>VWZI01010882.1:518282-619509 GCA_013396835.1 Psilopogon haemacephalus
GGGGGGGTGGGAGGGAGTAAGCTGAATTGTAGCTGGAGGAGTTTTTTTGTTGTTGTTGTTATTAGCAGAATTGTTTGTGAGCAAGCAATGGAGATGGCGACTTAGAAGGTTTACAAAGTGTGGGACTCTGCCTGTCTAGCCAGCATGAGAAGTAAATGAGAGAGGCTTTTGAGAGGATTTTGTCAGCTCGATACACGTTATTTTGTTTCTGCAGAGTCTCCTCTGCTTCACAAACTCTGTTCTGTATCTGGTGCTATTTATAAACTGGGCTGGAGGAAGACTCTCTGGGAGTGGGCGATTCACAGACACAAAATAGGGCCATAAACAATGTTAACAGTGTGGCATAATCTGATAAAATCAGCAACTTGGCCAGAGAGTGCAGTGCTGTTCCTCACTGGGGCTGTTGTGTGGCAACTTTCTCTTCCTTTCTGCTGACCTGCCCCGACTTGCCAAAAATGCCTTCTCATTTGGTTTGCACAGGGCCCCAACACCCAGGTAGCAGCACTATGGCTTGGGCTTCTGCTAGGTCACTTTCTTGCCAGACCATCTGAAGAGAGCATGTGTCACTGCTGGTCTTGTGGGATGTGGCAGGAGAGCATCAGAGGACTTCCCAGGAGCTCAGTGGCTGTCTCCTGCACCCTGGCCAGGAGATTGTGTTTACAGCCAAAGATGGGTTAATGTTCACATCACAGGGTGGGAATTTGGGTCATTACTATGGATATGTGCTTCCTCTTGCTGTTTGTTTTGTGGGCTCTGACAGAGGAAATGGGGTGGAGAATCTAGCAAAATCTCCTGGAGCTTGCCTGTCACTATGCAGAGGGACAGTGGGCAGAGCAGACAGGAGCTGGTTCCAGCACACTGAAATGGCATTTTGAGTCTGTGTCCTTCCTGTAGAGGTAATGTAGTTACCTCCAGGAGAAATTTATGCTCTTCCTTGTGAGAAACAAAACACTGTCAAGTCCAGGATTGTTTACTGGAAGAGAAGAAAGCAGAAGGATTGTGAAGAGGAAGAATGTCATCATTACTGCTTCTACCTGGCGGTACTGGGTGATGCTGACCTGAACTTTGAGGCACAGTGTATGCTATGTGTATGCTGTGTGTACATGGTGTGTATCTTGCCTTCTAGGCTCTCAGTCCTTTGCAGAGGAAGCAGTTGGTCAGGTTTACCCAAGTACTGCACTGCAGAGCTCATCTTAAAACTCAGGGCTCATAAGCAGGCAGCCTGTCTACAGAACCTCGTATGTCCCAGTATGTCAGTGAGTCATGTAGGAGAGGAGTATGTGGAGAGATGAAGGGAAAAAAACTGTGGCACAGAAAGATGAAATTTGCCTGTGCTAGTGGGTGGGGATCCCAAAGTGCTTCCTTCTCAGAAGCCTGTTAGAACAAAATCAGAATTACATTTCTGAGCCTTCAGACCACAATGGGGATAAAAAGCACACAGAGTTTAAAAAAAGAAAAGAGCAAACCCAACCAAATAAAAATACACAGATAGAAGTGTGTGCCCATCATAGGCAGGAAAAGCCTATCTTTTGCTTTCTCCTATTCTGGGAGGAGTCATTGTTTCTTTTCCTAGTAAAAGAATCCCTTTTTAAGAATGTCTGTGGGAAAGGAGAATAGTCTGAATTGAGTCTTTGAGATGTTGTGATACAGAGAGTCACAGAACATGTACTATGCAAATGACTATCTGCCTTATTAGATGCCTCAATAGAGTTCATTGTTTCAATATTGCTATTATTGGAGATGGATGGACACTACAGGATTTTACCATCAAGCTGAAAAACTTCAGTGTTACAGTCTCATAGCTTGGGTAATAACAGTGCACTGCCTTAAAGGGGAGAATTGAATTAAGGGGAGTGAAAGGTCCAATGCTCTGTCCATTTCGGTTTGTCTTTTGTAGACTGTGCATCATTTTAGGGGTCACAGCAGGGAGGGTTGTGCTTCTTGGTCTTGGTTTTGTTCATCTTTCACTGCTAGTAGAAAGAAAGCCCTTTTCTGGGGAGAAGTCATCCAGCACCTGCTGTGACTTTGCTTGATTGCAGTTGTAGGGAAGCTGGCGTTTTGGGGCAGTGGTGGTGCTGGCATCTTCCTCACGTGGGTGCCAGCTCTACCAGCTGGGCATCCTTGTGGATGCCATCTTTGCTCCCTGATGTCAGGAGCTCATCACAGGAAGGCTGGGGAGGGACTATTGACAAGGGCTTGTGATGACAGGACGAGGGGTAATGGGTTTAAACTGGAAGAGACGAGATTGAAACTGGATGTTAGGAGGAAGTTCTTTCCAGTGAGGGTGGTGAGACACTGGCACAGGTTGCCCAGGGAGGCTTTAGATGCTCCCTCCCTGGAGATGTTCAAGGCCAGGTTGGATGAGGCCTTGAGGGACCTGTTCTAGTGGGAGGTGTCCCTGCCTATGGCACAGGGGGGTTGGAACTGGATGATCTCTGAGGTCACTTCCAACCAACCTAAACCATTCTATGATTCTTCTCTTGCTTCTTGCCTGTGGGGTTGCTCACAGATTCTCCCCGAGCTACCTCACACACAGCATAGGGCAAAATGTAAATCCTGAGGGCTGCTGCAGTCAAAAATCTCTCTAATGTCAAAGGTTATGCATTGGCAGTTTCCTTTGAACCTGCTTTTGAGGTGTTGCTTTAGCAGTAGTGGGTTGTGTTATGAACAAACAAGAACACTTTCATAGGTCAGGTGCTTGCAGTTGCTGCTAACTGGAGTTTTTGTGCTGTGTGTTCAGGTTTATGTTTGCATTGGGATGTTTTGGTATTCCAGCTCCTGGAGCAGACAAACTTTGGCTATGAATTTGTTAGAATGGATGGTCAGTGATTCCTGTTGGGTTTGGTTTTGTTATTAAGTTTGGCTGTCTTACAAGGTGGGGATTTTCAAATAAAACTTGGGCTCAGGGATTGTATTTCCTCTCTGTGGCCCAAGTCAGTAAGGATCCATCGCCGAGCTTTCAGCTAGGGTTGGGCTATATTGCTGAGGTCCATGAAAGAAGCATTTCTTCTGAGTGGTTTTGGTGGTGCTGACCCTACTGTTTGCTTCATTTGCTCCTTGGAGAGGAGAAAACGACCCAGTTCCTCTGTCTCTTTTATTGTTTGGTTAATATGTGTGAAAGTTAATGAGTAACCAGAAGCAACACAGTCAAATTGGAGAACAGTAACCTTACTCAGTGTTTGCTTTTCTTTCTTGACTTTGCAGTTGTGGAGGGGATAGGAAGCAACTATTACTCATTAGACAAAAGAAGTTCTCAGCAGCTCCCAGTGTTTTGCCCCAAATAGCCAACTGCCTCTTCCTTAGTGCTTGAAAGTAGCACCTGTCAAGCAGTAATAACCAGGGATTGTGAGGAGTGCACACTGAGCTCTCGGCGTAGCAAATGCACTGAACTACAGTTGTCCTCAATGTAGAGACTTTGCCTTGTGTGCTTTGTTTCTCTCCTAACTCTGTGACCTCGTCATGTGTCACCTAACACTTACAAGTACAGCCCAGCTGACCTCATCAGACAACCCTGATGTACAGGACAGCAAGAAGCCACTTGCTGAAGTCACAATTCTGCAATGAGAACTTAAACACCGCCCTCTTCTTTGTCCCCTCACCAGTGCTAGCAGTGGGACTCTGGCTCTTGCCTCTCGTCCTTCATTTCATTGTAGCCCCATGTGTGCGCTTAGTTGTGCAGTTGTAGAGCTGGATAAATCTGCTCCTTAGTTGTCCTTAAATATTAAGGAAGTCTGAAATATCCCAGAATTGTCAGGGTTGGAAGTGACCTCAAGGATCACCCAGTTCCAACCCCCCTGCCATGGGCAGGGCTGCCTTACACTAGATACGAAGATGCACATTTTCCTTACAAATCTTCATGAAGAAAAACCCAATCTGCAGAGTAAGGCATACTCTGCTCTTACTCTGTCCTTCAGATCAGGGTATGTACTCTGGCTCTCAGTATTTCAATGTTGCTTACAAATATTTAGTAAACTTTCCTCCCTGTTGGGATATATGAACACACACTCAGAAGGTCTTTATTTCACTTCTTCACTTCGGTATTCCACCCTAGACTTGAGATGTTACTTTAACACAAGTGTGTACAGAGAAAAAGAAATGAAGGTATTGGTGACTACTCTTAACTCCTGTCTTCCTGTGTTCACAGCTTTGGATCTATCTCAGAACAGCTGCAGCTTGTAGGGGTTAAAAAATTGCTACTTACTGTAGTCTGTTGGAAGTTCTTGTGGGAAGGTTTAAGCAGTAACTTAGCCTAAATTCCTCTAGCGCCTAATCCAACAGCAGATTTTATGAAGTTGTAAAGCAGCAGATTTTCTGGTTATTTTCTTTTTCATCTTTTAATTTCTTTTTTTAAATGATAATTTTCTACTTCTGTGACCCCTAACGTGATGGTTAGGGGAAGTTCTTCAAAAAACAAACCCAACCCCAGGCATCCTTGCAGATTTTGACAGCACCTTGGCCAAGTCACTGTCATGTTTGCTCTGTGTATTCACTGACGTTGTCTGTGTCAGGCAGAAAACAGGGAAGCAAAAAGCACTGCGAGAGGGAACAGCTGCTTCTGCAAACCCCAAGGCTTTGTTGGATTACCAGGAATAACCACAGTACCTGAAAATGTTCTTAGCTGCTAAAAAAAAGTGACTGATACTTCTGTAAACCCAGAAGGCTTTGTAGATTATGAGGGATAAACACAGTACCTGAAAATATTCTTAACCGTGGAAAATAGGAGTAAAAAAAAAAAGTATCTCATTAGTAATGCAACTTTTTTGTGCTAGAATTCTGTTTTATGCTGAGTTCAGTGGAGGGTTAACTTGTCTTTTCCCTTTGTCAATAGGGATATGCTGGAAAAAAAGATTACAGTAGTGTGATTTGTTTGGTATGTTACAGCAACAGAAATTCTGCCTTTCTTCTGCTCATCAGAAGGGCTCAGTGTACAAGGTAGTGTATTGTTTCGCCCTGAGCTTTCTGTCTAATCTTTAAATGCATATGTGGCATTTTGTGTGGCTTGAATCTGTTCTGTGATTATGCATAATAAGGTTCTGTTATATATGCCAGAAGCATGGTTAATGCTGGTTCTGCCACTGCATTTGTTTCCAACGTCGTGACTTTTATGCCGCTTCTCTCTTTCTTCTGTGACTTCTTTGTATTTTTATTTCTCATTCACTTTATTAAAGCAGTAGGGAAAATGCTCTCAATATCTCAGTTAAGCGAGCATGTAACCCATTTTTGACTGGCTGTCTGCAGTTCAATTACCATTTCATAAACGGCTCTGAAGTGCTGCAAGGTCATTCTTTCTCCCACCCTCATTTTATGACTCCCTCATTTGGCTCAAAAAGGTTCTTTGGTCATTTACTGTGCCCCTTCTCTTAGAAATTATATTTTTATTTTCAGCATCACCACCTACCCCGGGTGATGTTTTCTCCTTCTCTAATGGAAGACTGAAGGTTTGGTTGTCTAGTGAAGTGAACACTCATATCTTTTGGTTGTTGATGGGAAGTGGAATTGCAACCCGTGACTATTTTACCTCTTCTGACATCTCCCTTGCCTGTTTGCTTTGTAGGCCAAAGGAAATGAGATTTTTTGGAGCTGCTAGCTTTGCATTTCTGCATATAACTTAATTTTCTCTTTTTACAACACTGGGTTTTCTTTAATTCTTAATGTTGGTCTGTTGGATCTCAACAACTTTTTAGTCTCCTCAACCAGAGAAGAAGCAGTTTGGAGATCACTTCTGAACTAGGGAAGGGTAGGTTATCTCTCTTCTTCATTCCTACATGTTAGACCTTTCATGTGCACCACAGAAGGTGAATTACTTGTTGAGCCTTTGCTGGACCATGAAGTATTTGTCTGGTGAATGCTGTAGATTCATCTTTTGAGAAAGTATGGGAGTGGTGGGACTCTGAAATACACTGCTGAGAGAGGTTGTGAATGCACTTGCCCTTGGGATGTTCAGGGCCAGACTGGATGAGGCCTTGAGCAGCTGGATCTATTTGAGAGCCATCCCTGAACCCTGGCAGGGAAGTTGGAGTAGATGATCTTGAAGGTCCCTTCCAACTGAAGTCATTCTATGAAGAATTGGTTGTGAGAAATAGAATTAATATTTTCCTCTGGTGGAAAGGTGAAACCCTTTACAGATGCCAGCTACCTGAAAGACTCTGCTGGATTGCTGTGGTCGGGTTGGAAGGGCAATGGGCAGGAGCCATTTTTGCCAGATGTGAGGATGGCTCTCAGCAGAACAATGCTGAGGTGTTACTAAAGTGCAGATATTTGCATGAAGAGGCAAAAATACAGGGTGCTAGATTTCCTCCTGCTTTCTTCAAGTTCTGCTATTTTGAGCTGCTGTATGCCTCTCCCCTGCTAATGACTGCTGTGCAGAGGAAGGAGGAACAGCTTCTTTAAAAACAACTGTTTGGTAGCAGCTAACTTGTGCAGTATTTATAGCAATCCCTTGAAGAGCACATGGTACCTTCTCTGTTGTGAAGAAAAGCCGTACAAAACTCTACTAAGGAGTAGTGTAGGCTATCTAATGAAGTGTTTTGCATCATGTGGTTCCCAACTGGTTCATTCATTTCACTCTTGGTGCTGGCTGAAAGATGATTTGTTGCTGCTCTGTGAGAATAATGCCTCTGCGAGTTTCTTGTGCATCTCAGTAATGAGAACAATAAGCCAGTGTAGGTGGAGCAGTGAGTGCCTTGCAAAACAGTCTTTCATGTCCACAGATCTGCAGCTATGGCCAAGGGCCCTTGATCTGTGGGACATCCGAAGAAGTTGCTTTTCCTTCTTGTGGCCTTCAGATGGGTTACCTAGGAGAAAGGAAGAGAAGTAAGGCAGGCAGCTGGGGGACGAATGGATTGTAGGAGTGATGATTTTGAGGGTTTTTTTCAGTAAGGAACATGCCTGCATTTTTCTAGGCAACTGGTAGAGCTTTCCCCAGGCAGAAAGATAGGCAAATTATTGTTTGCTTCCTTTACCCTACTGAAGTATTTGTCACCTCTGTGAAATGCCTGTTGCTGGCAGATGAACATCATCCTTCCTTGTTCAGTACTGAGATGCATAAACTCTAGAACTTCCCCTTTATGTTTGCAAGAGACTGAGGCTTTACGAAACAGCTGAACCAATCTCATGGACATCTACTTCCCTGCTGTCATCTAGTGACGTGGGCTGCTTGCTTTGACTCTGTCTGACCCCATGTCAGGCTGGGTGAGAGAGCTGAACTACCAGAAAGCTATTCCCATTATGCCACCAGAGAAGTTCTCTGCCAAACGAGCTGCTTGACCAAATCTACTGTGCAGTCAGGTGAGTGACTGTGCCTCAGCAAGGGCAGCCTGAGGAGAAGAGGCTTGCCCCTTCCAGCAACAACCAAAGCTGGGTAGAGTCAGCTTAGTTTCATAGCGGTAGAAGCAAAAGTCACATTCATAATATTTTAGCTTCTTGTGCAGTGTCATGTGATAAACCTGGAACCAAATGCCAATTTCAGAGCTAAACACCTGAATCATTTTAATAGAGCAAATCAAAGCCCAGCGTGGTGGTAATGGCAGTGTACTGATGATCGATGAGTTTGGTTCAGAGTTCATATTTTTCTTTACAGCTGCAAAGAACAGGGGCTCCTTCAGGCATAAAAATCCATTTTCCTTTTATGAAAACATTTCTGCTCCTGGGTTTTGAAGAAAGGCAGAACTAGCGTGGGGGCTGTGCTGCACACCTCTAGCTGGAGTGAATATCTGGTAAGCAAACTTAGCAGATTTTGTGGGTGTTGTCTGCTACCAGCCATGGACTTCTGGAAAAAGGTGTTAGTATATCTTAGTGCTTCAACAAACCTGAGATGAGTGGCAGAGGTTAGTTTCTTACTTGTTGTGAAATAACCCTTTTAAAATAGAAATATGTAGCGGGCTCCAGCCATTCTACTCTTGACATTTAGCTTGTTGCCATAGTTATGCACTGTCCTGTTCCCACTGTCTTGAGTTACTGCTTGTTTAACACTGTGTGAGGGCAAAGCACCTACTATGCTGAAGGTTGAGTAATGATAGATTCAAAGGGTAAGAATGGGCTTGGTTACTGATTTCAGCATGAGCTGGCAAAAATCCACACGTTCAAGTACACTAAAATATTTTGAGTATTTATCTCTCAACACATTTCATTCTCGGGTAGATACAGCTGATTATGCTAGAACTAATTAAGCTGTGGAATCATAAACATGGGGATATGATAGATTCTCCAGTACTTAGCACTACTAAATCAAACTCTTTTTCTCGTGAGCTGATAATTTAACTAAACCCCAAGAAACCTTTGCAGAAAGAATCAGGCCATGGACTCTAAAGCCTGTAAGTGTCTGTGCCTTACATTGCTCCTCCAGTAATACCTGCAGTGAAGTATTTTGGTGATTTGCAATGAAGGGTTGAAACTTTGGGGTGTGTTTTTTATTTGGTTGGCCTGTGCCTTGACTGCTGAGTGAAAGTTGGAAGGGCTGGGATCTTTCAGTATCTCCCTAGGCACTTCCCGCTCTCGCTGCTGTTAGAAATTGCGCACTGGTTACTTAGAGTTCACGCAGAGGTCAGAACATGGGAATCTACTGGCAAAATCTTTTTTTTTTCTTCCTCCTCCAGTTTACATTAGAGAATTATTTTTTGTTTCTATGTTGTTTATTTTACCCAAAGGCTCTTATCTGTTTCCCCAAACACATTTCGTTTCTTTTGAAGCTTAATACTCATGTTCTTGGATACATTTATTATACACTTTAACCAACAAAAGGTGATTTTTAGACTTTTTTTTGTAGTTCTGCTGGCAAGAAATTAATTGTATCTAGTTAAGAGATTGAGTGTAAAGCCTTTTAGTTTTTACTGGTTGGCAGCAGCTATGAAGCAGACTGCAGTCCTCTTTCCAGCTCTGGCAGCCTTAAGCTACTGTTGTCAGACGTTCTCACTTGTGAGTGTGATGTTCCTATAGGTCCACCCCACCTTTCTTTTGTGTTTATTTGTGCCTATGAATAAGGGCTCCAAGAAAGTGGATTTAAAAAGTATTGTAAACTTTATTCAATGTGGGGTTTTTTTGTTGTTTTTTTTTTTTTGTACCCTTGAGTTGTTTATTTACTCTATGATGCTAGTAACTTTTTGAACAGAAGTGGTTAACACCAAGCCAGCTTGGTTTTTAGGGTCTTGACTTGGTGGGAGATGGTTAAGGAGGGATGTTAGGTGAGGTGAATCTGGGAGTCTTTCGTGGTTCAGTTTCCTCTCCCAGGCTGTTGTTGCAGGTGAGTTCTGAGCTGAAGCCTGCGGCTAGGCTACAGTGGTCAGAGAGAGGGGCCAGGCAGGAGGGATTCTCTTAAGGATTTGAAAGGTCCTTTGACAAAATTTGCCATGATAATTTAAGATTTTGCCAGCCTTGCCTGGCAGGGGCTGGGTTTACAGCTGTGCTTGGTAGCATTTCAGATTTCCTCAGTGGAACTCGTCACTTCTCAGCTTACCCACATCCTGCACCTGGAGCAGAGCAGAGATTTGCAAGGACCACCGTGTGGGTAGGCAGGAATTTGGAGCCAGCTGATGGAGCACCAGGCTGTCTGCAGCGAGAGAGGCTGCAGGAGTGTTCTGTGTAATCAGGAATGGGAGAGAAGCTTGCCCCTTGACCAGAGCCTCCTCCAGAGAGAGGTGCTTGTTCTGCTCACACAGAGGAGACCTCAAAATGCAGAGTTTGTCTTCGGAAAAGAACCAAAATAGTAAACACAGGTTGGAGTGGAAGGAACAAAGCTAAACAAATTCTTTTCTCCCGTTGCCACTTGCCATCTCTTCCTGCTCTAAGTGCCAAGCTGAAGCCTGAGTACTGAGCTGATGCAGAGAAGTACTCTATACAGTTACTGGTAATATAAGCAACCTTCTTTTTTTTTCTTGTGAGAAGTTAGATGCAGATTACCTGTTTTCATCTGTTGGAGGTATTGTTGGCAGTATTTTGAGTTTCCACTTGAAAAGAAGTAACCAGAGAATAAAAGTAATGCTTGACCCATTTCTTTTTACCCTTATGAAAGAAAGCATGAAAGAAAAAGCAGCAAAAACCTCTCTTTGAAATCCATGCAGACAAAATGTTTTGGTATAGGGAAGTTTACACACAAATCTAATGATGAGGAGCAGTTAGTCATGCAAACGTTTGGATGTTTACCCAAAACCAGGGAAGCAAACAGCAAACACAGCTCCCAGCTCTGCTGCAGCTCTTTCCTTATCAAACTCCTCCTCTTGTTTGCTGTTGCCTTATGGTGCTTTGGGAGGAAAAAGATGGCTTGGCATTCCTCCGTGGTGTCTCCCTCCCTCCTCCCCTCCTTTTTTTTTTTTTTTTTTTCCTCCCCCCCCTTCCTTTCTCCTCTTCTTGAATTCCAAATTATTGTGGAAATGCAGGACTGCCATCTCTGCTCGGCAGCAGAAACAATGAAACAGGGCAGGAACGTGTCTAATGACCCATGAAAGCAATAATCCTTGTAAGCAGTTGGTTGGGAAAATAAGTCACATGTCTATTTTGAGTGTCTGGGGTGATTCAGAAAGCATATGAAATCGGAGAAAGTCTGTCAAAACACTTCTTGCTTGACCCTGGGGTATGCATCAGAACCTGAGCAGCTGACCCGAGAATATGTTTGGGTGCTACTGTCAGATCCGTTCTTTGGATCCAGTGTCTGCAGGGCTGCAGGAAGGCCCCACAACAAGCACTGATTTCAACTTTTTTTCTTTAACGTGAAGGTTTTTCCTTCAGCATGAAGGTTTTTTCCCTGAGGCTGTGTGTTCAGGAAAGCTCTGCAAGCTCACTTAATAGTTTTACAGCTGATGTTTTGCCTGGCTTTGTTGCTGATCTCAGAGATTGTCAGGGGGAAAAAAAAAGAAAATGTAAGAAGTGCTGCTCTTGATGTCATTCATTTCCATAATTGTCAAGGCTTATTGATTGGTGGTTGCTGATTAGGGTGAACAAACCAGGTTTAAACTGTAGGGTGAGAGCAATTAATATACATAGATGTCTTTTCAGCGGGTTTTTTTAGTATTTGTAAAGGTAAGAGGATTTGCCCCTTTCTGTACCAGCAGTGATAGAAGTCTTGCTTAAATAAACTGAAATAAAATACAATGAAGCCTTTAAAAACAAAGTGTGGAAGGAAGGGGCAGCAATTTATTGGCTCGTTGTGTCGATGACATGCTAAACACACAAGCAGAGAGCTACTTGAGTGGGTGTAGCTCAAGGTCTAGTTCAAAGTCCTTTTCATGCATATGTTCTGATGCCCTTAAGGGAAGTGGTCTCTTAAGTCTGGGGCTGTTTGAGAGACCTTAGTGCTAAGATCCACACTTTAACCAGATAAACACTGTTGAAACTGAAAGCTGTTAAAATAGTACTAGATGGCTTTAGTCTGATGTTAGCTGAAGTTACTTTGCATAAAGATCTCCTGGGCTTCAGTATCTGCCTGTGGTCAGCAGGCCAGTTAAATATATTTGTACTTAACTCATGGGCTGCTTGTGCTTGTTTTGAGTAATCTCTTCTTCCTGCAGTATAACTGTCATATTTCTTCATGGGAGTTCTTTGCAAGTCATGCTTCTGTAGGCAAGGAGATGAGAAGAAGGCTTCCTAAAAGGAGCTCAGTCAGTGGAACTGTTTGGTGATTCCAAACAGCAGATCTGAACTAAAGAATTAAATCAAATCCAAGCCAAAACATACAAAAAACTTGAAACCCAACCCCAAAACCCACACCAAAAAAAAAACAAACCAACAAAAACCCAAAGCACCCCTGAATAAATGAACACAGAACTGTGGTAACTTCTCTTGCATGTTCACGTCTGAATCACCAAGACACCGTGAGGTAAAATCCTGTTGCACTCTTTGTAGCAGCCTTACAAGAAGTTTACACTTGGGGCGGTGTGATACATAACACTATTGTTTGTATCACTGCAAAATGTTTTCCTTGTGGAACGAGACTTTACTGCTTTGTGTGCTCTGGTGTTGTCTTTCTAATAGTGCGTGCTCTAAAGCTTAATGTGGGAAATGGCAGACTTGAAAGAAGAAAAAAAAAACAAAAAAACCAAAAACTGAACCTTTTTAGCTTTCAAAATTGAAAATTATTTGATTTAGACTGTTGTGGAAAGCCATGAAATGAGCAGAGGGAAATAGTGTTGACAGGTTCCTTTTCCTTGCCGTAATTATAAGGAATACTGGCTTGTAAAAAGGCCTGGGAGTAATGGGTATAAAAGACAGCAGTAGAACCTTAACAGTGAGAGAAAACCCTCATCTATCCTCTTGGTTGTTATGTGCAGGTGGTCAGGGACTGAATGGAAGACACTTCTGCAGTAAGCTCTAAATTGAGGGAAATGGCTTGAGTTGGATTAACAACTATACAGCTTTTTTGGGAGGGGCAAACAGAAACAATGGTCAACTATGGCTAAATCCAGGGTCCCAGTATTTCAGACATGCTGTTCCCAGTGCCATCTTCTCTGTGCAGCTGTTTGTTTTTTAACTATTGGTTTTTTTTAAAGCTGAAAGCAGGCCTTGCACTTCCCTAACTCCTTTGCCTCCTGGCTGCCTGCCGTGCCTGATTCCTTACATCACTAATTCCCATCAATTTGCTAAAAACCTACCTGCCTGCCTGCCTGTGTTCAGCACTGCAGCTAATGCCTCCATTCCCTTGTTTCACAGGCACCATAAGGAGGACAAAATGTTTGTAATGTGCAGTATTTTCAGCTGTTTTTTAAAATTACCATGTTTCTTTCTCCCTTACTTAGTGGGACAATGTATGCTTGGGCTCAGTGGCTCAGGGTTGTTTGCAGGCAGGCTGTTACTTGAAGCCACATTTCTTATTTCTGCACCAAAGTCATAACTGAAACCTGCAGGCTGTGTGATACAGGGTCAAGCAGTGAAGATGAGGATTGGAGATGTCCCATGTAGATAGATCCCAGAGAAGGCTTGTTTGAAGTGGCTTCCCCTCTTAGTAGTCCCTGAGGAAATCAAACATGCATTGAGTGCTCCTTTTGTCCCTATAACAGAAATGGAGCGAAACCAGAAGTGGGTAGATTCAGATTGGATGTTAGGAAGAAGTGAACTAGATGATCCTTGTGGTCCTTTCCAACCTTAGACTGATTCTGTGAGGGTGGTGAAATGCTGGAACAGGTTGCCCAGGGAGGTGGTAGCAGCCCCATCCCTGGAGGTATTTGAGGCCAGGCTGGATGTGGCTCTGAGCAACCTGATCTAGTGTGAGGTGTCCCTGCTCATGGCAGGGGAATTGGAACTAGATGATCCTTGAGTTCTCTTCCAGTTCATAGAAGCTCTTTCGTAGAATTTTATGATTCTGTGAAATGCTGCAGGGTGTTTTGAGGGAATTTCCAGTCATTTCTGTGTTTAGAGAGCAGTTTGGGTGTCTGGTCCATGCCTATCATAGATGGGATTTATTTTTTCAAGGGATGATATCTGCAGCACTGGAAGAGACCTGAGTGGTGAGAGGCTGGAATGGGTTGCCCAGGGAGGTGGTTGGGGCCACTTCCCTGGAGGTGTTTGCAGCCAGGCTGGATGAGGCTGTGGACAGCCTGATCTAGGGTAGGGTGTCCCTGGGCATGGCAGGGGGCTTGGAACTGGCTGATCCTTGTGGTCCCTTCCAACCCTGACTGATTCTCTGAGTGTATCCCTTATCTTGTTACACTTGCTGAAACATGCACTTCTGCTCATCTTGTGAACCTAAACCAGGCTTTAAATCTCGTTTTACCTGCAAAATGCAGATTTATCTGCTGAATCCAAGCTTGACTTGGACTCGACACTTGGAATCCAGGCCCCCAGCTGGCTCCCCAGCCCCTCTCCTTGTTGCTGTCTCCAGCTCAGAGCAGCTTTCTGGCCAGCTTCAAAGACTTCACTTCAAAGGCTTTCAGCAGACACAGAACAGCACAGGCTGAGGTTGTCGTTTCCAGCTTCAGCAGAGCTAGGGATGTCTTGGCTTCTTGGGGAGTCCTGCTCTGTTTTCCTTTTACTCACGCAAGGCACAGCAGCAGCTGAGTGGTTTTACAGGGAATGGAGGCTGGCGTTTGCCCCACGCGCAAACCGTGCAGCAGCAGGGGACAGGGGCAGTGAAAGGTAGGTAGGTCCTGCTCCAGCAGAACAGAGCAGCTTCAAATACACCTGTGGAGACTTCTGTCGTGGGTTTAAGGCACTGAGGTGTCTTAAACTGTAGAGTACAGGCTTCCAGAGGCTAGACAGCTCCAGGAGTTGGACTGGAAAGTGCAATCTCTTGTTATGTCGTTCCCATAAGCCCTGCATATCGACAAAAATGGACATTTCTGTCTGTTCTCCCTTTTTTTCTGTTCTCCCTCTGCTGTTGGGAGGATGTGCAGAACTTTATCTTGGGTTCAGTACGGGGGAGCGAGGCCTGGGTCAGCCTTAGCAATGCTGCTGACTGGGCCTGGCTCAGCATGGAGCTGGCGAGCAGAGTTTGTAGCTGTGTCACTCAGGTATGGTGGGGTACAGAGGTGTGATGGTGGCAGGGGGGGATGTTGTGGGCCTGGGTTTTGGCCTGGTTTAGAGGGAGGGGAGCAGGGAAACTTTGGTCTGAGGATGTTCTTGGAGAATTGTGGATTTTGTGTGTTTTATGTGCTTTTGTACTGTTATGTGTAGTTATGGGTAGTACTTCCATTTAACCTTCTAGTGCTCTCCAGTTCCCTTTGAGAAGGGTTAAAGAGCCTCTGTTTTGCTCCCTAAACCCAAGACAAGTTCCAGATTAGTTCCCCATCTTCCCTGGACATTGTGCTTCACTTATCAAGACAGCCTCTGAATTCAATCCTGCCCTTAAGGGATTTTTTTTGTTGTTTTTAGCAATCTTACAGTAACTCTTGTGATTCTTGTTAGTCCCACAAAGCTCTGGTTCCTCTTCTTAGCTTCCCAAGATTTTACTTCTTGGCAGCTTCCTATAACTAAATGAACTCCACAGAAATAGGGTGCATTGCCTGGAAGGTTGCTTTTTTTCACTCAGAGATGTGGGACTTTCTGGGTGTCAGATGCACACTTGCACAAGGGAGGATTGCAGCTGCTGCTGGCACAGTCACTCTGGAAACCTCAAACAAGCCTGAGGCTGGGGCAACCACATCCCTCCTGGCTTGGAGCAAACCTCTCTGCAGTGGGCCAGGACCTTGGTCATGCAAAAGATGTGCTCTGTGCACCTCCCTACCTTCACGTTGTGATACTCCGTGTGTGTTTTTGGGGGGAACCCTTACTCCCTTAGGGTGTATAAGTCTCTTTGGCCACTGCTCATGATTAAAAGCAGCCATTGCTTCAGAAGGAACCAAACAGGCTTGGAGAGCTGCTGGAGAAGCCTCTGTCCATGAAAAACAAAGTTAGGGCAAGGGGAAAGCACCCAGTACAGCATTTCTGAGAGAGGTACTTGGTGTCCTTCAGAAGTCAGTACAGAAATATGTCAAGTGCAAGCCTTACTGCCTTCTCTGCAGCCCGGGGGTTTTTAATATTAATAGTTTCCTTTAAGGCAGTGGCCCTGAGGTGGGGTGTGGTTTCTCTTCCACACTCCCCAGGCTATTTATATGCTTAGATCTTGCTCTTGGTAGGGAAAGGAGTAGGGGGGTGGGGGAAAATTGCTAGAATTTATATATATATATTTTTTATTTTTTTTTTTTAATTGTGCTGAAGTATGGAGGAATAAGAGATCCCAGTGCCTGCAGAAACCAGAGGTTTGCTGCTTGGGCAGAACTTTAATGCAGAGTCAAATATCAGAAAAGATCTCTCAATTACTGATTTTTTTTTTTTCTTAAACCATTCAAAGGTTTCTCATACTTAAATAATAAACGAATGTGTATTTACTTCCCCTACACACACTTCTTTCTTTCTGCAGTAGCTGTTACTTGCATGGAGACTAGGAGCTAAGATTCTGCTCCTGACAAGCACTGAGTGTCCTTCCAGTTTTTTGAGCTGTGAATGTCTGCAGCTCTCCACCCCAGCCTGGCATGTGCCACTGGCAGGGAGTTGTGCGCTGGAAGACATTATCAGACAGGAACTTTTGATTCATTTGTGTGTGCACACAGAGAGAAAAAAGAGAAGAAAAAAAAAAAAGAAAGGCAGGCAATTTTGGCTGCCATCATATCACTGAGATCTTTCATTGTCTCGATCTTGTTTTTAGAAGAGTTGACGCCGGGTGGTGATTGAAAAAGCTGTGCTGCAGGGCGGAGGTTTTCCTCTGCCTGGGCTCCTGTATAAAGCAGTGGCTGATGCCACCCACCCTGGATTGGCACTCGGGGCTGGGGTCCTGCCAGCTTGGCCAGGTGTCAGAGCAGCAGGGAGAGAATCAGTTCACAGAGGCTGTTGTGTGGGAGAAATGCCAAACTCAGGTCAACCTTAGCAGCTGGATCTTTCTGTGTTTATCTCTGTACTTTTTTGTGTCATCAGGGGCTGTACATTTGCAGATTGATCGTAAAGATGCAAGAGCTGGGCAAGCATAGGTAAATAGGGCAGCATTTGCAGCTGATTGCGAGTTCCTGTCCGAAACCATGGAGCTGAAAACATTCAGTCTCTTGAGTAATCACTTAGGGCATCCCTGCTGGTAGGTAAATGGGGTATAATGCCTCGTGAAAGCTGCATAGGTACTCAGAAGAGTAGTTCGGTGTATGAATGGCTGCTTTCTAGGCAAGGAACTACACCTGCAGCACCACTTCTCTCCAGTGAAGGTAACCTAACAAAAGCAGCCGGATTTGGAGGGCTGGGAATGCTGCAGTTGGAGCCTGTGCTAGAACAGATTCCCCAGATATCCCAGGCTGGGGAGTCTTGCTTTGCTGTGCACACATCGGCTCACCTTTGCTGCTGTTTATCTGCTAACATTGCATCATGAGTTCCATGCTCTCACTTCGTTGTGTTGTCAAGCCCGTAACTTTGACTAATTAGCTGATTTTTGGGTCTAATTTCTTCTTATTTTCTTTCTCTAAACAAACCTGGGATGAAATGGTTCAGATCCTTCCCTCTCCAGGATATTAATTTCAGTGAGCGTATTGTAGATGTCTCTATCTGATACCCAGGCTTGCTCAGTGGCATTTAGTCCCACCCTAGGTAATAGGAAATCATGACTAGCATTCTTACCATTGTGCTCCAACTGCTTTTGAATGAGGGGAATGTATTGAGTGGCCTCCAGTAGAGGAACTTGCTGCTGTTGCCCAGATTACTGCTCTTCAGTGGGATTGTGCAGAAAGCTAAAGAGAAAGGGAAAAGAACAATTTATGCCTGGTATTTGCCTCCCCACCCCAGCCTGCAAACAGATGCCTTTCCCCAGTGCTGCTTTTTAACTTTTTTTTTTTTTTTTTTTTTTTTTACTGCATTTTTTTGCTCCCAAGGCTGTTGCCCTCTGGGTGCTAATAAAATGTGACTGTGTCCCAGACTCGCCCTCTCCTAAGAGCACACAGTTCTGCAGTGGCCAGATTTTTTTTCTTGTGTAACATAGAGGTAAAATTTTGAGTTTTCTTTCTTTTCTTTCACATTTGGTGATGTAGATATGAGACAATAACATTTATTTTTACTTTTTATTCCTCCGAAAATTCTCAAGGGAAAAATTGTGGCAATTCAACAAAGCGTTGGTTGGGTTGGGGGTCGGGGGGGTGGTCACTGGGGACAGGCTGAAGCATTAGAGAAATGCAGAAAACCCTGATTTGGCTAGTTTCAAGTTAATTTGACTGTTTGGTGTGAGCTCATGTTTGAGTGGTTTATCTTGGGCTTCTTGCCTGTGTGGTTTGTGTTGTTAAAACCAAGAGCCGCAGGGGAAGGCAGCTGGAGAAGAGGACGGTTCATGTTGTTCTCCCACAGTGCGTCCCTGCCTGCCTTTTGCTGAAGCCCTTTCTCTAGGGCTTGGTCTCTGGTCTCCTCTGCAGCAAGAATGTTTAAGGGGAGAGCTAATGAATGGTGACTGGGCACACGGTGGAGGACAGGTCTAAGCTACACCGGTGGCTCTCAGAGAGGGAGCTGTGGCCCTGCTCTGAACTTTGCCATTGCTTCTGCAAGCAGGTGGTCCTGCAGGCAGCTCAGTGTGCCTTAACCTGCAGAAAGGAGGATTAGTCTGTCGGCCAGGCAGCGAGGAGACTTCAACCTGAATCTGCTGCCTGCCAGCTGGGTGCTGTAACCATTTGGCTCTTGGAGCTGCTCTCACCGTATTATGGCTGAATGTGGCCCTTTGTTGCCTTGGCTTTCGTTCCCCGTGCCTGGCTTCTGAACGTTTTGGTCGTGATCAAAATAGTTCACTTTGACATCCTGCATTGGTTTCAATGCAAGTCAGAGGGGGTTGTCCTCAAGTGAACCCTTCTGTAAGTTCAGCCCAAATTCATGAATAGTTTAGTCTTCCCTGAAATTGTGTCTTTTAATGAATAAATGATTCAGCAAGGGGAGGAAAGAAGTTCCTTCCAGAAAGAGCAATATTAAAATCTGCCAGGCCATTTTCTTTATTGTTGCATAGTCTTTGGGCTTGCCATGAGCAATGTGGACAACAATTCAGGCAACAAGAGAACTTGACTCCCTCAAACCACCAAAACAAAAGCCCTCATTTGTCTGTTTTTTGTTGTGGGTTTTGGGGTGGTGTTTTTTTTTTTTTTTTTTTTTATTTAAGCTTATAGTTTTAAAGAGAGCTGTGCACCAAAAGCTGTGGTACTGCAGCAGGAGGAACTAGCTCACATGGTAACACAAACAAGATACCTAAGAGGCAACATAAACTCTCTATAATAATAGAGGAAACAATTAGTCATTTTAAACTCATCCTTATTCAACACTGTTCTGGCTCATGGGCATCTGTTCAGTGTTTGAAATAAAGGAGGAAGCTTTGGTGCTTTATTGGAAAGGTTGTTTTTGCAGAAGATCAGCCCACTTAGAAGATGAGGTTTTTGTTCTATTTTGGGTTGCCTAGCTGTGCAGTCATTGTGTTTCTGAGGAGGCTGAGCCACCATTTACACCCCAGCTTTTCTATGGTCACTACAAATAAACTTGGATGTGTTCTGTTAGTGGAACTGTGATAAAATACATACTAAAGAAATAGTGAAAGAAACTTAATGGACTGCATATTATGTATTTCCCAAGTTTTAATACCTATAAAGTGTTCATATGATGCCAGAGAGGAATGTGAAAGAACACATCACTGGAGCATCTTGCCCAGGGATGTGGTTGAGATCGGACTTGATGTGGCCCTAGGCAGCCTGACGTAGTTGGAGGTGTCCTTGCTCCCTGCAGGGAGGTTGGACAACATCACCTCTGAGGGTCTCTTCCAACCCGATGCAATCCATGAAACTGAAATGGGATAAGAGGAGTATTAGGAAATGTTAGGAAAACCACCAGAATGAAATTCTAATTAAATCAGGAAAAAGAGTAGGAAGAATAAAATGTTATCCTCTGCAGTTGTTTCACTCCACATCTTCCGGAGTGGGTAGTTTCAATGGAAGGTACAAAGGTTGTTATTCACATGAGACATGTGCAAATGCATGGAGTCAGAGCTCACAACACCATGAGTGCAATTTTCTCTCATTTAAATATAATGGTTAAATTCCATCAAATCTCATCATCTACCTTCAGTTTTTGAGATATTGGCTAGGAAATACTCACTAGGAGATGTCGGATCAAAAAAAACCACAGAAGGAGTTTACCAAAGACTTTCCCATTTAATTACTGCCTTTTGTTGTAGTAATTGTGCAGGATTATCCCTGGACTTAATGTCTAACCATGCATCTACTCCTGTCAGTTAAAAGGTAATGCTTTTGTATTTGGTTTCATCTGTGCTTGGATTGTCTCTGCTGGTGGTAGATTCCCATTCCAGAGTAGCAGTGTTTGAATGGAAGTAGGTAACTTTATCTTCTCACAGTCCATAATGAAACTTGGTTGTTTGAAGTACAGGTAGTGCAAACATTTTAAAATAATTTTTTGGTTTTTTTGGCACCTACAAAATTGACTTCTTGTAGAGTGTTTTAGTCACAAAATGTTTTCTATAAACATCCCTGGTTTTCGAGCAGACCCCTGATAAGACATTCTAGTTGATGTTCTTTTAATAGGGGGGTTGGGTAGTTTTGTTGTTTTATTTTTTGATATTTTTTAACAGTGATCTTGAGAAATGGGTGATGCTGTGTCATCCCTCTTCCGTGCAACAATGTCATGCAAGATTAGGGCTCATCTTTTTTGGCACCCTGAGTCTCTCCTCCATTTTAAAGCAAGAAGGAAACCCCTTAGGTATGCAAATACTTTTCTGTTTGTTTTGCTTGCTCTTGAGGAATGTGCTTTGGTAAGTGTCTTAGAGAGACAGAGCTGGGGTTGGGTGCTAAATCTTCATGCCTGGGTTTAAAGCAGGCTCTGAACACAACCTTCACAACGTACAGTTGCTGTTAGAAGCAGCACAGGCGTGAACCCTGCTGTATGGTGCAGGGAAGAAAGCGTTGTAACAGTGGGTTTTAGAAGGTTATGAGTCATGCAGACAGGATATATCACTAGAAAATAAAAGGAGAAAATGGCTTTATAAAGATGTTCAGCCCTCAGGGGTTGTCTAGACATCTGCCTTCATGCCTTTTGGCATCTGGAAACTCATGTGTCCCAATACATGGTATTCCCTTGACCGGAAAAAAAAACTCTGTGGGTACATTTCCATTTTCATAGCTTGAGTCAGGTGATGGCTCAGGCATCTTTCTAAAGCAGGGCCTTGTCTGCACTGGTGTATTCAAGCTAATGTCTTTCTCCGTTGGTTGAAAAGTCTTTTAGTTTTGCAGCAGGCAGTCTGGGTGCAGTGAACAGTGGCCTTTAGTTCAACTTGGCGTGGTCTGCCTTCGCTCTCATTTGTATGTGTCTTCTTTGCTGAGCCTTTCATCTCCAGAAAGCTCTTCCCAGTCACTGCCTGCGAGATGCCTCCTCACTGATGCTGACACAGAGGGTGGGGGTTCTGCCACACAAGGGAGGGATGAAACCCTGTGGGGTGTGTTTCAAACCATGTTGGCACCTCTTGCTGATAAGGTAAATTGGTCCAAAGTGCTTTCTCTTGGTACTTTGTTCCTTGCAGTAGAGTTGCTATAACGTGGTTACTAGAAGCAGTGATAAAGCAGCCTCTCTTAGAGATCATGGGAAGCTGCCATGGCCTGTGCAGGGTGCACTGCGTTGTTCTGCTATGTAATCACACCTATAAAAGTTATTTGGACCTGTTTTTCAGGTAGTCATGTTTCTGTCAGCGTTACATAACGTTTTGACTACCTCTGTTAGAGATGGGAGGGCTGCGAAGGAATCCAGCTTGGTTTAACTCTTGCTTGGAAGGTGGGGAAAGAGCAGGAGGCATTAAGGGAGCAGTTCAGGGAAAGTAATGTGGAAGTCTGCACAACCACATCAATTCAAAGCTACAAGATAAGAAAGTTTTAGCAGGTGGAATGCAATTACCTTCCTCTTCACTCTTATCTCTCTCCCTTACCTGCGCATTTCATGCAGGTGAGCAGCCACGCGGCAGATAACAGAGGTCAGTTATTGATGTCATCTGATACAAAGCTTTGGCTTGTGGCTCAACACCCTGACTCCTCGTGCAGTTTTTGTTAATGTGCCACACTATAAAGACCAAGGAAAATCCCACCCAGCAGTGTAGTGCAGAGCACTTGAGGTTTGTGTAAACTCCTCATTTTTATTGCTCCTTTATAGGCTTTGCTGTTGGCAGGCAGCAGTTTGTAAATAGTTCCAAATATGTATGTTATCCCCCTAATCTGGGGGAAATCTGACTATTACATGAGCAAATACAGTAAATGACTTAGCCTTCTGTGACATGCACATAAAATAAGATGTGGGCGTGGAGGAACTCATTTTGCCTTAAGGCCAATGTAATGAGACTTGAGTATTTGAGTGGAAAGTGAAGGTTTGCCCCAAGTATTCATGGTGAACTGCATCCCAGTAGATTTTCCTCTACCCTTCTCAATAGCTTCTGCTCCAAAAGTACAGACACATTTATGTGGGTTTTCTATTCAGAGCTCTGGTACTTGTCAGCCTTAAACATGTAGCTGGGAAATTTCAGAAGTATATTTTTAGCAGTTCAATCAGAATCCCATTTGTGGCCTAGGCATGTTCTAACACAATACTTGAACGTTATCTGCCAGAGCCTTAACTGTTCTTTACTTTTTAGGTTGGTTGGTTTGTTTGTTTTTTATTTCAGCAAATAAGTAATAGCACTAATTGTGCCTTAGCTGGTTAGGGGCATGACCTTGCTTCCTCCCTGAAAATGATAGAAATGTTAGACTTCAGCTATTGCAAAGTATAAAAAATTAAACACTGAATGTCAGCCCAGAAAGAAACATCTCTGAGATGGAAATGTTACTACAATTAGTTGCTTGTGTGGTTGGAAGTGCTTTGCTACTGTTTTGGGTTGTTTTTGCAGGAATTGGTTAATCTTCAGCGTGAGAAATCCATATAAAGCTACATGCATATAAATCGTACAGTTCTTGTCCTTCTAAGTTTCCAGGGCATTTTGTGGTGGTGCAGGGAGATTGTCTCTACAGTTTAACTCAAGGTTAGAAAGCTTCTACGGAAGAAGTAGTGATACTTTTCAGTTTCCATGTTTGTGGTTTGTAGAGGACGTAGCTGCAAAAGATGTTTCAGAGACATCAGACAATAGCTGAGTGAAAGAAATTCAAATCTATTCCTGTGACTTTCAGTTTGAGTCAAAGAACAACTGATCAAAGTTTTGACGTTGTTGAAGACGTAAGAAAAAAGGAAGCAGGAGGATGAGGAGTTGCAATTGATTGTGTCCCTGCTACTTTTCTTTCATCCTGCCATTCTATATCTCAATATTGAAAGGCTTGTCTAAAATACATTGATAATATCTGGGGGATATCTTCAGACTGGAGTTTCTGACTGTCTCAAGTAGGCATCTTAGTCAAACTATATTTCTTTTAGTGGGGTAATAACAAAGATAAGAAAAAGAGAGATACTGATGAAGTCCTTACCCAGCTGTAGTGTTGGTGCCTGGCTGATATTGGTGCTTTCTAATACCGTACTGAGGCAGTAGTTGCTACTACAGACTCTGCCAAAGTGCTTGGAGCTTGCTGCTGCCCCTTCTTGATCTCCATGGTGGGTAACACTGTGAGATGTTGTGGAGGCCTGTGTAGCTGTGTCTTCTAAGACTGCACTGCTATTTCTAGTAAATCTTCAAAATGCTTCTAAAATACTTTGTCGAGGCATGCTGTTAAACACAATGTTGCCTGAGTGAAATACATGTGAGTGCCTTCAGAAACAGAACTTTTGGTGGACATTTTCTTTGTGAACTCTTAATGGTTTTTAAATTTGCAAGAGCCATCATTGAGTGGAAGGTGAATTTCTGATTGAGATCAATGTGTTCTACCATTAAACTTGCCGGTAGTGGACATTCAGTATAGTGGTGATGCAGTTGGTTTGGATGAAATTGGGTAAATTTTAGGATGGTTTATCCTTTCAGTTTTGGTTTTTTGTTTTTTTTTTTTTAAGGCTGTTTTCAGTAACATTGCATTAAAACTTTGAATTTGTCTGATTAAGATCATGCAAAAGAACTAAGCTTTTGTACTCTGGTGATATAAGTAGCAGAACAAAGGTAGTTGTGTGAAAATAGCAAAGGAAAGCTGTGGGAAGCCACATCAGTGGTGGTGCTCAAAGTGAGCAGTGACCACAGTAATGTAGAAATTGACTCTTAGTTTTAAAAGCTTCCTCTGTTTCTTTTTCCAAGGCTAAGCAAACACTGCACGGTGATGCAATATGCAGTTTATTTGAAGTGAACGTGTTTTGAGACTCAAAATAAATCATGCAAACAAATCTTCCTCTAACATACAAGAGCCCGAAGTGATGTGATCTGTGTCACAGCTAAGCCAAACCTACAGACCAGCAGGAACTCCTTCGGATGGCTTGGAAGGAAAAAGAAGCCCATGGGTGTGAAATGAGAAGTTTGCAGCTGGTGAGGCTACAGTGTCAGTTTGATCTCTGCTTCTGACCCTGCATCATCCAGCCTTTTTCCAGCATAGCTGGTCCTCCCAGACGGCCATGAAGTTGACCTTTGATAGACATTCCTATTGAGTGGGGAGCGAGAGAGAGCTCATGTTGTTGTCAGTGAATAACTTCTCAGGCAGCCTCAGTGCATTCATCAAGGCGAGTCTGGTGATGAGGCGATGGCAGAGCCAATTCTCTGTCCTGTTTCTATTCAGCTTCTGTTCAAAGTGGAGGAAAAGAGAGGCTCTACCAGAGCCCTAGATGAACTTACTGGAGCTGTACAATGAGATCTTTTGTTCTCTCCCAGGAGTACTACTACATGTTTCGAGCGTTTGCAGTCTACTTGTCTTTTGCTACAGTTTAAATTCATTAAAGAGATTAAATGGGCTGAAAGTTGCAGGCAAACCTCAGGGGTGTCTCCTGGCCCCATGCTGCTGCGTGTGAAAACAGCGTGTGGGGAAACATTGTTTAATCAGATTGTTTGTTGTTTTTATAATCTGATCCTTGTAGATCAGCCAGATCTGACTTACTTTAGAGTTGGAAAAGGTTTAGCATCACATTTTTTGCTATGAGGCATTTGCCTGTCAAAAAATGTACCTTCAATATGTAGCAGTGCAGCTAAGCATGCAAAGTGTAGTAGATAAATGCCTTGAAGAAATTCTAAGGTCCAGCCAGTAATCTATTATATAAAATTCCTTCTCCCGTGACAGGTTTGTGATGCTTGAAGATGCGCTGAGCCTGCCTTAGCCAGCTGGGCATGGTGTCATTAGCTCCCATCATTTACACTGGAGCCAGCATTTACATCTGCATCCATGCTTTATGCTCTAGCGTGGTCATCCTGAGCCTTGTACTTTCCATAATATTTCAACTTTTATGGGAATTTAGGCATATTTCCTTGCTGTTAAGTCACTGAGGCTGAGGTTGGATGGGTTTACTGGGGCCTCTAGTGGTCTCAGGGCTGCATTACCAAACCCAGCTGCTCAGGGACTGGTGAGCAAGGATTGCTTTCCTCTCTCCTTTGAGTGGATTTACCCAGCTGTGGGGCAAGGGCAGTGCCATACAGATAATTTATTCGAATTCTAGTGAAGCACTGTGCGTGGACTTAGAACTGAATGTGCTGAAGGAGCATAAATAAGTGGTAATAAACAGTAACAGAGCGTGAAGGAGGAGATGAAGGTTAGCCTGAGAGGTCTCTGTGTTGGGCAGTGGCCACAGGCTGGTTTCTCCCAGCTGCACACCTCATTGCTTTTTAAATTAGGAAGTTTTCAGGACCCTGGTAAGGGCAAAAGATAAACTGTTTGGTGGGAAGTATAGAAGTAAGGCAAGAAACATCAAGCACTTCGTATACAAGCATCAAGACTGCCACATTTTTAAAAAATACTTTGTCTAGAAAGAGTTTTGAGCTCAGTGTGAGCAAGCTGAAGACTTTCACAGGCCATGTTTCTCCTGCCCCCCAGACAGAGTGTCATAGTTCAAATATTCAGTCCTTGTTTTCGATACAATCTATATTTCTTCATGTTGTACTCGAGCTTTTGTATAAGTTTTAGAATCCCTTTACAGCGAGTTTTGCTTGGGAAATTCTCCATCTGAATGCAGCTCAATGTTGTTCTTTTTGTAAGGTATCTTTTAATGCTTTCCTGAGCAGAGACTGTGTAGAATCTAAAGTGTCTGGCTCAGGAAAGTGAAATCTGCTTGTGATAGGAGAGAAACTTGAGAGCCTCAGTTACTCTCAGCTAAGCAGCTCTGACACTGTCAGGAAGTGCCCCTCATTTTCATGACTCTGCTGCAGGGGCCAGGCAGCTGCTGGCTCTGGTGTACATTTTCCATGTTGCCTGGGTGGCCAGCCCTGCTAATCTGGGGACAGTTAGCATTGTGTCATTGCCACAGGAGGCTTGGGATTTTGTTTTTTTTTTTCCCTTCCATTAATTTTTTTTTTTTTTTTTTGCATTGTATCCTTCTCCTTCCAGGGTGTGCCCAAGCAATGACTCAGTGTTAAGGAAAAAAAAAAAAAAAAAGTGCAGGAATGTGCCTCATTCACATAAAATAAGGATTGATGCTTTCTTAGCTTTGAGAGAAAATGACTGGCAGTGTCCACTGACAGCTCTTATTAAAAGAGGAGGGGTTTGGGGTCAGGTATTGCTCATTAGGCACCCAGCTGCAGTTCAGGTGATGTCAGTATGATGTGCAGCTCGAGCAGGATAAGAATTTGGGGGTTAGTAAGTAGTTGTTTTAAATATTGCTCATTGCCATTGTCAAATAAGCACTCTGTTCTCTTTGTAAACTCCTTCAGCAGGACCACCCCTGAAGAGACATTTCATGTAGGACTTGCTGGGCTATGTGAAGAATTTAAACTCGGTGAAACTTCGCAGCCTTTTTCCAGGATGAAGTTTTCTTTTTGTTTTCTCAGCTGGAGGATTGCAGGGTGCTCAGAGATATGCTACTGAACTGGGAGGTGGTTTGCAGGACCTGCAGGTCTGGAGGAAACAGAGCAGCTTCTGGATTCCATGGAAAAGTTTTTAACTGATGTTTGATCTGAAAGGAATGAAATCTAATAGTGCTACCTGAGGGTGGTGGTGAGAGTTGTGATGCAGTGGTGTTTGGTGTCTGGGCCTATTGTCAGTCCATTTCCTCCCAAAACTTGTGTTGTGTGGTCTTAAGTATTCCTGTGGCTTGATTGTTTTGTATGTACACAGGTAGATGAGTTGTTTCCTTGTACCAAACCACAGGAAAACCTACCCAGGAAATCTGTTCTTGAAAGTAGGACTGAGGAAGGGAAAGGGAATCTGAGAGGTACAATTCAGATGAGGTCCATTCTATATAATTTTTTTTCTTTTTGATATGTTGCCCAGAAAACTCCTCCCTCCTAGACTAGCTATCTGAGAAGGATTTACAGGTAAAATTGGAAGAAGAATCAGGAGAAGAAGAAAGAATTTTCTCCAGTTTATTTCACCTCAGATTTCCATTCAGTGTTTCATCTTGGCTTTCCTAGAAGTCTTTGTCTTCTACAGCTTTTTTTTTGAGTTCACTAGGGGTGCTGCACAAACCAGAATCTTCTCATCTGTTTTCATAAAAGCCAATGGAAAAAACTATATTGGGTCCCTCTTTGGGGAAAAACTTGCTTCAGGGAAGAGAGGCTTTAGAAATGTCAGGGGTGAAATATAAATACATGCAAATTGGAAATAGTCTTTCCTCTTTCACATAACTGCAGAATAGCTCAAAATAGCCTGTGCACAGTTGGGTATGGCTGCCAACTGCTTTAGGGTTTTGCATAGCTTCCTAATACAACTTGGTGTCCTGAGAGGGTCCAACCCCAGCCAATTAATAACAGACATCATTTAGTCTTTGTTTCTGCTGGATTCTGGATCTCTTATCTGCTCCTATGCAGTCTCATTAGCAGAGCTGCTCATTCAGGGATGAAAAAAAAACCCAAAGACTCCAAAGATCTTGCAAAAAGGATTCACTACTTCTGAAATTAAAACTTCCCCCCCTCCCCCCAGGAGGGGTGCTATTAATTTCCTGGCTTTTTGCATCTGAGTCATAAGGCACACACTGGTGAGTGCACAAGAAATAGCATGCAGCAGCCTCAAGTGGTGTTCTCAGAAAGGGATTGTGGCTAAGGTGTTTTGGGTTTTTTTTTTGGTTTGCTCACTTTGACTGTTTAGCCATCCTCATAACCTTGTATTTACATGAACCAAACCACCTTGTTTGTTTTGGAAACTGGAGCACCCCGGGCAGGTGGGCTGCTGTTGACCAGGGGTTTTCCCCTGGGGCAGGAACCCTAACTTGATGAATGGGTGCTATCTGGCATCAGAGCCAAGCTGCTCTGAAGTCTCAGAGCTAGCAGAAGGGGAAGAACTGGTGTCTTCCCACTGCTGACCAGCTCCTGTGGCTCTCTGCATGTGTACAGCAGGCATGCTTTAAATCCTGCTTCTGAAAGTGTCTCGGTTTAAGATATTATTATCAGCAGAATTTGGGCTTTTCAGTCACTGGGTATTTTTGAAGATGTTTTTCTGCAGCACATCTTCCTCAGTACAGTCCCATGTGGGACTAATAATTCCTCAATTAGTATACCTGAGGAAGATAGAGCTGAATCCTTCTACTCCAAACGCTGCATGGTAGTGTTTTCCTGTCTTGAGAGAGGCTTTTTCCTTTGTAGTTTCTTCTTCCTTGGCCACTTCTTTGTGAAAGGGTTCTGAAGGGCTCTGGATCTGGCTGCAGACAAATGTTTCCTCCTTTCCTAACATCCTTGGAGTTTGGCTGGGCTCTCATGTGCTCAGAAAAGTTGAGGAGAGCCTCATGCTTGCATGTAGAATATCTGCATGTTCTTCATGTGCTGAGTTGTCAGTAGGGCTGGAGAAGACCAAACATTAGTTATTTGAGTGTGTTCAGCCTCTTGCTTCTGTGGCACTAAAACCATCACAGGCTGACTCGGGGTCCCTCCACCTGCAGAGTGTTTCTGCTGCATTTCTCCTCACTTCAAAGCTAGAGAGGTTCCTTCTAGCATTGCTTCTAGCCGGGTGGCTCACCTCATCTTTGTGGAGAGTGCTTTTTTTTGTGGTGTCTCATCTGGAGAATAAGATTTAGTGGTATATCTGACTACTTTCTGAGGGTATATCTGCTTAGGCCCATGCTGTCACGCAGGGAGATACTGCTGATGGAGCTACTTGTGGCGCCAGCTGTGAGATGACTGATTTGGGCTTTAATCTTTGCACTGGGTGCTTGTGATATAGCTACTTATTTTGAATTAGCTCCTGGAATTGCAGAAACTGTCTAAGAAAAGAGAGTGGAAAGAGAAAATGAGACAAGTTCAAGTCCTTAGCTGTGTGTCAGCCTCTGCAGTCGGCAGGCTTGCTGCTTTGTGTGGGTAAAGCACCTTCAGCCGTAAAGCTGAGCTGGTTTTTCTAGGAGCAGCATAGCATAAGGCCAACTAAAAGGTAATGTTAGAGCTGCTGGGGCCTCTGCCTGCAGCCAGCAAGATGCCAAACCCAGACCCAGAGGTCCGTGGACTCAACCTCCTACACCTGCAAGCCTCCCTGCCACAAAGCACTGTGGCCTGTGGCTCTGCAGCACCGTGCTGGGGAGTCGCCTGTCTTGGGGACACCTATCTCTGCTTGTCTGGGTTTGCCTCGCCGGCTGTAGCTTTGTAAGGTGAATTCTGTTTAATCCTTGGACTAACTGCTGCGGCAGACAGTTAGATGATAAAAGTGGCTGCCGCAGTCAGTTGGCAGCGACCAGTCCCGGGAAATGAGGATTTTCCTCTCCGGAGCCTCCAGACCTCACAGCCTGGGGCTCTGCTGTCTCTCTTTTCTTTTGTGCTGCCGCCTGCAGGGAGATGAACAAACCCTTTGACAGGCTGGGTTGCACACTAAGGGAGGCAGAAAAGCTTACTGGGAAGTTAAAGCACCGAATTCAAAGGCTAGGAAACGCTTCCAGAGCAAAATTGTGGTGTGCTTGTCAGCAGTGCCAGCAGAGCAGTTGATACTTCATGGGTATGTGCACATGCAGCAGCAGCCAGCTCCCAGAATACATCCTGAGTGCTTTGAACATTGACTGCACTGAGATTTTGGTTCAGAAAATGCAGAATAGTCTTTCGTGAGAAGTAAAAGAAAGGTTTATGCGGTAATAGGATAAGAGAAAAAAAAAAAAAACCACAACTTATGAATAAAAAAAGAAATACTTAATTCACATCTGCTGTTTTTTGTGGGATGGTGTCGAAGGCACTGACTTAAGTGTATTTTTGACTCAGATCTTGGAGATTGAGTTTAAATTGATCTGTGCAAAATACCTTATGCAAGCTGGTTTGGTGACAAAATAAACTGGTATAAAGTGGGAAAAAATGCCATTTTATCAGGCATGTTTGGTGTTTTTTTTTTTTTTTCCTCTAATAGTTTGCTACACTTGTGTTATTTTTAGGTCTGTAGATTTTTCAGGTTTATCTCGTGCAGGTTGAAAAATGTGAATATTTTAAAACTGATTTCTCCCCCCCCTCCATGTGTTAATTAAACCAGTCCTTATTTTTATTTGAGCTTCTGGTAGCTTTAAAGTTTTAACTTCTATTATTTGTTTCTCTTTTCCAGGTCAGATGTACAACTGCCTGTAAGTATCATTCTATTGCTCTTTTTTTTTTTTTTTTCCAATATAACTCTTATCATTGTAATTTCTTTTGAGAAAGATCAATCAGGATTGAAAAACAAAGAAACAAACAAACAAATTCCTGAAAAGACTTTTTAGAAATAGGCCAGTTCACAATTTCAAGTGCTGTTTCCATGACTGTAAATCCCTCAGTGTATTTAGGGGTATTTAAAGATCAGGATATTTTAAAAATAACCCTGTGCACTCAGTCTTTTTGCTTTTCAGTTTATAAAGAGTTCTGCTAAAATCAAGTGCAAATATGATGCGCTTGGAAAGCTTGGGAAATGCACTTGAAAGGCAAGAGGAAACAAACCAAGCCCCAAACAAGGAGAAAGCCCAAAGTAATTCTTTAAGGATTTTCTGGAGTGAGGCTTGTAGTTGCTGTACTCATCGAGATGAGGAGTTTTCAGGAGGCAGAAATTCACAGCAGTTTAAAGCAGCAAGCCCAGGAAATGTGCAGTGAAATCTCTGTGGGAGAAGGAGCTGAGAACACAGATGGGACCTGGGGTCTGTGTGTGATACCTGTAAATGGCTGCAGTTGTGCAAATGGGAAACCCATGAGTCTTGTAAAGATACTTACTGCATTTGTATTCTGGCACTGAGGATTGCAGCTCAAAAGATGTAACTGCAGATACAGGAACCAGTAGCAATGATAATTTAGCAGTAAACTCTGTAAGTGGGAAGAAAGCCTCTGGAGGTGGAAGATGGACCAGGGCCCTGCCTGATGGGGCAATAAGCGATTAGGACAATGTGACACCTAAGTGGTTTCAGAAGTGACTGGGACAGGAATCTTCAGGGTGTTGTATGGGGCAATAAGTGATCAGGACAATGTGACACGTAAGTGGTTTCAAAAGTGACTGGGGACAGGAATCTTCAGGGTGTTGTATGCATTTACTGCGTTAGCACTTGAAACCAAACTCTAGTCCAGAGTGCAAAGAGCATTGCAGGGGCAATGTGAATCCAGCTGCTTCACCCGAATGAGCTGGGCAAGTGTAATTGCACAGTTTAGTGCTGTGGCCTTGAACACGAGGCCTGTACGTGACCATGAAGTAGTTTTATGACTGTGGGACTCGGGCTCCCTTCCCTGCTGATTATGGCTTTTCAGATGATGAGTACAGCTGAGGTACTCTGCCTGGTACAGAGAGTGCTGTGTTGTGTATCTAGAGGAGAGAGCTGTGTGAGTCCTGCAGCCAGCAATGCTCTTCCCTTGGGGATAGCCAGTGCAAGGTGAAACTAGAGCAGGATGTGTGTTCCAGTCTTTCTCAGCACCCTACGTGAAGAGGAAAACTGAGGCTGCAGCCAGATAGTTTTACTCCTTGAGATGAAGTGAATCTTGAGGAGTTGGAGTAGCTTGCAGAGCCTTGCAACATGCAAGGATGGCTTTATTATTTTCACAGGCCAATTCCTGTGTTACAGAAACCTCTCATTTGGGTAGAGCAGGGAGAAAAGTCCTTTATATGTTCATCAGGAAAAAAAAAAATCTGGCAGCATAGAAGTTTTTTTTTCTTTAAGAATGTTTTAAAATTTGTTCCCCTTTTCTTGTCTTTCACAGGGGCCAGCCCATTTCAGGATCTCAGGGCAGAGTATGTTGGGGAGACTTCTGTCAACTTAACATGGACAGTGACTGACAGCAATTCCAGCTCCTACATGTACAGGATAGAGGTTGTAAATGGCTCCTCTAGTGGGAACCTGACAGTCTTTGCCCCTGAAGTTGAAATCACCAACTTAGTCCCTGGGACCTTGTACAATTTCACAGTGTTTGCAGTGGTGAATGGCAATCAGACTGAAGGAGGAGCATTCATACAACTGTACACGAGTAAGTCACCCTTTCTTGCAGCCCTGTTCCTATGTAGCACAAGGCTCTGCCTACCTGTGTGAAGGTTACACTTCGCTACTAGTATATATAGCTGTGATATTTTAGTCCTGGAGCCTGATCTGGGCTATTAGCAAAGGATGGCATGTTAGTGTGCAGCAGAAATAGCTGTGGTGGCATTGTTTTGATTTTGATTATCTTCCTTTTCTACTTTCTGTTCCATCCTTGTCTCTTTGCTGCTCTTCTCTCTAGGTCCCTAATGGAAGCCCTGGAAGAAGTGGCACAGTGGTGACCTGTGCTTCTGCTTCGGGGTGTCAAAGGGAGGTGAATCCCATTCACTATGACCTGACTTCAGTTCTCTTTTAGCTGCCCATTGATACAAAAGCCTCTGGTGATAATACTGGAGCGCTCCTGTGGTCTGAGCAGTGAGTGATGTGAAGAGAGTGAAGCAGTGCTGTGCCTCTGTTTCTTCTGGCCACGTATGTGAGCAGATGTTCTTGCAGGTTGACACGTTGTTTTCTTGTCTTTCACAGGGCCCAGTCCAGTTCAGGATCTCAGGGCAGAGTATGTTGGGGAGACTTCTGTCAACTTAACATGGACAGTGACTGACAGCAATTCCAGCTCCTACATGTACAGGATAGAGGTTGTAAATGGCTCCTCTGGTGGGAACCTGACGTTCAGTGTCCCTGAAGCTGAAATCACCGACTTAGTCCCTGGGACCTTGTACAGTTTCACAGTGTTTGCAGGGGTGAATGAGAGTCAGACTGAAGGAGAAGGAGTGTCCATAGACCTCTACACAAGTAAGTTACTGTTTCATGCAGTTCTGCTCTGGGTTTCAGGACTCTGCCTACCTGCCTGTAGGGCTTGAATGCAACTGTCGTGTATCAATGAGATGTTTTCATCCTGGAGCCTAATCTGGGCTGTTGACTAAGCATGGAGTCCTAATGTATAGAAGAAAGATATCCTTGCTTTAAAATAGAAACAATACAGAACAGCCAAACACAACCCAGCTTCCTTCTGCTCCATCCTCATCTCTCCTTACCTGTGAAATAACATTTTGTCACAGGGACTCATTGAGCCACCTAGGAAAGATGTCACCCCTAACCTTGCTATTTGTGAGTAGTGAAGGACTCTTGGCAGTATTATGGTCTGTGCCTGTATTGCATTCTGTGATCAGGAGGTGGTTGAGTTGAAAACTTTCACTGTAATGAGGAAAAAAACGACATTAGAATTGCTACTCAGGACTTTGAGAGTGTATTTTCAGGTACTTGGGGAGCTATTTATTAGAGTACCCTGGGAATCTGCTTTTGAGGGCTTAGGGGTCCATTAGTGGTGGTTGGTCTTCAAGAAGCACCTTTTTGAAGAGCAGGAACAGGCAATTCGGCTATGCTGAAAGTCAAGCAAGTGGAGCAGAACAGCAGCTTTGCTGAACAAAGTAGTTACTCCTTGTGCAGCTCAAGAGGAAAAAGAAATTGTGTGATCTCTGGAAGCCAGGTGAAGCTTTGCAGGATGAGTCCAGAGCTGTGGTTCTTGTGTATAAGAAGGCACAAAAGACTAAAGCTCAGTTAGAGTCAATACTGGCTGGTGTTGTCTGCCAGCAAGAAAGGCTTTTTCAAGTACATCAACAGCAAGAGGTGGTCCATAGAAAAGTCAATAGGGACAATAGGGAATGGTTGAAAACTGCATAAAGGGAGGTTCAAACTCGGCATTAGGAAGAATTTCTTTACTGAGACTGTGGTTCTCTTTAGCTGCCCACTGATGCAAAAGTGTCCAGGAGCCTCTGGTGGTAATGCTGGAGTGCTCCTGTGGGTCTGAGCAGTGAGTGATGTGTAGAGAGTGAAGCAGTGCTGTGCCTCTCTTTCTTCTGGCCACGTATGTGAGCAGATGTTCTTGCAGGTTGACACGTTGTTGTCTTGTCTTTCACAGGGCCCAGCCCAGTCCAGGATCTCAGAGCAGAGTATGTTGGGGAGACTTCAGTCAACTTAACATGGACAGTGACTGACAGCAATTCCAGCTCCTACGCATACAGAATAGAGTTTGTAAATGGCTCCTCTGGTAGGAACCTGACGTTCAGTGTCCCTGAAGCTGAAATCACCGACTTAGTCCCTGGGACCTTGTACAGTTTCACAGTGTTTGCAGGAGTGAATGAGAGTCAGACTGAAGGAGAAGGAGTGTCCATAGACCTGTACACAAGTAAGTCACCGTTTCTTGCAGCCCTGTTCCTGCTAGGTTGTATTTTGCCCTTCATCTCAGAGCTCTTTCTGTATGTCTGAGTTGTGAAACATAAGCCAAGCCTTATCTGGGCTGTCTGACAAGAAGCAATGTGTATTAATGTGTAGAAGAAACATATCCCCAGGATTATTTTTATTTGGTTTGTTTTCTTTTTTTGGTTAAAATCAAATCTCCTCTAACCACCTCCATCCCTCACCCCCCAAAAAACCACTCCAGAGCAAAAAGGAAAACAACAACAAAAAACCCCTCAGCCAATCAAAACCAACAAAAAAATCCCCCACAACAGCAGCAAAACCAAAACCCAACCATCAAAAGGTACACAACCCTTCCTTCTCTTCTATCCCTGTCTATTTCCTGACCACCTTTCTATATTCCCAAGGGAAGCACTGTAAAATCCAGTTCAGTGGTGACTTGATTTTTGGCTTTTGAATGTCAAAGGGAAACAAATCTCATTCACGATCACCTGACTTCAGTTCTCTTTAAGCTGCCCATTGATGCAAAAGCCTCTGGTGATGATGCTGGAGTGCTCCTGCAGTCTGAGCAGTGAGTGATGTGAAGAGAGTGAAGCAGTGCTGTGCCTCTGTTTCTTCTGGCCACGTATGTGAGCAGATGTTCTTGCAGGTTGACACGTTGTTGTCTTGTCTTTCACAGGGCCCAGTCCAGTTCAGGATCTCAGGGCAGAGTATGTTGGGGAGACTTCTGTCAACTTAACATGGACAGTGACTGACAGCAATTCCAGCTCCTACTCGTACAGGATAGAGTTTGTAAATGGCTCCTCTGGTGGGAACCTGACGTTCAGTGTCCCTGAAGCTGAAATCACCGACTTAGTCCCTGGGACCTTGTACACGTTCACAGTGTTTGCAGGGGTGAATGAGAGTCAGACTGAAGGAGAAGGAGTGTCCACAAACCTGTACACAAGTAAGGAACTGATGCCTCTCAACTCCAAGTTATCATGGTAGATAGTACTTGAACATGAGCCAGCAGTGTGCCCAGGTCGCCAGGAGAGCCAATGGCATCTTGGCCTGGATCAGGAATAGTGTGGCCAACAGGACAAGGGAGGTTATTCTTCCCCTGTACTGAGCACTGGTCAGGCCACATCTTGAGTACTGTGTCTGTTTCTGGGCCATTAAATTCTGGAGAGATGTTGAGGTACTGGAATATGTCCAGAGAAGGGCACCAAGGCTGGTGAGAGCCCTGGAGCACAGCCCTGTGAGGAGAGGCTGAGGCAGCTAGGGGTGTGCAGCCTGGAGAAGAGGAGGCTCAGGGCAGACCTCATTGCTGTCTACAACTACCTGAAGGGAGGTACCTGAAGGGACTGACCCTAGATGGGGTCAGTCTCTTCTCCCAGGCAACCAGCAACAGAATGAGGGGACACAGTCTCAAGTTGTTCCAGGGGAGGTACAGGCTGGATGTTAGGAGGAACTTCTTCAAAGAGAGATTGGTATTGGATTGGGCTGCCCAGGGAGGTGGTGGTGTCACCATCTCTGGAGGTGTTAAGGAAAGGCTGGATGGGGCATTTAGTGCTGTGGTCTAGTTGGCTGGATAGGGCTGGGTGACAGGTTGATCTGAATTGGCTTGGAGGTCTCTTCTACCTGGTTAATTCTATGCATTTTGTCCCAAATGGTCCTGCTTTTTTTGCCTCGAGTTTCTAATGTTTTACTGTTTCTAATAATGTTGCTTTGCTCTGGGTGACTGTGAACATGAATGCCAAAATCTTTGGTGGAAGGGAAAAGGACTCAACTTGTATGTGTCTCTGTGTGAACTTTGCCTGCAAAGTTGTTATATCACCATCTTGACTCCTCAGGACTATGTGGAGATCCAGCTGCTAAAACAACATCATTTTCTCCAGACTTCAGTGCTCAGTAGGTGCTCTGCAGTGCTGCTGGGAGCAGGTTGTTACAGTAAAGGAGTCCTGAGATGTGGTGGCCAGGGCCACAGGGGCCTTTTCTTCTTGAAGATTGTTTTGAGTTCCTTTTAGAGTCTCTGACTCTACAAGGCTGCATTTATTGGGTGTGGTGCCATTTTTGTGCATCTGTGCTGTGGCACCTTTTTTTTCTAATCAGAAGAACAAATGAGGGGGGGAGGTCTTTCTTTTGAACAGGCAACAAGCAATGTCCTGGAGCTGCTACTGACTAGATGAGCTTGTCTATGCTGCCTGACGTGAGTCTTGTCTGCCTAATGTTGATGCTGAATCAGGCTTGCAGTCACACACCTCCAGGGTCTGTCAACTGTTGGATCTGCTGAAGGAGCTCATTTTCTTCTGCTGATGAGGAGAGACTGGGCTGAAGGGCTTAGGTTAAAACCCTGGGCACAATTTTGAATTAGTAGATCAAGACCATCTTGCACTCTTTTGATTTCCATCTGTCTGGAAACGTGCTGTGGAAACAAGTAATTTGTGCATGTGGATTGAGATAAAGAAAATATCCCACATAAGTCCTGTGGCCTTTCCAGAGATGCCCCAGTATGGCCATTGATACTTCAGCAGTGCTGCTTGGCTACAAACAGCTCTAGTTCTGTGTGCAATGGAGACCTGTGCCTGTGGCTCTTTTTAGTTCTCTGTCTTGACACGTTGTTGTCTTGTCTTTCACAGGGCCCAGCCCAGTCCAGGATCTCAGGGCGGAGTATGTTGGGGAGACTTCAGTCAACTTAACATGGACAGTGACTGACAGCAATTCCAGCTCCTACGCATACAGAATAGAGTTTGTAAATGGTTCCTCTGGTAGGAACCTGACGGTCAGTGCCCCTGAAGCTGAAATCACCGACTTAGTCCCTGGGACCTTGTACAGTTTCACAGTGTTTGCAGGGGTGAATGAGAGTCAGACTGAAGGAGAAGGAGTGTCTATAGACCTGTACACAAGTAAGTTACCGTTTCTTGCAGCCCTGTTCCTGCTAGGTTGTGTTTTGCCGTGCACCTCAGAGCTCTACCTACCTGCTTATGGGTTATAGTTTAATATTGCTGCGGGCAGCAGTGATGTTTTCTGATCCTGGAACTGGCCTGTGTGCCAAACATGGGATGTTGAAGTGCAGAAGCAGCATTGCTTTGATAGGAAGCTGTCAGTGACATTTGTCTCCAACCTTGCCAACACAAAGAAAAGATTTATGTGTTTTTTATTCCTCCTTCAGAACCTTTCTCTTCTTAATTTGGGAAAGGGGCTTGTGTTCACTTCCTAGAGGATGGGGACTTCAGATTATTGCTTTAAGAGGCTCCCACACAGAGCATATAGTGCCAGAGTAACTTATGTGATTGGGGGGTGCACAGCTGCCATCAGGCTGCATCAGAATGGTGAGATTTAGGCAGCTATAATTTAGAACTGCTTTGGCCATCCAGCACCGTGCTGTGTTGACTACTGAAAGTCTTGACACGTGTTGGATGGACAGAGTTGGAGCTGGTCTGAAGGGCAACAGCCCAGCCTTGTCATTTCAGAATGTGTTAGAAAGAAAAGGGGTGTTCCTGTCATTTTTGTAATCCTGAAGTGTACCTTCATGTTGCTCCTGCCCTTTTAGCTGATTCCCAAAAAACTTCCATGCTGCCTGACTGTAATGGCTAGGTACCTTGTTTTGAAGATGCACAGGGAATAGTGTGCTGGAGACAAGGGTTCTGCAGATGATCTCTCTGCCGTGGGAGTGAGTGCAGGACCAGGAGGGCTGGAGAAGGAGCAGTGTGCCTGGGGCATCTATCCCTATTCCTCTTTGCATGACACTTACTGTTCCTTGCTTCTTGCTGTGCAGAGATGCACCACCATTGTCTTTCTTTTCTGCTCTTCTCTCCTTCCTGCCCACCTCTTTGGATTGCCAGGGGAAGTCCTGGAAGTGCTGGCACTGTGGGGACCTCTGCTCCTGCTCTTGAATGTGAAAAGAAGATGAACTGTACCTGAGATGCCTCATTCTCTTTTTCTCTTTTCCAGCCATTGCTGCAAAAGCCTCCAGGAGCCTCTGGTGATGATGCTGGAGTGCTCCTGTGGTCTGAGCAGTGAGTGATGTGAAGGGAGTGAAGCAGTGCTGTGCCTCTGTGTCTTCTGGCCACGTATGTGAGCAGATGTTCTTGCAGGTTGACACGTTGTTGTCTTGTCTTTCACAGGGCCCAGTCCAGTTCAGGATCTCAAGGCAGAGTATGTTGGAGAGACTTCTGTCAACTTAACATGGACAGTGACTGACAGCAATTCCAGCTCCTACACGTACAGGATAGAGGTTGTAAATGGCTCTTCTGGTAGGAACCTGACGGTCAATGCCCCTGAAGCTGAAATCACCGACTTAGTCCCTGGGACCTTGTACAGTTTCACAGTGTTTGCAGGAGTGAATGAGAGTCAGACTGAAGGAGAAGGAGTGTCCATAGACCTGTACACAAGTAAGTCACCATTTCTTGCAGCCCTGTTCCTTCTGGGTTGTATTTTGTTGTATTTTGCCTACCTGCTCAAGGATTGAAATTGAAAAGACTTGCAGGCAGAAGTGCTGTGCTTTGCCTGCCTGCAGTCAGAGATGCTTGTCTGGAAAAGACAGCCTTCTTTTTAAGAAGAAAGTAAAACAAGCCCATTCAAAACCAGCAACTGTTTGAAGGTGGTCACCAAAACCTGTGATAAAATGTAGGATTTTTTTCCAAGAACCAAGAATCCTGCCTGGGATTTATGTGGGCAGTTGTTCTGCCTTTGCTTCTTGAAGGATGACGGCCTCAGATCCTGATTTTAATGAGTCCCACACAGAGGAAATACGACGTTCCCAGGAGATTTGTGTGATCTGGGGGCCTGGCGCTACCAATGGGCTGCAGTAGGAAAGTGAGCTTTAGGCAGTGACCATCTTGTCTCAGTGAATGATACCAGGGCATGTAGAGATGCTCCAGCCCTCTGATCATCCTTGTCACCTGTCTTCATTTCTGTCTTAGCTGCCTCTGGTGATAATGCTGGGGTGCTCCTGCGGGTCTGAGCAGTGAGTGATGTGAAGAGAGTGAAGCAGTGCTGTGCCTCTCTTTCTTCTGGCCACGTATGTGAGCAGATGTTCTTGCAGGTTGACACGTTGTTGTCTTGTCTTTCACAGGGCCCAGTCCAGTTCAGGATCTCAGAGCAGAGTATGTTGGGGAGACTTCTGTCAACTTAACATGGACAGTGACTGACAGCAATTCCAGCTCCTACTCGTACAGGATAGAGGTTGTAAATGGCTCCTCTGGTAGGAACCTGACGGTCAGTGCCCCTGAAGCTGAAATCACCGACTTAGTCCCTGGGACCTTGTACAGTTTCACAGTGTTTGCAGGAGTGAATGAGAGTCAGACTGAAGGAGAAGGAGTGTCCATATACCTGTACACAAGTAAGTCACCATTTCTTGCTTCCCCATTCCTGCTGGGCTGTATTTGCTGTGCAGCTTAGAGCTCTGTCCATCTGCCAAAGGGCAGAAATTCAGTATTTTTTTATCTTTGACCTCCTGTCTGCCATCTGCAATATTAATGTGTGGATGGGAATGCTGTGGAGAGCTTGTTTCCTTCTCTTCCTTGTGGATGACGCCCACAGGCCTTTATTTTGGAGGGAGGGTGTTGTGCCTGGGGAACTTCACCTTTTAGAGGGCCTGTGAGTGCAAGTGGGTTGTGGGCAGCACTGTGGTGTGTGTGTCTCAGCCACGTGCTCTGCTCAGTTCATCAGTAGAGAGGAGAAGGCTGAAGTAGGTTACCCATGTGTTCCTCATGCTAGGCACCATGACCCTTTTTGCCATCAATATCTGCTGCTGTGTACTTTCTTTCATGTTGTCCTGTTTGAGACAGTTTCCTTAACCTCAGTCAAGAGGTTTCCAGAGGTGTCTCAAGATGAACAGATGTGAGACTCTCTGGTACTGTGGAAGTGGTGCTTGGCTACTTATAATGGTCAGTCTGTCCAAGCTGTGCCTCTGCACACAGACACACTGTAGTTGCTGCTCTTAGGGATGGCTGTTGCTGTGCATTTACTACACAGAGCTTAAGCTCATTTTCTTGTTTCCTGGCTAATAAGAGTTTTATGCAATTATACAGAAGTCAGAATTGACATGTGTACTGCTCTAAAAACGGTCAAAGGAGGATGTTCTGTATTTTAAAAACTTTGCTGATATTGATGGATACTCCACGAAAGTTTTCTCTGTGAAACTGCCTGCAGAGGAGTTAGAGAGCACTAAGATGTCTGTGCGCTAAGTATTTCTCTTCCTCGTGGGGTAGGACATCCTAGTAGACAGTAGCTTTATCTTTTCAAAAGTGGAAAGGACTCCTGTGGTTTTCCACAGAACTTACAAACAGACAGCTTTTCCTAGTGACTACAGGACTTGATTTCTTACTACTCTTTATTCTTTTTTCGGTCTGTGTAGCTCCTGCCTCAGTGAATTCATTTCGATGCGAACCAGTAGCCAAACAACCTTCCCTAATGTTGAAATGGCAATGTCCTTTTGGTAACAATACTGGCTTCACGATTAAAATATCTAAGGACAAATGGGTAAAAGAAGAAAATGCTTCACTCTGCGTGAGCGAAGGCTCGGAGAATAACTTCACCGTCACATCTTTAGCTTATTTCAGCACCTATAACGTCACTATTGTAACTCTTTCAAGTGGTTCTGGTGTAAGCCCTGAAGTGCATGCAGTGTGCAACACAAGCATTGCTGGTAAGCCTCAAAGTTTGAGAATAAATATTCATAGAAGCAAATACTAACTTGACGATTGCAGAATACCAGACTTGATATACTGTACATTATCAGCCTACAGATAAGACACTAGGTTCATGCAGAGCCTCATGTGATGCATAATACATGTGCATTGTATGAACAGTATCAGTATTAGAGGATTTTCTTGTTTGGAAAACTTTTTTTTTTACTAAAAAGTGTATTTCTGTTTGTAGACCCACCTGCTCCAAGAGAACATCCTGCAGTGAGGGCAGTTAGTCACAGCTCGTTGTCTGTTGAATTCTCTGATTTTGACTCTGTGAATGGACCATTAAAAGCCTATGCAGTAATGATCACAACAGGGCAAGGTAAGAAGTTATGACGCTGTTCTTGGAGCCACGTGAAACAATTTATCAGACATTATTATATGTTTGAAACTCTAAATAAGCGTTAAATGAATAAAGAAAAAGCTGGATCAGTATTTTCAGTCACCTTTCAAAAATCACGAGGCAAGTACCTTGCTCCCCTGAGGGCAAATCACTCTTTTTTTCCAGAAAGCCATGGGTTTCACTCAGCCTTTTACAGTCTGGTTTATTCTTGTGTATGTCTCCTATCTGTGGCCATTGTGATGTTGCCATCTTGATTTGGCAGTGATTCCTAGAATCATAGAATGGTTTAGCTTGGAAGGGACCTCAAAGCTCATCCCCACAGACAGGGACACCTGCCACTAGAACAGGTTGCTCAAGGCCTCATCCTGTCACAAGAGTGTGTAGTATCCCTTTCCTTATTTAGCTGGAAGATCTCTTAGTAAGAATTTAAAAGTAATTTTCAAAAGAGGTTTCTTTCTGATTTTACTTTAATTTTGGGGGTGCAGGCGGAAGGCTTGAATGGCATTGTCAATGTTACATGCCATGGGAGGTTGAACGTCAGATAAAACATTAGACCACAGAAACATCTTTCCTTGGCAAATATTTAGTGATAAATCATGGAAAGTAAGGAACTCCTGTAGTGTAGGTCTGAGTACTGGAAGAACAAAGCAGATGATGAAGACAGTTTCATTCAAGTGGGATTTGACTTTTATGCTTATCCTTTATCTTAACACTGGAAACTTACCTTGCAGCAGTTTGACTGTAGGTCTTTCCTTGGTTTTCCATGAAATATATGCCCAAGAAATGCCTGTGTACCTTTCTATGTATGTAATCACAAAATGACACACACCTTCAGGTTGGAAAAGACCCTCAGGATCACCAAGTCCAACCAATAACCCTACTCTACAAGGTTCATCCTAAACCATATCCCCAAGCACCACATCCAAACAACTTTTAAACACATCCAGAGCTGCTCACTCCACCACCTTCCTGGGCAGCTCATTCCAAGCCTGACCACCCTTGCTGGGAAAGTATTTTTCTTGATGTCCAATCTAAACCTACCCATTCACAGCTTGAGGCCACTTCCTCATGTTCTATCACTAATTACCTGTAACGAGATCAGCACCAACCCCTTCACAATGTCCTTTCAGGTATCTGTAAATAGCAGTGAGGTCTGCCTCAGCCTCCTCTTTTTCAAACTAAGCAGCCCCAGCTCCTTCAGTCACTAATAATAAAGCAGTACAGAAAATTCCTTTTCCGCTTTCCAACTCATCTGTCCCAGAATTGCAGGTTTGAATGTCACATCACTTACACACAGAATCAGTGGGTGATGACATCTATCCTTGTTTTTCTCCTGAAGATTGTGAATCTTTGGAGTCTAAATTGAGTGACACATACCAAGATTTCAAGAAGAAGAAGACAGTTGCCTATGTGACATACGTCATAAATACAGAGCAGACAAAGTCACCTGCTTTCCGTTCTCAGAACGGCACAAATGTGGTTTATGTGGGCGATGGCAACAAAGTGTACGGCTACGAAAATGGACCCTTGATTCCACTTCATTCATACAGGTAGTTATTTCACACCACTGGTTGGGTTTGCTGTACCAAAAGATTATCTAATGAGAAGACTACATGCCTCGCTTGAGGCTGCTCAAACCATGTCATTTACCTGTTGGGGTTCTTTTGTTTTCTTCTCCCTTCTCAACAGGGCAAGTGTTGCAGGTTTCACTAATATAACCTTTACCGCAGCTGAAATCATTGTGGGAGAAGAGAGTTATGTGGCTTTTTCACCTTGCTCTGAGGCAGTTTTGCTACCCCAGGATCCAGGTATAGTAGATGGCAGATATAGGACTGGCAGCTTGGCACATACACAGTGCTTCAAGATTTCTCGATTATGGCAGGTTTCATGCCGGCAAAACACCCATGGGTTTCTTTGCAGTGGTCTTTTTCTGTCTAGCTTTGCAGTGATACTGATCTCTAAATTCATACCTTGCTGCTTTGTGGGGGTTGGCCTCATTTTCCCATGTATGAATTCTACCAAAAGCTGCACTGCTCATGGCATGTTGAAAGGGATTGGATGGCACAACAAGAAGCACAGTACAGAAGCAAGTAGCAAAAAGCACCTGATGTTTTAACAGTTCTGTTAAAGGAGAACTGGGTGTATTGGAATGCAAATAGTGGTCCTTTAATCTCAGTGTTGGAAGCAGGTGTATTAGAATGCAAATAGTGGTCCTTTAATCCCAATATTAGAAGTGGGTGTGTTGGAATGCAGATAGTGCTCCTTTAATCCTGACATTTTTATTGATTTACCATTCTTGGTTTATTAATCTTAATGAGCTTTCAATACCAAAGAACACAGTAAAGACAAGATGTTCAGTAGAGCTGAGTGTACTCTGTCACTTGAGGTTCTCCTGTAGCGTGTTAAGTTAGATTGCACCAAAGAGGTAAATGAGTAGTGAGTAGAACTTGCTCTCTTTCACCAGGTGTCATTGCTGGAGCTGTCATGGGCTGCCTTTTAGGTGTACTTGCTGTCGTGGCTATAGGTGGTTTCATCTTCTGGAGAAGGAGAAGGTAAGGTGTTTGTGGTTGTTTGTTGGATTTCTGCATCTTTCTCCGAATAAAAAGCCTCCTTTCCTGTTCTGTGCACCTGTCCCGATGCTTTAAAATACATTCTGTTAATCTTGTTTGTGTGTTACAGATTAGGGTTGATGTAGCTAACTACTTAAATGGCTTTCTTCAACCTCATAGTTACAAACTGAGGAGTCAAGATATAGTTTGTTCAGCTCTCCTGAAATGATGCATGCTGATAAAGTAGTTCAGTCAGAAGTGAGCAAGCATAACAAATTATTGCACTAAAAAAATGCATGTAATTGTGTCTCAGATGGGTTTATTTTTAGTTATGCTTTTTAATGGCTTAATAGCCCTTCACATGAAACTTCATTCTGGAGTTTCCAGAGAGGGGAGTTACCTAGAGTTTGAGCTGGTCTCTCAGTTCCCAGAGTTCTCTAAATAATCTGAGATTTAAGAGTCCACAAAGGCTTTTACTTGCTTCTGATCATGTGCTACATCCTTTCTAAAGTTAACTGTAGGGCCCTTAGTCCAGTTGTTTTCACTTCCTTCGTGAACTGCTGCTGTTTTTACAAGGGAGTCCAATAGCTGTGGACAATGATAAGAGCTTCTTCTCAAGCTGGGAACACTTACTTTCATTCAGCTACCACTTCCAGTACCACCAGTGTATCCCTGTTGAACACTTGCTGCAGGGATTCTGGGGTTGGTGGCTGTTCTCCTGAGATGTTAGCTGGTGATGCAGATGTTCTTTCACCAAGCTGTGTGCTTTGTGTTCAGATCTTACATTCTGCACATCACAGGATGAAGGATGGGGGATTTTGTTTCTCCAGGCGTGCGTTTCCCCTCAAGAGGGTTTGTTGTACAGGCTATGATGCTTTAAAAGAATTTATGACCAGGCACAGGAAGTAGCCATCGTCAGAAATCTCAGTTGCATTCCACTACATTCTGCTGTGAACCTGTTGTGTTGTTTTCTTTCACTGTACAGGAAAGATAAAAGAAATACTGAAGTGTCCTTTTCTCCAATTAAGTAAGTCCATATCCTTTCACACCTTTTCTGAGCTCAAGTGATAGTTGCAAAACTTACTCTGAACCCTGATACTTGTTTTCTGTGCAGTTTTATATAGCAATCTGCAGGGTAATTCCTCATGGAATTTAAATTCTCCAGCCTGCAGACTGAAAATAAGCACATTGATCAAGGATTCTAGAGCTGCTGCAGGGATTTGAGGGCTTGCTTCATGACTTACTATTAGGCACAGAAATGCTCTCTGTGGTTTTGAAAACAAAGTGTGAGTGAAATGCAAACTTCTGTGCACATCCAAATTGTTGGTAATGTGCAGATAGGCAGAATTCTGCACCATGGCCTGGATTTTCCGTGAGCACTTTTTGCTGAGCCATTAATTCAGATAATGTTGAGATTGTAAAAGCTGACCAAGGGAGGGTAACCACAAGAAATGGGAAGTCATAGGCAGAGTGCTTGAATCATGTTATTGACTCTTGCACCTGTTTCCCTGCTGATGGAAAGACATGGCTGGAGCATCCCATGCAGTCCCACCTGGGTATGTTTTGATAGCTGACATAAAATACACCAGGGGACTGGGGCCTGTCTGGTGGAAGCACAGAAGGGGCTGGCTGAGACTTTCTGTGATGTTCTTCTCCCAAAGGATGTGCTGTTCTCTGCTTGGTTTAACAGATAAGTTAAATGCTGTACTTGGTACCTTTCCCCTGTAAATGCAGTTTTGTGGCTGCTACTAACAGTTGTGCTTTCATTCTTATATTCACATAGTGGAAAATACAGCTGCATGTGTCTAATCAACCTTTTTTTCTTTCCCTCACCCTCCCCTGAAGAATGAAGAAGTAAGTAAAGCACACTTCCTAACACATTAACTGAATTCATGGGTTATTTACCTGCTAAGTTTCCAACACGTGGCTTTTTTCATTTTAGATCAAAGCTGATTAAAGTGGAGAACTTTGAGTCCTACTTTAAGAAGCAGCAAGCTGACTCCAACTGTGGGTTTGCTGAAGAGTATGAGGTAAGTGCCCTCAGCGGAGAGAGCTTCATGATGAAGATTTTTGGAAATGCACATCAGTTTTCCCAAGGAGCGTACACGAGGCTTAGAGAAGGGGAGGAAAGAGCTTCATTACAGAGGTTGAGCCATGTGTAGAGCATTCCCTGCCCTGATTGAACTCCAAAGTTAGTTGAAGTGCATGACAAATACTTCACATTTAGAACCATTTTCTCTACCTGTGAGCTTAGAGCATGGCCTGCTGTTCTGAGCTCCTGCCAGAGACAGGATCTACTGAGTTCCCTTCTAATTCACACTACAGAGGGAAAAGCTCTGCCCTTTGTTTTTGTATCTTGAGTTTGTTTTTCCATATAGCAAGAGAGGTCTCTTGCTAATATCATGGACTTCTTCAAGGTGTAGGTGTGATTTGCAAACAATACCTGTGAATAGCTCAAAGGAGCAGTCAGAGAAGCAGAATTATGGTTTGCTTAGGGAGTGTTCTAAAGCCCCATTCTTACAAGGTACAAAAGACAGGAATCCAATGCCAGGAAGGGTTCTGTGTTGTCATGACTTTCTTCCTTCCAGATCAAATTCTGTCCCTTCAGTTGTCCTTTGCAGGCTTGTGCTTTTCTTTGCCTTCCTCTTGGATTCTGCTTCCTTCAGACCTTTCATAGTGTATTCACTCCTACCTGTAGTGTCTGCAAAGCTTATACCAAGGAATGTACTGCCTTGGGGTGACAATGACTGTGTCCTTAATGCCACTGCCATGTACTTCTGGACTTTTAAAGCCCACCTCTAGGTTTTAAACACACTGCTGTTCCTGTATTCTGTGTTCATCCCTTCTCCATCAGGTTTGCCACTGTCACACTTCCACTCTGTAGAGATGATTTTTGTTTCCTCTATCCCAGTCCAAGATGCCTATTTTTGCAGCAAAGGCCAAGAGTTATTTGGAGCATTTTTTCTGTTTCATTCCTGTGTTTCTCTCTGAATCCTAAACCAAGACTGAGTGTTCGTGAACCCTTCTTTTATTGTAGGAACTCAAGTCTGCTGGCATTCATCAGCCTAAATTTGCTGCTGAACTTGCTGAGAACAGAGGAAAAAATAGATACAACAATGTCTTACCATGTGAGTTACTACTCTATTTAGGTTTGTGTTTTATACTATTTGAGTTTTTAGGTGAAAAACCTTGGGTTTGTCTAATCTTTAGTAGTGCTCAGAAGTTTCAAAGAGAGATTACTGTCACCAATTCCCAAATGAATTAATGTTGGGATGCTGCTTTCCCAAAATCATTGTTTGAGCAAACCTAAAGTTCCCAAACTTTCCCCCAAGAAAGGTCCTTAAAGAACTGTCTCTTAATTAAACAATTTTAATTATAGTTACAAGAAACTTGTAGTGCAGATTGAAAAAGCAATAGGTTAACAGGTGATTGTGGACAGGTAGATGTGCAGAGCTAGGAGAAGTATTAAGAGCCTCCTGGGCAGCTTTAGGGATGAGCTCATCCCAGCCAAACTGTCTGCAGGCACCTCTGTGTAGCAGGGTGTAAGGATGTGCTGTGTGGTGAACAGGGATGGGTACTGAGGGATGCTTAAAATGAAAACCTCAGCTACAGTGGCAGCAGAAAACAAACTACCTATTTTTCTCTAGTAATTAAAATATAGTAATTTCATGTTGGATTTAAAAGACATAAGCAAAACCAAGCCATGTTTTATGAAAATAATCACCTGTATTGAGTATTCTCCATCTTTATCCTGACCACTCACTTTTCTGAAAACTTTTGCTATAAAAATTCTAAACTAAAGCTATTTATGATTCCTGATGTATTTTATTCCTAAAATACACTTTGTTCTGAAACACTTCTGAATTAGGAAATGTGCATCCAATAAGCAGTGTGCTGCTGGAACATTCTAGTTATAAAATTAATCCTTTTCTTTTCCTTCTTTTTTTTCTTTCCACAGATGATACTTCTCGTGTGAAATTTTCAGATCAAAGCTCTGCAACTGGTGATTATATCAATGCAAACTACATGCCTGTAAGTTTGCTTCATTAGTTGGAAGGAAATATGTGTGTTGTTACAATATGGGTTTAACGACTCCTAATGATGTTTACAATCAATTAATTTGTCTCATTGATGCTAGTGTCTCTGTATATATTTATTTTGTAGGGCTACAGCTCCAAGAGGGCTTTTATTGCTGCACAGGGTCCTTTGCCCAATACAATAAACGACTTCTGGAGAATGATTTGGGAGAAGAACATCTACTCCATTGTTATGTTGACCAAGTGTGTTGAACAAGCCCGGGTATGTTTGCATTAGAACTGAGCAGTCTCTTGAAGACAGTTGGATCTCTTCTAGGTTATTACTACCCTAGAAGGTTAGAGGTTGACCACTTTATTTTTGACAACTACCCCCTCAATGGAAGATAGTTTTTAAAATTAAATAAGCCCATCTGTTTCTTTAGCTTTTTCCCACTTCTCTGTCTGCTGACTGCTATATCTGACTGAGTAGATTGCCACAGGAGGGTCCTGGTCTCTGTCCTTAATGGTGGGCTCTTCTCCCTAAAGAGTTACTTTAGTAGAGCTTCTGCCCTATGATTGGCCATTGGGACAGGTATTGTGGGTCCTAACCCTGCCTCTGGTGGTGCTTTACTAAAACTGTCAGTTATTTCACTGCTGTGTATAATCTGTCTAACCTTGTAACTCTCTCCTTAGACAAAATGTGAGCAGTATTGGCCAGATGAACAGTCCAAGACCTATGGTGACATTATTGTGACCATGGTCTCAGAGATTGTCCTTCCAGAATGGACAATAAGGGACTTCACAGTAGAAAAGGTGAGTACCTCCTCAGGTGCTAGTTGATAGTGCAGAAATATCTGTAGAAGTGGGACTTCTTTACTGTAAGGATCACAGAGCACTGGAACAGGCTCCTCAGAGAGGTTGTGGAGTCTCCTTCTCTGGAGACTTTCAAGGCCTGTCTGGATGTGTTAATGTGTGATATGTGCTAGGTTGTGTGGTCCTGCTCTGGCAGGGGGCTTGGACTTGATGATCACTTTGGGTCCCTTCCAACCCCTAACATGCTGTGATCTTACCACTGTCAGTTCACAAGCCAAACAACACTGGGGTGACAGATAATAAGAATTTCACTAAAGCTTAGAATCATAGAATCAATAATGTTGGAAGACATCTCTAAGATCATCAAGTCACAACATCACCCTACCCACTAAACCATGTCTTGAAGTGCCATGTGTAATTTTTTTTTAACACCTTCAGGGATGGTGACTCCACCACTTCCCTGGGCAGCCTGTTCCAATGCTTGACCACTCTCACAGGAAAGAAGTATTTCCTGATCAAATTAAAAGTTATCTGAGGGGGAAAAGATAAGAATGGATTGTTTTAATGTGAAGCTTTGAGCACACTGACTGAACATAGGTCAGGAAGCTCCACTGGTGCTCTTTTGAAGGCAGTTTTCTCTTACTCTGTGTCTCTTTCTGTAGTCCAACACACCAGAGAGCCACACTGTGCGTCAGTTCCACTTCACCTCCTGGCCAGATCACGGAGTGCCAGAGACAACAGACCTTCTCATCAACTTCAGACACCTTGTTCATGAGTACATCAGTCAGAATCCGATCGACTCTCCTACGCTGGTGCACTGCAGGTGGGCAGAAAGCGTGCATGTGTTGGATGCACTTTTATCTTGAGGCTGGATTTTTTTAAAAGTTCATCAATGTAAATCAAAACAATGGTAACAAAAACCACCACAAAACCAAACGGAAACAGAAACTAAAACAACAACAACTAAAACCCAAACAACAGCAGCAAAATACACACATGCTCAAAACCCAGGGGAAAAAAAAGGAAAGAAGAAGTCTTTTTAAATCCCTTTGCTTAAGGGCTATAAATACTCTGCCCGATTATGTGATACAAAATATCACTAGACCGTCCCAGTCTGGAAAACTGGGATGAAAAAGTTGCCTTTTCCAGTGCTTTTGTTTGTGATCTTGTGTAAAAGCAAGGCAGGGAAGCTCAAAAGCGTGTCCTCCCTCCCTCTCGGTGTGGCACTGAAATCATAGGCTCACTGGCCCGCGGTGAGTGAGCAGTGAAAAGCTTCTCTGTGTCGTTGCAGTGCTGGCGTTGGGAGGACAGGGACGTTCATCGCCATCGACCGTCTGATCCAGCAGATGGAGATGGAGAGCAATGTGGATGTGTACGGGGTGGTGTATGACCTTCGCATGCACCGGCCGCTGATGGTGCAGACTGAGGTAAGACTCAATACGGGAAGGGGGGACTTAAGATGTTAAAGAGCCATCTGAAAGTGCTCTTGGTTTAACTGCTCTCCTTCCTGCCTCATCTACCTTCCACAGAAGTAGCTGCAGCAAGGAGCATTAGTATGTCCAAGTAGTCTCTACAGAGAGCTTTGCAGGACTGGCATTTGCAGCTGAAAAAGGAAATGGGCTTTGCAGCTTGTTTTACCCACGTGGTGTTATTACAGCTGTGAGCAAGGGTTGTCCTGAGTCAGGTGGTCACAATGTGCATCTTTTCTTTTGTGTTCCTGCTGAAATTGCCACTTTGATCCAAAAGGGTGTGTGAGATACTCAAACTGATTTGAAAAAGGCTGTACAGTCTCCATTGTGAAGGTCTTTTCAGAAGGTGTTAGGCATGATGGTAAATTTGATCCTGGTTATTTATGGGGGGTTGATTCATAAATCGTTTTGATTGGAAGAAACTTTTCAGATCATTGAGTCCAAGCATTGACCCAGCACTGCCAGGTCACCACTAAACCATGTCTCTCAGCACCACGTCTACATGGCTTTGAAACCCTTCCAGGAATGGGCTGCCCTGAGCACCTTCTTTCCAGGTCTTGACAACCATTTTGGGGAAGAATTTGTTCCTAAAGTCCAGCCTAAACCTTCCCTGAGGTGACTTGTTCAGATGATATCATGAGGTCCTTTCCCAGCCCTATTTTCTATGAGCTATGCATAGAACTGCTAAAAAACTACTCTCTGATAACATCATTACAGTGCATCCAAAACTGAAAACCAGGGGCAGGATTACTTTCAAAATCAGGTATTTTCTAAGAAAGTATTATCTTCTCTTTTCTCCCCATCAGGACCAGTACGTCTTCCTGAACCAGTGTGTTATGGATATTATTAGATCACAGAAAGACAAGAAAACCGATCTCATTTACCAAAACATGACAGCAATGGCAATCTATGAGAATATCACACCTGGGCCAGGCTTTGGGAAGGCCAATGGCTACCACGCATAGCCTGGCAGGAAGGCAGTGTCTCTGAGAGGAAGGTGTTACCTGTGCCTGGGGAAGGGAGATGTTCTGCTTGTGTTTTCTGGAACTGTGTGCGGTGTCTCGTGTCTGGCTTCTCCAGCTCTGTCCCCCGTGTGAAGATGTGACCTACAGGAGGGAAAACAAGGTGCTGACAGGAGCCACAGGTTGATATTTAACACAAACCACAACCAAGCAAAAACTGTCTAACAGAGGAGCCCTGCTTTTTCTTGGGAATTTAACAGTACTGATCGGTGAGGTAGCGTTTGCAGTATGAACAGTGAACTAGAATTTAAATATTAATAACACAAGCTTTTTATTACAGTTTTATATGATTTCATTTACAGACACCAGGCTTGTGGGCTGTTTTAATATATTTAATTATAAGTTTCAGGAACATATTTTATCTACTGTATCTGGTTACTTAGCTAATAGATCCGTGCCTCTGTGATTTTTTTTTTTTCCCCTGTGTTCCTTTTTATTTAAAAAGGAGCACAAACAGCTCCTTCAAATGGACATTTATACTTGGAAATTGTGCCTTTTCTAGTTGCTACTCTAGAAAAAAAAAAGACATCAGAGATTCTATTTTTGTACTGAAACTCATAATGAGAACACAGATTTTTAAATAAGGCTTATGTCAAACTTAACTGTAGTTGCACTGTTGGCAGGACTCTCCAGAAGTTTGGAGGTGAGCTTTGTTTTTTTTGCATTTCACCACCAGTGTTCCCTGCCTTAATGTTTCGGTGCCTCTGCCAGAGGAGAAGGAGTGTGGTCTGTCACTCCCAGCTTTAACTGTAGTGAAAAACCTGAGCAAGTGAATGTGGATGTGTGTGGGGCTGTGTGTGGGTGTGTATGAAGGACAGAAGAGCTCCTCCCTGTTCCTGCCTGATATTCCTGTTTTTATACAGTTTATAATGATTTATTTTAAGGTGCAATATATGATTTACTGAATAATGATCACTCTATTCTAATAGAGTTTTACTCAGGTTGGTGTCTTTTTATCGTTGTTGGTTTTTTTTTTTTTTTCCTCAAATACATCAAATCTGTGAAAATGTTGAAACTGAGGTTCCAAGTGTCCAAGCACTCCCAGACAGATCGAGTGGCTTTATTGTTTCTACCAAAACAAACTGCACGAAATTCTGCTGTAAAGACCAAGTCCTCAGTTGTTTTAGCCGTTCAGAACTGAAACACATCTTACCTGCCCGCATCTCATTGATCTCATGGAACTGGTTTATAATTAGTTGCAATATACTGCTGCTGCTGTTTGAACTGGTCCTGTTAGAAACAGAACAAACAAGCAGGAACCCCCTAGTTGCTGATTTTTCCAAGTCAAGGGTTAGACTGGATTTGTTTTGCTGGTACATAATTGTTAGCCTTAGGAAGGCATTACCAATGAAGGACTTAAGTAGTGTTGAGTGGGGGGGGGTGGGGAATGGGTTTTGTTTTTTGGGTGGTTTTTTTTTTGTCTTCAGATCATTGCACTGGTTGCATTGCAGAGGAAGTTTATGAATAATGCTATAGAATAGCTATAAAACTATGAAGGTTTAATAACCAGAGTCCCTGGAATTCTGCTGCTTTTTTTGTTGCTGTTTTTTGGGGGTTTTGTTTGTTTTGTTGTTTTTTGGGATTTTTTTTTTTAGGGGGGTGGGAGTTGTTTGCTTTAGTGGAGTCATCAGAGAAAGCTGCAGATACTTAGGAGTATGTGTGGCATTGTAGTGGAACCTTGGCAACCTTGCAGAATCCACTGTCAGCTGAAGGAAAATGTAGGAATTCCTGTTGCACAAGTGTAGCTGTGCATCCAAAGGAATTTCCAAAGGAACTTCATACAACCTGTTGTGAAATTTGTGCTGTGCATGAGTAAAACTGGAGGGTGAAACACAGTGCACTTCAGCTTCTGAGTTTGGGGGTTTACTTGTAGCAGCCACTTGTGTGTTCTTGAATTTTTCTTTTGCTCTCCTTCTCTGAAATACTTTTAAAATTAAAAAAAAAAAAAAAAAAAAAAAAAAAGAGAAAGAAAAGCCCCACAAAAAACCAACACAAGGTTAATGATCCTGCCCAGCTCCATCCAAACCGGCAGTTCACGTAGGGGATCCCTCGCCCAGTGTTCTTCCTAAGCTGCTGTCAGATGACAAAGATAAACCACTTGGACCAAACAGAACCATTCCAAAGGAACTGGGAGAGGAAAGTCTGCCCCTTACAGCCATATTCTTTTTTTTTTTTCCTCTCTTAATTTTGTAATTACTGCACACTGGTGCGGAGCACAGAGCCAATGTTTGTTGTTCCAGGTCTCCCAAGAACTTGCTGCCTTAGGCTGGCGAATGCTTTGTGTTGTGTAGCACAGAGGGAGGTGAATCTTCCACACTAGATCATGTGCTTGCATTATAATGCAGCAGAACATCAGAAGACTAGCTGGAGTGGACTGGAATCTGCTTCTGCCTGACCCCCACCCAGCCACTCTTACAGAAAACAAACCTATCTGTCCCGTTGTTTTGAGGTTGGAAGCAGGTGCCAAATTTTTCCCTTGTGTCATCATCCAACAATTACCTATTTTTAAAACAGCTGTAGTATTTGTCTTTTCCCAAAACTTGGCTCACTGTGAGAAAAGATTAAAGTAAAAACCTGCTGATCCCAAGTATAGGTGGAGAAAGGTGTTAAGGCTTCAGGTGGTGTAAGCACAGAGTTTGCTTTAGTGTGGATGTGAATAGGCAAGACATGCCTCACAGAGCACGTCTGCAGGAAGAGTATGATTACAGGTAATGCTCCACTACCTTGTGGGTCTCTCTTGGCCAAGGTGACTTGAATGTCTGATTTTTTAATTTATTTTTTTTTAATTCACATTCCTTCTGATGTTCTCTGTGTTACAATTGCTGAGGTCTGTGTCTTCAGTCAGTGTTTTCTCTTTCTGTTGTTTCTCTAAAGCTAACTTCCCTTCAGGCTGAAAGCTCCACTGTGTGGCAATTGCATCTCCTGCCTTTCTGTTCTGCTCTTTTCCCCATTTGGGGCCTGCTTAAGAAGGGAAAAGTTGATGTGTTTCAAATAAGTGACTGTTGAATAAATGATGTACAAATTTTATTGTCTTCATATTTGTTGTACAGAAAAATTTCAGCACATGTCTATAATGTTTTTAATGGTTTGATTTGTTTTTAAAGATATAAAGATAACAATTAAAAAGCATTATCCTAGAGCACTTTCTGTCTGGGTTCTTTTGAGGGGGTGTGGTTTGTGGTTGGTTGGTTTGTTTCAGTTTTGGTTTTTGTTTGGTTTGGGGTTTTTTTCTTGTTTGTTTTTTTTTTTTTTGGNACAATCATTTCATTTAGAAGGATTTTGTAATGAATAAAGAAGCAAGTGGTCTCCCATCCTCTGGGGTGGCACTTGAACGTGTTATAGTCTCTACTGTTCCCTCCAAGGCTGTTAATGTGTCAGGACCAGGGTCCAGTGCTGATGTATACTGGTACCAGTTGAAGGAGCAACACCTTTATCCAAGGTCAGTCAAAAGATTTCCACTCACTGAAAGAGCCTTGATGAAGGACCAATGTTTCCAAGATGCTTTCACTTCCATAAAAACAAGAGTGAGGACTTTTTTATCTCTTGAAGGATTACAGGTAATGAAGGATTACGTTTCTGTTGTCAGGGGCCAGTGATAGAAGGGGGTGCAGAAGTAGCTTTGTAGTGTTGAAGCTGGCTTTTAGATTGCAGATTACCTGACTGTAGATTTATATAAAATTACCTCAGTTAAGTTGCTTTCTTCTCAAATCCTTAGTTCCATTCCTGGATGTCATCTGAATCACTCCCAAGGAGGATCACATGCGTGGAGGGTGATACTGGCACTCACCAGCTCTCCAGTTCATCACGGGATGCTGTCACTGACTGTACAATCTTGTGATCCTCCATGGTGACTGCAGTGTTTTGTGAGATGCCTGCGTGGTGAGATGGGGACAGCAAAGTGGGATTGTCTCCTCATCTGCCAGTGGGATCATGCACTGCCCACACCATGGCTGTGTGCTGCTGGTGAGACTGGTGCTGCATAAGAGAAACTGACAATGAACCACTTGGTGCAGGACCTGCAGCAGGTGACCACCACTATGAGAGGCAGTCAGGCTCAGGGAGACTTTTAGGAATGAAAAATCCTCACTTTTTATCCCTTAAATCAGTTAGGTTTGCAATAGTAGAACTGGAGTAAAGCCAGCTGTGCTGGCTGCAGTTTGGAGTGTTAGTCTGTGAGTGGGGAGAGCTGAAGCTTTGTATCTGGAAATCACATTCTGCACCTGGGCTTGTCAGATATTAGTTTTACTGCCTTTGAGATTAAAGAGGTAGAGGTCAGAGAGGAGAGGATGTAACATTCCTGTCTTGTTCTTTGCTTGATGAATGGGATGTAGTCAGAAATACTGCTGCCCTTGCATGTGCCTCCTGGCTGGCTCTTACCAAGCAGCAAATGGAGTTTGGAGGTGAATAGATATGGATGAAGAGGGTCAGAAGTGGGAGCTTGGAAGGAATAAAATGCCAGAAAACTGCATGATCTGCTTTTCTGAAGCAAAAAGAGAAAGCCTCATAGAGATGGGAAAGATGCTGGGCCTGAAGAGCTTCGAGTGGTCCAAGTAAAATCTAATTAAGAAATGCTGATGCAGTCACCATTTTTGCAGGGGCAGAGTGAGAGGCAAGCAAAGAGCAGCAGCTTACTTGTTTCTGAGGTAAGTAGGAAGGGGCTGTTTGTGTATCCCAGAAAGGGGAGAAGCTGGGAGCCCCTCTCAGACTGTTGCTTAGAAAAAAAAATTCAGGAGGCAGGCCTGTTCTTTGTCCCTGCTTAACCAAATTGCTTTTCCTGGGTTTATTTAAATTGGTGAAGATCACCTGCCAGCCAGAAGCAGATCAGCCAGTTAGCTCCTCTAGCTGAGAAAAGATTGTCTAGTTTGATCCAAAGCAAGTTACTTTTAACTCATGTTTTACCTCCAGCTTTCCAAGTGACCATCGAAGAGCCAAATTCTTTGGAATGATGTTCTGGATGTATTGCACATGGTTCATAGACATCTCTAGTATAGTAGTAGTGCTTACAAGATTGCTGTGTGCTAGGGACCATGCTGTGTCTCTGCCCTTGTGCCAGTGCAGTGCAGGATGGGCTCAAAGACTTGTAGCCTCTGCAAGAGATTTGGGCTTTTTATCTGGCAGTTTTCTGATGTGGTGCTTCCATTGGTGGGGATGTACTACCAGAAGAAGGCAATGTCTCTGATAAAGGCTGATCTGATGTCTGCTCTGATAGAAAAGGTGATTGCTGACTCTCCAGACAGGAAATGCAGGCTGTTCATCCTGCATTTTGCCTCCAGATGGCACATGACACCACTCTTCTTCCCGGGCAAAGCTTTGCCTGCCAGGCTGCTGGTTTTTGCACTTGCTGATTCTGGTAACCTCCCTGCACCCCGTGTTTTGTCTCCCCCTACTTTTACCCATGCTGTAGGTGTCAATCCTGTCTCTTCCAGCCCTGTCCCGTGTCAGTGGTTGAGCCCAGGCTACTGTGCCTGCATAAGGTTGCCTGCCTGCTCCGCAGGGGCAGGGTACCTCTTGCTCATTTGTAGAGTGTTGGACACCTCTTCAGATAATTTTTTTTTTTTTTTAATAAACTCTTCATTTTTGCAATAGCCTGACAATGCCAAATAATCTTTCCCTTCCTCGGGAAGTGCTCTTATGTCTGGGTCTTGTTGATGCTTAGACATTTTCTGATGGTGCACGTGGTCTAAGGTGTAAGGGCTCTGACTCTGACCAGCCTGCAGCTGGTTATTCAGCATTATTGGCTGTGTGCTCATTTCCCAGCTTACCACTCTGCTCCACAGCTGTTCCCAGCAATAACAGATTTATGGGATTGCTGAACATGGAGCAGATACATCAATAAAGGCAGCAAACAACAACATACTTGCTCCTACTGCTCAATACAAATACCAGTTAAGAGGCTGTTTCAGTTAATGGCTCTGTTTATGTGTGTGTGTGTAACACTAACTGTGAGTCTTCTGTGCTGTTTTTTATATAGGTCCTCAGGGAGGTTTTAAATGCACCTTTTAAAGCATCCAGCAACATCTGCTCAGCTACTTTGGCTTCTTCCATCTCCATCCTAAAATAGAGCAAGATTTGAATGCAAAGCTCTAATGATAGATAGGTAGGTAGATAGATTTTACAAGCATGGTTATAATGGAGATGGGTGTGTGAGGAAACGTCATCAAATGCTCTAAATCTCCTGGAAGGTTTACCTACAGCTACCCAGCTGTTCACAAACTCTTCTGCCTTTGGAGAAGGAATAAATCACACTTCATATCCAAGCTTCCTGCTTTCATGTAATAGCAGTGGTCCTGCTGGTTGGGCTGATGGGAGCTTGGCTGCTGCCCCTCAGCTTGAGTGCTGCTCCCAGTGCTGGTGATGACAGCCCAGGCTGGCACATGCTGAAGAAAGCTGAGCTCTGGAGGTTGGATTCTTAAATGCTGACAAAACTTTCTGGGTAATAAGGATCAATCCAAGCTTTAAAACCGTTGTAATTTAATAACAAGCCATTTCTGAAGCTATTGAATTATTTTGCATGATGATCTAAAATGCGAGTGAGATGCCAGCAAAATAGAGCTGCAGTGAGACCATAAATCTTCTGGTTTGTCAAGCTCTCTGCCAGTCATCTTATGGCTGTTAGGACACTCAACATTGCCATTTGGTGTTTTGAAAATGAAGTTTTTATGCTTTTAGAAAGCATTGCCTTTCAAAAACACTAACAAACAGAGATGGGAACAGTTTCAGAGTCTCTCTTTCCATTTAGTTTTTCACCCTTTGGACAACTTAAGCAATTTAAAGGTGAGTGTTGACTGTTGCGATCAGCATTTAAGAGTATGTTCCACTTTTGTTCCTCTAAAATGTGTTTTGTAGGCAAGGGGACTGAGATACTGAGAAATCCGAAGCAAGCACCAGTTTCAGTCACCTCTGGAACTGAGGTGGGAGGTGTCCCTGCCTATGGCGGGGCGTTGGAACTGGATGAGCTTTAAGGTCCCTTCCACACTCAACCATTCTATGACATTGTCATTTCACTCAGGACTGGGCATTCACTCAGTGAACATTTCAACTTTCAAGGACTTTTTTCCTTAGTTTATTCTGGAAAAGGTAGGATGGCTCTGGAGGAGTTGAGCTGGCTGATTTCTGGGCTGGTGACAGGGCTGCTAAGGAGGGAAGGAGCATCTCCTGCTGAGAATTTGCAATCAAAGACGTGACCAGAGGCAGGAGGTAAATAGAACCAGCATCTGAGTGAGCCATAAGACAGTTGTGTGATAACCACAGTCACTCTAATAAGCAGCATTTGCAATTGTCTACCATTTTCTGGACTTCAGACACGTTTTTAGGAGACATTTGAAGGCAGTTTAGCAAAATGTTCAGAAGTGGTTGGTTCCTTTCAGCAAAATGGGTGGAGTGGGAATAAAATCAGAGAGGTTTGTGGCAATTCAAAGCCTGATCAGTGAATGCTGATACTGTTAGCAAAGATAAAATCACCTATGGAATAGCACAGAAAGGACTGGCAATGAATCCACCTCTTGCCCAGAAGCTGTGTTATGGGGCTGAATCAGAATCACCTCCCCCATGGGTTGGGGGAAGCAGAACACACTCTCACTGTGCCCGAGCTGAGGGGCTGGTTGGGGTAAAACCTACTGCAGGTGTATAGTGTGGGTGTTGGCAGAAGTGAGCCTGTACTGCTGCTTCTTGTTTCACACAACAGAGAAGGGGAAAATAAAGCAGCTCCATGTTGTGGCAATGAAACGAACTAATATAACTTCTTAATAGACTGGGACTGTTCTAGAAATCAGCAGGCAAAGAGCAGGGTGAGATTAGCATGGAGTCTCTCATCAGCCTGCAGTGGGAAGTCATTGTGCTCCAAGCTGACGCTGGCCTTTTAGCTTTGCTGGTGCCTAAGGAAAATCCTTACATGCTAATAGTGAAATTATGATTTCCCATGATCGAAAGGCACAACAAAGTGAGCTTCCTGTGCTCGCTAGGACATCTGCCAGCACTGTGATCAAATGATGGCTTTCTCTGGCCTGCAGTCAGGAGCAAGCTGCATGCTCGTGATCAAAAGCACAGTTTGCTTGGGTGGAGACAGCGTAATTATTGGTGACAAATCTGACAGGAGTCCTTTGAAGTGACAGTCTCAGGATGGCTCAGGCTTCACGTATGGGGGAATCAATTCACTAATTATAGCAATAAATAACCTCAACGATGAAACTGAAACACAGGGTGAGGGTTGGAGCTGCACAAAGCCACAGGCAGCAGGCGTGAAGGGTGGCCAGGCTCAGGGGAGTTTCTGGTGCTGAAGTCTGTGGGTGGGAGAAGACGTGTGTGGATTAAATCACGTGTGCCTGGGGATCTGCCCACTATTTTGATCTGGTTCTTGCTATGCAGAAGCAGCTGAGGGCCCAGCCCAAGAAGCTGCAATGGATCAGGCAGTGTTTTACTGAGCCTTGCAAAGCAGCCGGCAGGGGTCTGCCTCTGTTGTGGTCCCATCTCCACTAGCAGCACAGGATTCTCTTAACTAGGTGGAGTCACAGCATAGGACTCTAGGAGATACAATAAGCCTCCTATAGATGGGAAAAATCCAAAATAAGTCACACAGTTAAACAAAATGCCAACTTGAGAGCAAAGAGAAAACGCAGTGGCGATTAGGGTCTCCCTGTACCTGGGCAGCTCTCTCTACCCTAGAAGCTGCCTAGTTTGGTTTCAAGGAGGTGTTTGTGAGCAGCCAGAGCAGGTCTGCTGTCTCCAGTCCTCTCTGCCCCACTGCCAACCCAAAACCAGGCAGACGTCCTGCATGCAGCCACAGGCTTGCTGCCAGCTGTGGGGAGGACTCGTTTCAAAGAGCGGAAGTCACAGCACCCAGATGGATTCCCCTTTGGCAGCAGATGAAAGCTGCCTGGTTTCAGAACAAAGAGCTCCATTTCTGCCGATAGGAAATGAAGAGATCAGCTAAGTAATGTTATTCAAGCTGGAGGAGAGCCCTTAAAAGCTACCCAAAAAACCCCACGTTCTGCGCGATGCGTTCTGCAGCGGTGCTGGGTGAGGCATTCTGTGCTAACTGGAGGTGCAATACAGCACAGGTGAGGGCACTGGGCCAGCGGATCAGCCCTGGCAGCAGATTTACAGCTCTTCCACACTGCAGCACATCACTGCTACTAAAAGGAGGAGAAAAGGGGGGGTTGTTAACACTAATCTTTTTGAGGCTGTTTGGAAATGGGGGCTGGAATGAAATGCGAGCACTTAAATGGCAGAGGCTGCTAATAGTATCTTACTTTTCCTCAGCTGGGCCTTCCCTATGAGCTTGCATGCTGGGCAGCTGAGTCAGAAGGACCAGGTTCTAGTGGGAGGTGTCCCTGCCTGTGGCACTGGATGATCTTTGAGGTCTCTTCCAACCTAAACCATTCTATAGAATCATAGAATAGAATCATTCATCATTCTAGGTTGGCAGCAAAGGTTTTCATCTAAGGAAGACCTTGTGGCTCCCATGCGAGATCCTGTTGAGCACCAAGGGTGAGTTAAAGCCAGGCTGCTGAAGCACAGGCAGCTGAGAACAGCTTTTAAGATAACAACTCACAGGAAAAAAAAAAAAAAAGCTCCTGTGCTGTATGCAATGCCTTATTCCAGGGGCTTATTTTAAGAGCACCCTGAAAATAGTGGGCTAAACAGAGAGGTGGTAGTGCTGTGGAAGCAGAGAGCTACCTACCCCCCGGGGGTATACATTTTGAGCCAGGGAGAATGGTAGTGCTGTGAAAGCAGAGAGCTACCTGCCCCCCTGACGATACACATTTTGAGCCAGGGAGAGGGTAGTGCTGTGAAAGCAGAGAGCTACCTGCTGCCCTGAGGGTACACATTTTGAGACACAGAGAGGCCTGAGTGTGCTTGAGAGAGCAAAACACACAGGGAAATTGTCCATGATGCCCACAAAAACATCTACAGCAAATCTAAAAGAGGAGTAAATAGTGGTGAGAAGCACAAAGCTAACAGCAGAGGAAAGAACAAGTGTAGGGGTTGTAATTTGATAATAAGTGGGTTTGAAGAGGGTTGACCTTGGCTGGCTGGAGACCTCCAACAGGCTGCTTTCTCAGCTCTATCTCCAGCAGGGCAAGGGAGAAAAGTTTTAAAAGCTCATAATAAATATTAAAAAGTGGATATTTTTTTTAAAGCTCATAATAAAGACATAAAAAGTTGATAAAGAAGCTGATGTAAAGCTGATGGACAAAATGGGCTCATCTGGGGGGAAAAAAATAATGTATTGCTGGTTAGGAAGGGTTTGGAGAGCAAGAAACAGAGGAAAACCAAAACAGCCAGAGAGGGTCCACTTCTCCCTTCTCCCCAGGCTGGCTTTGGCACCTTTCCCGCCTGTGTGGGCAGGAGCAAGCCTGGAGCAGCCATCGCAGTCTCTCTGCAGCCTCCCTTCTCCTCAGCCTTCCCAGGCAGGGAAGCTGCTGGGGCTGTTCCTTGCACTTCCCCTCCCTGCCTGCTGCCTGCCTGGCCTTGGGCCTCGGCGGGGAAAAGCTGTGCTGGTTGGGCTGGATGGTCTTAAAGGTCTTTTCCAGTATAAGCGAGTTTGTGACTCTCTGATGGGCTATGTGGAGCCCTTGGGGGGGGGCGTGCTTGAGAAACCGGCTGGTACCGGCTGGCTCCGGCTGCTGCTGGCTGGCACCGGCTGGACCCTCCTCACCTCACAGTGCCACCCTGCACCTGCCTCTGCTGCGCCTGAGCACTGATACCCTGCATGGACCTTCTCAGGCTTCCTCTCTCCACCTTGGCTGTCACATTCAGCCTATCCTGGTGCCTCCATTGCTCGGGGCAAGGTCAGGCATGGCCGCCATAGCTACCACCCGGCCTTGAGGCAGCACCCAGCCCCTGTGTAGATCTCCCTTCTTCAGATGTCTCCTTCGAAACAGAAATGAGGGGGGAAATGTTGTTGAGAGAAGCAGAGGATCCCATCCCAGGCAAGAGTTCCCTCAGGGCTCCGTGGCACTGGCACCACCCAGGATTGGGCGGGAAGGGCTGCTGAGGCGGCTGCTGAGGCGGCTCCTCAGGGACCCCCTCTGCCATCTTAGGAGTTCTGGGGCCTCACAGTGGCGTTTCTGGGGCACACGTTTTTGGGGTACACTGGGCTCTCCCCAGCCTACAGCAGCTGCTCAAGGGCCAGGAGGGTCGTTAGCCCATGGGGAGGCTGACAGGTCCATGCGTTGGCTTCCTGGTCTGTCAGGATGTCCTTACACCTTCCTGAGGTCTGGGCCAAACCGGGCAGCGAGCAGGCAGGAGTTTGGTTTCTCTGGCAGAACTCAGTAATGCCCAGAGCTGGGCCCCAGGCTGCAGCCTTGCACCCACCGGAGCTGGTGGTGGTGAAGAGCTTGGGCAGATGAATTGTGCAGATTGATCCTCGTGCAAGTGGAAGGGGAAAGGGGCTGAGTGATTCATGAATAATTAAACACTGAGATAGAGCAACATCCATAATGCATGCTGGAGCACGGCAGAGGAAGCGTGGGTAAAGTATGTTTCAACAAGCGTAAAATGGGATGTGACAAGGTATTTATGTCAGAACAGCTGTTTGCTGAAATTTTTCCTTTATTTACACATGATTTCCTCCCCCTTGCAGTTAGGAGTTCTGCCTAGAGTGGGGCAGATATCAGCAACTGAGCTGGAAGATAAATTTGGTTCCTGCTGGGTCCCAGTTCAGCACATTCCCACCTTGGAGATCTCCTTCCTTGTCTAGTGCTAGGCTTCTCCATTTGATATTCCGATGGAATATACCCATGCCCAGTCGTTTGGGCTGCGTTTTGATTGCAGTTAAGGTGGGTAGGGTAATGCTCATAATACCATGGAAACAGAGAGGCCCATGTTGACTCACTCCAGCCTTTTCTGATCCCCGTTTCCCCAAACGTCTTCCTCCTCCCAAACTGTGTTTGCTGTTACAACATAAATTATTTAGACATGTTACATTCGTTAAGGATGGCAATGAGGCTGCCAACCAGAGGGCATCAACTCTGTACTGCAGTGTCAAACTGATTTAAGAGTGAGTGTGTGTTTAAACAAGCCCCCAGTTCCTTCCCTTTTCTCCACGATTCTGGCAAGTCTGTTCCAATACAGTTTTCCTGTAATTAACACTTAAAGCCAAGAGCTGCATTATTAGACTTGCAAAGTTGCTTCATGTGAATCAAAGTGAGTTGTAAGCAACAGGCTTTTGTTTTATTTTTCCCCCCACTGTGAATCACTTACAGTCTCTTTGCCTGTGTTAATGAATAAGCTATGTATTTGTGATGATAGATCACAGGACCTCAGACACAGAAGGTGTTTATTACACAGTGCTGGTACAGCTACTCCAACACACAAACCCGACACCTTTGACAGAGCTGGCTTCATCCCTTTTTCTCATCGCAGGCTGCAGGTGGAGTAGATTTGTGTGAAGCCGCCTGGAGCTGAGCACTGAACCTTTCCTATCTCTCCTGCACCACTCACACAGGGCTTCGTGAGACACCAAGCCTTTGATCTTGGTGTCTCCTTCCAAGCTCTGCCCATTCCAAAGCAGCTTTCCCTGTTAATGCAAGGACCACCTGTCATGCCTGCTGACCTGTGTGCTCAAAGAGGGAGTATCTTACACCTTGCTGGTATAAGCGATACACAGGGAAACAATTTTCTGCAACTCTCTGCAGACTGCATTTTTCTGCTGTGCTGCTCTCTGCAGGCTAAATTTTTCTTCTCCAGGACTGATGCATGCTTTCTGGTGTGTATTTGTAGCTCTTTGTCTAGGATAACACTTGGATTGTTCTGTGTTTCTGGAGCTGACAGAATAGTATCTTCAAGCAGGGACTGCTTAGATCTCAGGTGAGGCAAAAAGTAATGAAGCAATAGAAAAAAACCTCAGACTGTTTTATTCTGCCTATATTTTTTCATCATCTTTTGCCAGTGAGAGTAAAACTATGGAAAGTGACACTGTCCTGCTGTCACTTGTAGGCAAAATACATGTGAAGGGCTGGGTTTAAAACAGCTGTTGACTCAAAATCAGTATGTTGCCTTTAAACCTCGAGGTCAACTAATGTATATAAAACCAGAAATATTTTTGGAAGTGGAAATACTGTCCATAAAATATGGAAAACCAGGAGTTTTCCTGTGAAAGGGCTGAAACTGCTCAGTGCCCTCAATGAGAACACACAGATGCAGCTGCACGTTCAGGTGCTGGAAGAAATGGGGAAGAGAGAAGCAGCTTTTGATCTTGCCCAACACACTTTTAACAGCCTTAGTCCTAGCTGCAAAGATGTGCTTCAGTTCCTTGAGTTGTCATAGATTTCCTGCACACTGCTGGGCTGTCTGGATAGTAAAATAGTAACATAACTTACCCAGAAGTAACACTCTGCTTCACAAAGCCATTCTAAGGATGAATGCACTGAAGAGAATAAAAACCTGCTGTGGCCAGGCAAAGCACAGGTGTGCTATGGAAACTCCTCCATGAGCAGGTGAGCAGGGCTCTGGGCTTTGTCTTTTCTTCTGTGTTTTTGTGGGGATTTTCCCCTTCAGCTGATGCAATGGCTCACTGATGTGCACAGTCACTTATGCTATGGTTTCTGAAAAGTGTTCAGCATGGGACTGTGGTGATGAAATGCCCTCTCTGCTGCCCCTAATTCGGCTTGATTTTTTTTTTCTGCCTTAATCTAGACGGGCCTTGCCACTTTAAAAGTAAAGTGGGACACAGGGATGTGAGAGAGAAGAGGAAAATTTCTGAACTCTTTGCCCTGTTCCAAATTAATTAGAGCCAAACACACCTCAAAGAAAGCAGATGAGAAATTGCTCTCCATTACTGCATTTAAACACTGAAACTAGAGATAACTGATAAACCAAGTTGTGTGGTAGCAACTCTCTGTGCAGCTTGACCACACTCCAAATACAAGAGCTAAAAATGCAGATATTTACTGGATTTCTGGAGCAGTGTGCACAACTTGCAGGAGAAATTAGCCCAGTGCTTGCTGGTGGGATGGGATACAAGCAGGGCTGCCTGGCCAGCTGAATTTTCTTCTATCAGCTGTGTGAAAATTAGCAAGTTCTTGGATGCAGGCTGCTGTGGCAACCTGCTTTCCATCCCCCTTTTTCATATGCCACTGGTGTGGCCCCTGGCCTGCTGCTGACATTTTCTCCTGCTCCCAAAAATATGGAAGTTCCTTATTTGCTTGTCATATTTCCTTCAGTTTCCTTAAGATGGCTGCTTCCAGTAAGTGTATGTCCTGCTGCTTTTTGCAGCCAAGACACAGTTTTCCTAAACTGCTACTTGACAAGCCTCTTCCCACACCACTGAGACCCCTTCTGAGGGCTCATCCAGCATGCAATTGCCTTCAGGGTGGCACTGCTCAGCGCTGCCATTGATGGGTGATGCGGCAGTGTACAGTGGCTTCAAGTGGAAGGCCACATGTTCCCCAATTGGAAGGACAGCCTGCATGAACTGGCATGCACCTATGCCACCTTACATCAAAGGAAAATGCATAATGTAAGTGCTTGCACATGTAGCTTTTCAAGATCAGAGGACAAAGTCCAGGCTGGTGAATTCAGTTAGGCTGTGCCCCTGTGCTGCCTGATTTTAGCACACTGTGACTCTGTACTAGTCTCTTTTCCATCTCCTTCTGTGTATTGCAGCCCTCGGAGCTCTGGGGGTAACATCTTTGGCCTCCGGTCCTCTAAAGGGCTGTAGTATCAGCAAGTAAGGAGAGCAGAGGCAGCACTGTCTTGCATAAATAAGTAAAAATGTGTCTGTATCAAGACAGGTGCTTAAAGGCAATGGCAGATGAAAGAGAAAAGCAGCTCTTGTTAATGATAGTCTTGCTGACCCTATTGTAATGTAACTCCTTTTTCCTTACCATTTGCTTTTTCACTAAGAAGCCTCCCTTCCATTTCAGTGTGCGGAGTAGCTTTTTTGCCAAGTCTTAGCTTTTCATGGGGTTGCCTGCACTACAGAGAACTTTGCTGTCTAATACTGGTGACCTACCTATAGGCCTGGTCTTCCTCATAGGGTTAATTTGGAAGAAAAGGCTTCCTAAGGCCTCTGCTGAACTGCTAGCCTGTGTAACTGCAACAAATGCCTTGTGTTTTTTAGGATTTACCGTAAGTTAGATAATGCATACTAAGAAAAATTTTTTTTTTTTTCTTTTCCTAGTGAAGGCAAGACCTAAGGTTTCCCAGACGTCCCCAAATGTCAGCCAGCTCTGACTGTCACCTCTGCAGTCTTGTTGCGTGCTAGGATATTGTGCTGCTGCTGTAGGACTGGCAGGGTGAAATCAAGGACTCCTCTGAACAGTGATGAACTCCAGGACGAACACGTGGGTCTGAGGACAAGACAGTTTCATGCAGCCACTGCAGCAGGTCCAGCTCTGGAAGATTAAAAAAAAAGGTAAGAAGCTAATGGTTTCCACACTGCCCACCACAGACAACACCTCTGCCTCCAACGAATGAGGTATTGATTGAGCAGCAAGTCCCACCAACCCCTACAAAGCTAGGTCTGATGTGGTACCCCTGCTAGCAGCGTGAAGTCACAGCTCCGGATGCTTCCCAGCATATGAAGCACCTGCTTGATTGATTTCTTTACCCTTGTCAGTGTTCAGTATAGCTGTGCATCTATTTCAGGCAGGCAAGTCAAGTGCAAGTTGTTTTTTTTTCATGCAGGATGCCTCTGTACAGCAGCACAGGCAGAGGGAAGCTGGATTTTTTGAGAGCAGACCCTCAGTGTGGGGCAGAATGCTTGCCCGCACTCTGGCGCTGATTTCCTTCTTTATTGGCTGCTCCTGAGTCCGCAGCCAGAGGAACAGTCTCCTGTGGAACAGCAGCTCTAGACAATTTTATTGGCTGATGAATGTGATCTTGCTTGGCCACCTTCCAGAAACACTGACTTGCCCGAGATGAGAGTGAGCGGAAGGTTGCTCTGCCTGGGGCTCTAAAGCAATTGTTTCGAGACCAGCGTAGCACCCATGCCTTGCTGCACGGTAAGTATAGAAAGACAGGTCTGTGTACACACATATCTATGTGTAAAGTGCTTTATGATATAGCTGCTGACACAATTTAAATGTGCAGTTCCCGTGGACTGTGTCTCGTTTGCTGCTTAATTATGTGAAAATGTACTTGGTAAATTGCTTGCTGTCACAAAATGCTCAATTAACTGTTGCAGTGATCTAAGTTGAAACATGGCATTTGTCTCCTCCTCTGATTATTTCCTGTGCTGCAAGACACTGATTTAAGCTTTTGTTTTTTTCCCTCAAGAGAACAAAATACAGCTGTAAGATGTTGATATTAAAATGTTTTCTTCAGCTTTATTCTGTTGCTAGTGGAAACTCGAAATACCAGAGCTGCTTGATAATATTTGCTCAAGTCTTCTAAAAATTGCTGATTAATCTTGCCCTTTCGTTTTTAAGGGTAACTTCTGTGAAGTTTGATGCTATGGATTGCTTTGCAAGTTGTGCTCTGCCACAGAGCAGAAATAGGGCAGAGCTAAGGAAGAGAATGTTTTTAATATAGCCTCCAACATGTGTGGTGCTCTAAGTGGCAGGATACTGCATTGCACCTCTGTCAGTTGCAAACAGCTCTCCACATGAACATTTCTGGAAGAACTTCCATAACTATCCTTACCTCAGGAACTGATTGTTGAGCAGTAGCACTAGTGCAGGTTGAAGGAATGCAGCTTTTTTCACTGCAGCAGCTCTATATTTAAAGATACAGCTAATCCTGAGAGCTCAGCAAACCTGCTGCTTCAGAAGTAACACCAAGTGTTTGAAGTTTCACTCTAACTACCTGCAGTGCCAGAATGGAGTTGGAAACTGTGACTTTTGGACAACTTGGGGAAATAACCTTTTATCACTCTGTTGTTCAATACACTCCTGCAATGCTTTAGTGCTTTTTGTTGGGAAAGGTGGGGAGAAAATGGGGTGGCAGCATTTTCTGCAGAGACTTCCCTCCTGAGCATAGTGCAGGAGCAATATAGCATCCTCAGAGATAAGGCAAAGCATTACATTGAAGATGAGTGAAGCTTTATACAGTCCCCAAACACTTCCTGAACTAGCATTTTCCCTGCTCTTGGGCTCTGCTTGGCACAACTGTGTGGATGACAATGAGGCTTTTCTTTGTTCTTCTTCCTGAGGACCAAGGGGGAACTTGAGCAGCTTTGTGATTTGCCTTGGCTGGAATAGCTGAGGCTCACTTGGTGCAGTTCCCAGCTGTATCTCATCTGCAGGAGAAAGTATCTGTGTTGTACTGGCTCCTGTGCCAAGTGGAATGGCAGCATACAAAGTCGTAGCTCTGTTATCAGCTGTGGTTATGAGAGTGGAGGTAGGACCTTATCTTACTGATAAATGATGCAGCAAATGTCTTCAGATATGACTTTGATGCAGTTGTGCTGGGTAACATTGACTAACTTTGATGCTGTGTCTTCTAGACATTATTTCTGTTGGTTTTTACTACCTTTTTGCTCTCTTCCATGTTTGTTCACTGCTCCTGCTCCACTTCTTGCTGGCTGAGGCTTCTGAGTGAGCCACAGAAAGGTGAATTCAGACACCCAAAGAATAGACACCCTTGTACCTCTGCTGTGCCTTCTCAGAGCAATCCCCAGGAAGCAAGGATGGCAGGACAGGCGAGGAGGGCAGGTCACATTGGATGCATCATTCAGGTCTGGCCTGCCCAGACAACCTCAATACAGCATAGCAGATTTTTCCTTTTCTGTTGTCAGTTGTCTGATGTGGTCCTCTGCACCCTGGTTGCACCCTCAGCCTTGGAAATGTGCTATGATTCTGGTCTTTCATTTTTCTTGGAGTAGAAAACAGACACAAGCATTTCTAGTCCTTTTGCCTTGAGATGGGGGGAAAATGGAGAAAAGTGGAAAAAATCTCAGAAGAGGAGGCAACTAAAAATATCATAAAGCTTGTGATCTTTGTTAATGGTTAAATATGGCAGTTCTGTAGAAATGGATCTGAGAGAAAGCTACCAGTCTCAGGCTTTTCAAAAAGCACTTTGAAAATGCTTTGTGTTAGAATTGAGCTGTGAGTGAAGCAAGTGGGAATACCTTGGTTTGTATTTTGACAGCTTAAAACAGCTTTTGTGCAACGCTTTTACAATGTGCTAGTTTAGAATGGGGCCTTGCAAATTACAGTAGTATTTTAAAGCACTTGAAATTCAGAATGGCATGTAAACTGACTGCAGTATTTTATTTTTACCATGGGCTTGTGTTAGCCTGGATGTGAATTTGTATTTCAGTATGTATATAAACACCATCTTATTAACACATATGTAAGGAGGAAGCTGGTAGGCAACATGCTTGTATATATATCGGCGTATTATAGAGGCACAATATGGAATATTTACTACCAAGATCCATTTGTAAACCTGATGTGCAGGGCACTCATGCTAGGCCTAATAAGGCAAGAAACTGTTTATGCTCTGTGGTACAAATAGCCAGATCAACAATGGGAGTGAAATCTGAAATACTGCTCTTCAGTTTTAATTACAGCCCAACAAGTGGTGCATTCATTTTTCATTGTTAATAAACGGCCCATATGGCATCCTTTGATCACATGCTCTGCAGCTTCTGCAACAGTGAGGCACTTATTTCCAGGGATTAGAGAACATATCATTTACTCTGGGCTTTCTGAGCAGAAGATTGTCTTGAGTAAGAAAATGGACATTACCAGGAGAAGGTTACCTTGAGCAGCTCCGAGTTTTCCACTGTGGATGCTTGGTGCATGTCGCACACACCTCAGCAGCAGGGTCAACAAAGCCCTCATGTTCCAAATCAAAGTCCTTACCCTCATCAGCAAGTTTAATTCTTTCACCGAATGTGTGAGCACAGTCTGGATTCCAGCATGCCTGGCATGGAGGGACAGGTTAAACATGAAAGGGGGCTTTATTTAGAAGGCAAAGAAAAGCAAAATCAGAATTTCTTTGTGTATGCACCACACACCTCAGCACCAAACCAGCCATCCTCACCTCTCTCCCACCCTGCACACCTTGGAATAAAGACAACTTATTTGCTCTCCATTGCAGTATTCATCACACTTTTTAGAAACAAAACTGAAATCCATAGTATGGCACCAACTGGAAAAATTCAGGAATATTTCCAAGGAAATACCATCTTGGAAAGCAAAGCCTGCTTGAGTTTACTCGTTGTTATCTTCAGAGCATTGCTGTCAGGTAAAAACCAGGAAACTAGGTGATAACTAGTTTCCCTCTTCTTCACCATTATCACCACAGATGGAGGAGTGATAGGACCTCTCTAGAGCAGCTCCTGTTGCCACTTTAGTCTGACTGGGCAGCCAGTATTTGAGATGTTCCTAGGATGTTTTACACCAGAAAATTATACTGCCCTGGTTTGGTTGAGAGAGAATCCTGTGCCAGACATGGGCTGCAGGGCCTCAGCAGTTTGGAGTCAGCCAGGGGCTGAAGCTGGCAAAAGCCAGGACAGCTGTGCTTAGTTGGCTCCAGGTATCCTGAACCGTGAGCATCACCCTAAGTATAAAGGGAGAGGTTTGTGAAGGAGAGGTGCATGTGTTTGTGTGCTTCTGTTTCCTTGAAGATAAGAGGTTTCCTTCCTGACACTTTTCATGTGATCCTTCCAGGGGCATGGAGAAGCAGGGAGAAAGAGAGTGAGGAAAACCTATTGCTCTCGCTTTGGGATAGTTTCCTCAATAAGATGGCAACCAATGACCACTCATAACCTGCTGCAGCACTGTCAGCCTTCCCCAGAGTAGTTTGAACTTCTGGTCTGACAGTAGCCAATGACCATATGGCACCAACTCACCCACTGCTCCATATAAGCAAAGATTTGCATCCTTCCAACCTTTTGCAAACGATGAACACAACATAATAGCTTAAAACCCAGATGGTGCCTTTCCATACCATGTATCATTTCTTATGTCTGGTAGAATGTGGCCGGCTAAGTGCATCCAGATGGGCATTGCCCCTTTGATGAAGAAATCATTGGAGTGTGGGAGTTTGTGGGGATCTGGGTTAACATGAGCTCTCAAATGCAGCAGTAGTTCAAGGCACAAAGTTGAAGAAATCATTGTCTACATATATAACTAAAGTAGAGGGGAAAAAAACCCAAACCTTTAAAAGACTGTGATCACTTAAGTCACTGCTTCACTTCAGGGAACTCAAATACAATGCACTTAAAACAATGAAAGCAAGGAGTGCTGGGAATTTTCAGCTAATACTCTAATGCTAATGTATAAAATATTCCCCCCAATATACCTGATTTCTTCTTTCAGCTGACTTTTTTTTTTTAAGGAGGGAATTTTGGGGGAAATGTTCTATCTGATATTGCATGCCTGTAATTCTCAGCCTAGACTAGAGAGGGATTATATACTCGTTATTTTGATTTCCCTCTAGAGAGTCCTGCACTGATTCATAAATCCAGATGATTGGTTCAGGTTTTAGGCAACAGGTAATTTGCCATGTGGAATGTCTGCTGGTCACCACCTCTATCCTTAGAGGAGATAGCAGCCAACAAAAATCAGCAATGATCATTAGGAAAATTCTCTGTTTACCACCAAAAGTGCCTAACTTTGGCCACAGAGCTTTGCTGATCGTGAACTTGCTGAAATGTTATCTGTGAGGGGTAACATCTGGAAGTGACTTGCTAAACTGATGAGATTGTTGGGACAATAATGGGTAAATGCCTCAACCTTTGTAACATAATTGATTATATTTGAAACTATGCATGGGGGGAAATGCAGTTGTCTGAGGAAAGGAACAGTGAGCACTTGAATTGTTTTTCTTTCTTGCAGAATCCATGCTAGAAACAGGAAATTGCTCAAGCAGTTCTATCACAGCAGATTAGGGTTTTATATTAAATGTTCCCATCTGGGCCACAACATTTCTCTTGCTCTTATTTAATATGGTGAACACCAAAGTTTAACAGAAAAAAAAAAAAAAGAAAAAAAAAAAGAAAGCCAACTTTTTACCCCCTTTTTGTGGTACAAAGTTCTGTATATGGTGTAGAAGTGGCCCTAGTGGAGTTAGTGGTTGGACTTGATGATCTTAAAGGTCTTTTGAAACCATACTGATTCTGTGGTTCTGTATGAGTGGAGGGACAAAGATACAACACATAAAATATGTCTGTTTTGAAGTTTGTGTCATGTCAGCTCCACTGGACGGACACCACAGAATGTCACAAAAATGTTATGAAGGTCCTATAGGAATGGCAACTTCTGCATGAGAGTGAAGGTAACAAACTTGACCCAGTCAGGTCTGTGATATATATAGACACCCACTGCAGCACCTTGCACCAGCTGACTTCTAGGAAGTTATTGCATCTCAATCAGGCATTTGCACTGATGCAATGGCTTCATTTCAGCTGTTTCCTGAATGCCACTGGAGCACACCAGCTGGTCCCAGGAAAGGTCATGTCCATGTGAAGTTCTGATGAAAGATGGTTAGATTTCTGAAAAACAAAATTAAAAGGGAAGCGACACTGACTAGTCTGGGAGATGGCTTTCTATCCAGACTTTATTAATGGTTGTTTCCTACTCTAGTTGTTTGCATACATTTACTGAGCACAGCAAAGCTTCTTTTTTTTTTTTTTTTTTCTTGCTCTGGTGTTGCTTTATAAAATTTCAAAGCGTAGACCTGGCATTCATGCTTGCCAGGGAAGAAATGTAAGTGTGATGTAATGTAACTATAGGTGGGATGGCTTAATTAACAGGTACAGTTTGTCTTTAATAGGCAGGTTTAGGATATGTAATTTTGTTTTGTATTAACTGTCAACTTTTCTTTTACATCTTTCCTTTTCCACCATAGCAGTGGAAGAAAAGCTCATGTGCTCTCTAGCTGTCATATGACTGTGCAGCTCCAGAGAGGGACAAGGAAGGCTCTATTCAAGAAAAAATAGTGTATTTGGGGCAGAACTCAGGAAATTAACTGTGAGCCTGTTTTTCTAAAGGCTAATTTGTGCCAAGAGGGTGATCCTCATACAGTCTGAAGCAGCACTGTGCTGATCTCAACAGAGCTACTTTGTCTGTAGGGCTAGTCCCAAGTATGTGTGATTCTTTCCTTATACTGATGCAGTTATAATCACTGTGCTGGGGGAAAGTTTTGCCTCTATCTGCTCCTCTCCTCTCTTTATGGCCAAGCAGCCCTACAATGCACTATTTATCTCCCTGGTCTTTTGAAGTTTATCCATGCTCATGTAGAGAGCTGTGTTTGTGGCTGGGTGTTGCTAATTGTGTGAGCTTTGATGTCGCAGGCTTAGTGGCAGTGAAACCACAGCAGCATTGGCTTTGTCACAACCTTACTTCCTGTAATGATGCTCCAGGACTTGGTTTGTCCAGCTTAGCCCATGCTGCCATCTCATTGCTTACTTGGTTTGCCTCCACACACTAAGTGTTCTTTCACTCCTGCAACACGATATGCTGAGGAGAGTAGGAGCTCCTCTGTGATGTTGTTCTCTGCCAGCACTGCCTCACTATGCCATATTGAACCAGTTTGCATCTTACATAGGGCAGCAGGGCAAACCCTGTCCCCATGCTGCTGCTTCTGCTCAGTTTATCATTTTAAGAGACATGGTCCATTTGACTAGCACTCCTTCTGTGTTTGTAGGTTAGACAGAATTCCCTGTGGGTCAGTTTTACATCTTCAGCTGTAAATGTAGGTCAGCTGGCTGCTGTGCAATGCACTCCTTATCTTTAAAAGCACAGGTCCTTGCACGCAACTTCACAGTACATTGATTCTTCCTGTCTGGTAAGAAACCTCATTTTGCCATCCTAGTGAGTGGTTTAGCTGCTCCCATGGCATTAGGTCCTGCCAGTGTGGCAGCAAAATATTTTTTAGGCTAGGTGTTGCAGAGGTGTAGAGATCCTTATCTGCTGTTTCACTGAAGGGTTTTCCTGCAACTTGTTTTTTATGGAGAACTGACCTCAGCCCTGTTAATGGAATTAATTGTTATAGGATGTGATGGTGCCTATAAATCAAAGTCTGTCCTTCAGTGCAGAGAGTCTGTCTCTTCTGATGCTAAAACTAAGTTCTGCTCATCCCTGCATCCTAGAGAGCCCATTAGAGGTTTGAAATGTAGATGTGAAAGAGATTCTTATGAGCTCATGGGATGCAGTTGGGCTCTGCTGAAGGGTCTGCTGTTTCCTTTGCAGCACACATTTGGTTTACATATCTCTGCCTGCAGACTCTAATCTTAGATATGACACTTAATGTGCTTTGAATTTTTTTTTTTAGCCCAGTTTCCTGAGAATCCAAGGCTTATGCAATCCTTATGCAAAAGGAAAAGGCTCAAAAGTGGTTTTTTTTTTTAAAAAAAAGCACAAACCAGCCAATAGGTACATGAATCAGAAGATCTGGTTTAAGTTTCATGCTGGAGAAGGTGGGTGGTGTGGAGCTCCTTTTGTCCATTGCTGCAGGCACCTCCCAGTTGCCTGCAGGACCCTGGCAGAGTACACACTGTGGCTCTACATGACCTCTAGAGGTTCTTTCCAACCTCAACTGTTCTGTGAGTCTGTTGTCTGTGTAGCATTAACTTTTTGTCAATATTCAGCAGAGGGGTTCAGAGCTCAAAGGCTAACAAGTTATGATGAGTGTCTGCCGCAAGAAGAAGGTTTTAGCATGGATGGAGCATCCACATGCCCCAAAGCCTCTGGGGTGGAGAGGGAAGCACCACCTTCTTGGGGGAGGCTGCCTGCTTCTGCATTCACAAGGATCAGTTAGGTGCCATATAGAAGAGTTGTGCAGTAGCTCTTCAGACCTCGTGAGCAGTGAGATGCCAGGGGGTTCCTCCTTTTAAAGGCTCTGCAGAGAACTAGTCCTCTAAAAATGCTTGGCTGGAAATGCATCTGCTATTGTAACCTACTAAAGAGGTGTGAGCTACCACTAGCAGTCTTGATGGGGCTAAGCAGACTCAGGGCAACCATCAGGCTGTCACCTAACCAAATCTGTCTCTTCTTTTACTCCTTCTGTAACTACCTGTAGTTGAGTTGCTTTTGTTATAGAAACCTATGTCAGCAGCAGGGACCAGATGTTCAGTGAGCAGCAGAAACAGGCAGGAAAAGGCTTTATCCAGTGGCTGCTGTAACATTCCCAGATTGTGATGGGGAAGGTACCTGAGCTTTCATTTTTATCACAAGCAGGTGCCTCTGTCAGGAGTTGGGAGAACAGCTTTGCTGTCAGCTGAGGGTCAGACTGCCAGCAGTGACTAACAGACTGTGTCAAGGTTTTGAAGGTGGACAGAATGTCTCTTTAGAGCCACAGCTCTCAGGCATTTGAGGCAGGGAAGGCAAGCAACTGATTTTTGGGGACTTCTCACCAAAGACTGCAGTTTGAGAAGGATGGTGGTGGGTGGCTTTTGAGCCTCCTGTCTTGCCTCTTGCTGACTTGCCAGGAGGAGCAACTTCTTGTGCCACCTGACTGGCATCAGCAGCATGAGATGACACCATGTGAGGATATCCGAAATGCTGCCCTGTGTCTTTTCCTGTGTACCAGAAGCAACATAACTGCCTTAGCTCAGCCCTCGTCTGGTTTAGTTTATAGCCTGCCTTGAAATGAGACCAATTTGTTTGGGCAGGAACCAGTTTCTAGAGGCTGTGCTGCTGCTGTACTTGACTTACCCAGGCTGTCTCTACCCAGCACTGCATTTTATAGTGGTGGCCTCTTATCAGGGACAGCAGCATGTCAGAGGCTGTGCTGTCTGGCAGTCAGCACTGGAGCAGAGGATAAGCAGATAAACATAATCTTTACATGAAAAAGGGTAATCAATCACTGGAACAACTTACCAGGGCTTGTGGTGGTCTCTACAGCACTTACAACTGCTAAATCCTGATGATGTATGGGTTTTTTAATATGAAATACATATGTATGAGTGAGCTCAGTGACATCTTCTGCCTTGTTCCAAACAACAAGCCAGATTGTGATCACAGTGATCTTTCTGGCCTCATTAAAAAATGGCTCTATACATAATTTATAGAGTGGTAATGAATATGAGAAGTACATTACTAATTTTCTCTTGAAATGTCTACTCTTTATGACAGGATCCTTCTTCTGACACACAAGTACATTTAATAACAAGTTAGTTCTTCATAGCTAGTTAATGTGACCTTCATTTATTCTGGCATGAAACAACTAACATTTTCCCAAGTGTTTCGTAAACTCCTTGTAGAATAAAGTATTGGAAAGCTGAAGTGAAGTCTGACTCCAGAACTGCTGCAGAAGTGAGCAATGAATGTGAAAATTTTGTCTCCTTAATATTAGTAGAGTCATGCATGACCAATCATGAATTTTAGTAAAACCAGGACTTATGTAAATTAGGAGACTTTGAATATGGAGCCAAAATCCACTGACCAGACTGAGGGAGCTTTCCTAGGAAAGGTTTCATCATGTTTCAGGCCCTTTAGGTAGTTCTCTTGCTTCCTTTCTATACCCCTGCTCATTGCTCTCAGCTCTGGCAGTCAGAACCAGTTATTTGTAAAGCTGATAGGCTATATTTCACTAGGACATATCTACGTGTAGGTTACTAGTGATTTCAAGGAGGTAGATTGTCAGAGCTGCTCAGAGGAGAGCTGGATCTGGGGTTTCTAGTCTTATGGTGTGCCCAACTCTTGCTTTCCAAAATGCCTCGACAGATGTGGGATTGTGACTGGGCTCCACTTTGGAAGGGACAGACACTGGAAGCAGGGCTGCCCACGGTGCCAGCACACATGGCAAGAGGAGCAGGAGAGGCAAAGACATCTGACTTTAAGACCAGACAAGGTACTGCAAGTCAGGAGCAGGTATCTGCTCCTTGGCTCTATGGTGGTGCAGACAAGGCACTTCCAAACACCTCATTCGTGGTTCAGTGTGTTGCCTTGTTAGTGAGTGCCACATGGAAGAGGGGGCAGTTGTACCCCAAAGTAAAACATCTTTCTCAGGAGCCCTGCAAGTTAAGTTCCTCCTTTGTTAGACTATTTTCCAATGATTGTGAATTCCTTGGAGATGCTGTGCTTTATTAGCAAGAGGAGCATGTGCTCTGCCAGAAATTGAGAAGAAATAGGTTTCCACAGGTTAGGATTGCAAAAGCCTTGTAGCTGCTAAGGTATAATTTAAACCTTCTCTGCTTGGACATTGCAGGTGCCATGCTTGCCAGATAGGCTCCTAGCCTAAGAATGTCAAATATCAGCTCTCACATGGTAATTTTTTTTGCCTTGTGGTTTCCTGGTGCATCCACAGAAGGAATGCACCACTCTGTTGTGCTCTGATACTGGTCCCAGGAAAGGTCCAAATATGCAAATCCAGGTCTACAGTAAGGTTTTTGCAAAAGCTCTTGTAAAATCACTGAACTGAATCATCAAGTGCTGTAAACAAGAATTATTCTACTGAAACTATTTCAAATGACTTCAGGATTTATGCCAGACATAGATAAAGCCAGCAACATAGTGAAGGTAATTCAGAGAAGTGAAGTTTAATCAGTTTTAATGTGGGCAACAGAACCCTTCTCTTCCATCAAACAAAAGACAATCCACTCTTCAGTTGTTTCTGAACATGCTCAGAGGCACTAATATTTTTGCAGCTTGATTTTTAGCTCATCTCCCCTCTGCTTTGAAGAACAACGTACTCTTAGCCTTGGCTTTAAAACTTGCAACCCTCTTCACTGGCCTCACACTAGAAATATTTTTATTAGAATATATTTGGCAGTGTTATAGTTTACAAACTTCATTTTGGTAGACTACAAGCTGAGCCCCAGCGTGACAGCTTCTGCTCCATGGCTCTGTGCAGGCTCTCTGGAGGGAACACAAGGAGAGCTGGTCTCAGTTCATAGCAATCCTGAATCTGAGACTACTCACAAAAGAGAGGAGCCTGCCAGGGAGATTACATGGCTGGTTCTTCTCAGTGCCTTCCTTTGGTCAAGACTGAAGAGCTGGCTGTGGGAGAAGGTCCTAGACCAGGTCAGGTGGGGAAGAGGGAAAAACTCTACCATAATCTCCTGGACAGTCCTTGTCTCATTCAGATTGCTGGTTTAGAGATTTTAGCATATCTGTGAGTCAGCACTGGGGTAAGAACACATTCCTTTAGCTTTTTTACAGTGTCTTACAGGAAAAGTTAGCTTTATCTCCTTTCTGTGATTGTGTTTAGGATGGTGAAGAAGCCTTTCTCATGAGAAGGACAATTTTCCAGTGAAGTAAAAAGTCAGGCCATACACCTAGCTCCTTCTCAGCTGGCTGTTGGACTGTGCAGCAAGGTGCCAGGCAGCATTGTATAGTGTCTTGCTAATAAAAAAACATTCAAACTAGCTTCTGAATGCTACTGTTTTTGAAGAGCTGCTCCCTTAAACCCCTTCAGTTAAGGTTTTCTTGTGGAAGTGAGGAATCTGATGAACCTCTGCATAAAAGCCTTAAGATCCAGGGTATAACGGTATCTTATAGAGTGGTTTGTTGCAGACCAGATTAAATCACTGGAGGAAGCCCAGATCCCTTTCTGACAGCACTCTCTTAAAGATCATTGATTTTACACTTGAATACAATGATCATAACAGTCTTAAAAATCCGGGCATGAATGTGAGTCTCCTCCCATTGAAGTCAATCATCAGAAGATCTTCATTGCCATGAACACATCCGGAATGCCACATCAGAAAAGCCTTCCAGGCAAAGGTTAACTCTACAGACCTTATTTCGCCTTGTCAGCCTGGCTAAGAGACTTTTTTTATCTGACTTTACTTAGCCTCCTGGTTAGCAGGAATCTCCAACAGTCAGTGGGGAATGAGCATTTCCAGAGGGCAAATCATTGTATGTAGCAGTGAGGCCCTTCATAAAACAGGATTAACTCTGCTGTGAAGAACTGGGTCACTGTGCACTGACTGGAGTGATTACACCATCGACTAGATGCCTGTAGTCGCCTGTAGTTCACTCCAAATGTTTATTTTCCACCATATATGCTAAAGTGCTTATGAAAAGGTTTCAGCTCAATCAATCTACCGCTGTCAAAATGTGTAGTTCGTATAGTGGTGAATTTAATGTAAAAGAACTCAGATTACCCATTCTTTAAAAGCCTGCACCTTGGTCACCTTGATTGTGGCCAATTTCCTAGACAATAAAAAGCAAATAATACTGTTACTTCTGTTTACTTTTTCTTTACACATTGCTTTCACTACTCAGATGTTTTTCCCCCTCACTGTTTTCTTTGTCATCTCTGCTGCTAGAAGGCTGTAAGCTCTTGCAAGGCAGTGCTGTCTTCAAGCTTAGTGAAATCACATCTCAAACATGTTCATCTCAAAGACCTGTACTGCAGTATTGTGATTCTCCTCGGTGCTAGTGGGAGTCATGCACCTCTAGCCTTGCATGTTAATCTGAATATATTGGAGCAGATTTTGTCTTTTAAGGCATGCTGTACTTCCCTCACTTCTTGGATGATTTCCATTTCTGAACAATGTGCTAATTTCTGCGCGTTTAAGCCACTTGCTGTGGAGAGCAGCAGAAAGAAGCAATTTCCTGCAGTTATTCCGTCATTTCCATTCTAGTCAGAGCTAGAAGTGGTGAATCTTGTTCAGCAAAAAGTGCAGATTGAAAATCAGCAGAACGTTTTGCAAATTTGTGTTGATTTTGCAAATAACTCAGGGAAGAGGAAAAAAAAAAACCCAAAACCTCAATATACCCCAAATCTTCCTGAACAGTATATCCCTTCTTATTCAACCTTGTTATCTGGAGACTTGAGTAATTTCCTCTGGTCAGGGACACGTTCTTGGACAGTCCTTTCTTTTTTATTCATCTGCTCTGCCTGGGAGGCCCTCTACAGACCTGTTGAAAACTAAGACTATCTGCATGATACAGCTGTTGGATAGCAAGCTCATTATGCACAGGGTACCCCAGCTACTGGAGAATCATTCACTGGTATGTGTTGGAAGGCATCTTAAAGATCATCTAGTTCCAACCATCCTGCCAAGGACAGACACCTCCAACTAGACCAGGCTGCTCAACATGCAGTGCAGGTTTAATGGATGGTGTTTCTAACAGGCAAATTGAATGCTTCAAACCTGCAGAAAAAACATTCATGTCCCCTTCTCAGTACTAAAATTTCTACATAGTCCTGGCTGAAGAAAAAATTACATTAAAGTATAGTTCTGGAAATATATCTAGAGGTAGGCTTCAAGGAAAAGAGTCTTTAAGGTTATTTTTATTCTTATAATCAGATTCCTGAAGAAGTAGGAAAACCTCTCTGTGGGAGTATGAAGTGCTTACCAGCTAATGAAATGAAATCAATATCAGGAATGTTAAGTGACTACATTATGCTCTCCATTAATTGCTTTGCACTCATTTATCTGGAAGCTTCTGAAAAGAGGTGGTGATTGAAAGGCTGTCTCTTGAAAGCGTAAGGATCTATTCTTGAAATGCATCTGTTGTTAACAGTCCCATGTGACAACTATCTAATTGTACTGTTGGTAGCACTGTGGTCTCGTTTATCTTTCCTTAGTAATTCCAAGGTTTAATTACACTAGCTGCTATTTTTACTAGTCAGTCTCTTTGGGGTTGGAATAACATTTTCTCTCTAAAAACCTCTTACAGGGAGAAAAATGCCGTAAGGAAAATAAGAGGGCTCTGTTTTCTGGAGAAACATTTTTCACAATCCTAGGGTTGGCACAAAGCTTGCAAATCTCCACAACCCTACCTTTAAGCCTTCCCAACAGGGCCCAGACTCCAGGTGTGGGTTCCCTTTGCAGGGCTGCACTTCACTGTGTAGGATATTTCTGGAAGATGTGCCTAGAAGAAAAGCCAGAAGCAAGTATGTGCAAACGTGGCACCTTTCCCATTTGTTCATTGTTTGTTTTTTTTAAAATCTCACCTCTAAACATTTTATGGCAGTAACATGCCACTCTAAGCACAAGAAGCCAAAATCATTATGAAGTGAGAAGCTGGCTTGCAGTAAGCTGTGATGGTGACCATGGCAAGCCTGCTGCCCAGGAGTAAAGCTAAGAAAGGCACACAGCTTGCAGGAAGAAGGCAGCATCTTAAGAAGCAAGCATTGTTCTCTTTCATTTCCAGTATCTGAACAGCTCCCATGCTCTCTGCATACTCTTTCCAGCCATCAGCTAGCAGCCAAGCAATGGGTTTTCTCTTTCACTTTACTAACCCCAGGGTAGCTTCCTAGGTAGAGATATCTGGTGCACTGCAGGCTGCAGAGAGCAAACCTTTGCCACACTTTGTGTGAGGCATTTCTGGAGTGTTTCTGATGGCTTGTCTCCTGGTTTGTTTTTTTTTGTTTGTTTGCTTGTTTGTGGGTTTTTTGTTTTGTTTTAAATTATTTTTCTGATTGTCTTCAGAGCTTTGTACTAGGTTATGCAGGATCCAGGAATGGTTAAGCACAGCATTTTTTTTTCTTTCCTCTCTTGGGATGGGGAGACAGGCCAGCAGCCTGCAGGCAGCTCTCCTTAACATTTATTGAAACCTTTCAGCTTCAACAGCTCCACATGTGCCTGCGCTGATCCAGAAGTCCCAACTCATTTTTCATAGATGGATAAATGAGGTGCCTGCATATGTGCATGAGTGTTTGCATATGTGCCCCATTTATTGCAACATGTACTCTAATACAGCTTGAGCCATAGGCCCCTGTCCTATGCAAAAAAAAAAAAAAGAGGTAGAATAAATGAGTACAAAGCAGTAATGCTCCTGAGATAGATTTAGTCTAGCTAGCTAGAGATGAAATAGTGCTGAAGCAGACTTTAAGCTGCAGGGCAGTACAATCCCATCCAAGTCTCTGATGTGTATGTGCTGAGACATTATTCCAGAGCTTTTGCTCCGAGAAAGTTTACAGCTCCTGGGAAGAGGAAGCCTTTCCATCTGCACTCTTGAAGTCTCAGTACAATGTCATAGCTGTGATGATTTTTCATTTCTAGAATGAAGGCTGTGACAAAAAAACAAGGGATTTTTTTTGCCGTGTCGTGAGTATTTTGGAGTGGATTAGCACACAATACATTGGCAGTGGCTCCTATCAATCAAGGAAGTTACACTCACTGAGGGCTGTGCGTCCTCTTCACTCACCCATATCACCCTCTCACACGGCCCTTTCCCCCACACACTTTGGTTCTAGGCCCTCCCATGGATGCCTGCCACAAGTGCATGTAGCAGCGGGGAACCGCAGCTTGCTGCTGTGGGAGGTCTTGCCTGGGCTTTTGTTTCGGGCTAGTTAACACCAGGCAGCTCCATGGTGCTCAGTTTAGTACAAACAAAAGACAAAAGAGAGCTCTTTCCCAGAGCGTAGGCTGGGCAGACAGGGAGATGTGGGACTGCATGGAAGGGGGTTTGAAGACACTGTGGTCAACTTTAGGCATCAGCCAGATGTGTGAAGCTGGCATCAATTTTTAAATTATGCAGGCATAAGGTGCTTATATTAACCTTTCTTCCTTCCTTCCTGAATGGTGTCCAGGGAAAGGAGACTTATCTGGCTTTTTTAAAAAGGGCAGATTCTGAAAATAGGAAAGGTTGTTGTGTGGTTTTGTGTCTGTTTGTTGTTTTGTTTTTGTTTTTTTTCCTGTAGAAAATTCAAATAGTATTTTCTGCTTTGGAAAATCCAAAGTTGACTCTCTCTAGTGAAGAATGATAACGGGAAAACAAGGGGAAGATAAGTAAGACTGGGTTGCCAAGAAACTTTCTTGTATGCTCATTCTGTAAGCATTCCTTTAGAAACTAGCTCTGAAACAAGTAATGAATCTTACAGGGCAATTTAAACACTGAATGATTGTCTATTGGGCTGTCCATGATGCTGTTGGTATGAATTAGTGTGCTGTGCTTTGTTTTGTAACAGATAAAACCAATGAAATGATACTTTTATATTTTTAAATATATATTTCTTTTAATGTGGATTTCTTAGCTTTTGCTCCACTACTTGTGAGTTCAGAAGCTGGAGTGTGTTTCTTCACTGAAATCAGCTACGTTAAGGCATAGCCTGCCTCAGAACAGGATGTTGTCTGGTCTCAGCTCCACTCCAATGAGAGTGAAACACATGTTGAACTCTTCTGCTGAATTGTGGTATTTATGGTTTAGACATGCTACATCCGCTTTGGTGTTGTACAGTAATGAGAGTCTAAGAATATCTGGTCAGCCTGAATAACTCTTAGCAATTACCAGCTGCTGCATTTATCTGTGGAATCAGTTCGTGCCATTCACTAAGTATCTTCTCATGTTATGCAGAAAATTTGCTGCATTTTAGCTTTTGTTCCAAGAATTTGGGGTGTGATTTGGCTACTGACTCTTGCAGAGTCGTTGTCAGCCGATGGGCACCAGAATAAGAAATGGCTGAAAAGACAAATTGTCTTTGTCTTTACAGAGCACAGTGGAACTTCTTGATAAAAGATAACACCACATGTTCTAACAGCAACTCAGCAGAAGCAATTTACCTTCCACCCTGGAGTATCTGATTGTGAATTCTTACACCTCGGTTTTAAGAGCCTTAGTACACTTCTGATTTAGGCACAAATGCAGCAGTGTGATTAAATACATATTGATTTCAATCAGGATGAAGCCTGTACTTAACAGTAATTATGTAGTTAAATATGCTGCTGAAGATGACTTTTCCATTGATTTATGCAAAGGGAAAATGAAGCTCAAATATACATATGAAATAAGGCATATATCTTTTCCTTTGAAGATACCATGTCCTATCTCCTCCTTTTCCCATGTCACTGTACAAAAGACTCCCTTTTGGATTTCCATAGACTTGACAATGGTGTTTTATGCAGCTATGCTGATGTTCTCAGATTTATGGCAATAACCTCATCCATCGCTTTTCATCTTTCCTTAGCAGTTTCACTAGAATTACAGTAGTTGTTAAAGCAGTTTTGTTGCTAGAAATTCTATTTACCTCTTCTTTTTCTTTCTTCTGTCCTTTGGAAAGAATGAGGTCTGCAGAAACTGGCCAGCTTTAAACCTTTGGTTATGCCAGGGCACTTAAAGCTGTCACAGAGCCCCTCAAGGATATGCCAAGGCTCCCTGAGCTTAGTGAACTCTCTACTAACCTCTGTAGGAGTGCAGCCACCTCCTCTGCTCCACAGATTCATAGAATGGGTTGGGTTAGAAGGCACCTTAAAGATCACCTAGCTCAAATCTCCCCTGCCATGAGCAGGGAAACCTTCCACTAGACCAAGGTGCTCAAGGTCTTATCCAGCCTGGCCCTGAACACCTCCAGGAAAGGGGCATCCACAACCTCCCTGAGCAACCTGTTCCAGTGTCTCATCACAAAATGTGGAGTATTGAAGGAAGGTCAAAGAATTTGGGCTTTCACAGCACTGCACAGAGTACTGGAGCGCTTTACTTGTTATCCACTGCTCTGATGTTTTCCAAAGCACAGGACCTCAGCCAATGTGGGCAGACTGGGAGATTCACTTAGCAGTGGCTAAGAGATGTAAAACTAGGGTGGTACTTCCAGGCTCTTTCTTCCTAACATTGAGTTTCTAGGATTGCTGCTCTGTAGTCACTGTTGCTGTTAGTGGGAAGAGGCCCTCTTGCTGGCAGTTGCAGTAGAGCACCTAGAGCACAGCCTAGCAAATAGTTTTTGTGTTCATCTCCATGTGTGGTGTTTTGCTGAGCATTTATCTGACTTTATGCCTATTCCAGGTTAGTAAATGTAAGATATGGGAAGCCTTTCCCCATACCAGGCCAGCTTACAGTCCCTCACAATCTACAATTGTGGAGGAAACAAAGATAACCTTTGCCCAGAAGTCACTGCACTCAGGAAAATTTATCCACCCCTTGTCTTTGAGTTTATTTAAAACACACTGCCTTCCCTGTTAACCATTGATAGGCAGTGGCAAATATTAACCAAAAAGGTATAGATCAGTAGCAGGCCTCTGGCACGCTGCTGGATGTGCCATACTGGGTGCAGCTGTATATCCACCCAAAGGGTATTGCTGCTTTGCTCTCATACCCCTGAGCTGCCTGTTCTATTTGTGCAGACTGCCTAAAATATGAGCACACCAAAGTATGTGTTGATAGCCAAATGATGTGCATCAGTAGGACACAGTTCACTGTGAGCCCAGGCAGCTCGATCAGCTGTGTCTGGTCACTCTTTTTGTCTCCCCAAGGCTAAAGTGTCCCTACAAGCACTAATTGATGGAAATTGAGGCAATTTGTATATCGAGTGATGAACAGACACACATAACTACTCTTTGGGACTGGACACTTGGATCTTCAGGTGACTAGGAAGGAAGCACATGGAGATCTGCACTCTGCTCTGGAGCCACAGACACACAGGAATTTCTCTCCTTTATTTTCAACCTTGACAGTGCATTTAGCAGCTCTTAATGCCTAGGCAAAGAGCTCTGCCTTTAGCTACTGCAGAGAAGAAAAGAAGGGAATCAAAATTGCAGTATTCTTTGGTCATCTTTTCTTTCTAAGTCTGATTCATGGATTACATTAGCATGCCTCCAACCGGAGGACATGGATCATTAATGCACCAGTCCAGAGGAGATGTGAGTGCCAGCTTTCTGCTTTGGTTACCAATGACATCGGTTATGTTGCATACTGCTAACCATGTTAGCGGCTCTTGTCTGTGCAGCACTCCCCATTTACAGCTAGTACATTCTCCGGGCTCCAGAGTGTCCTACTAGATACACTCTCCTTCACAGGGAAACCCTAACACTGAAAGAAAATGTGCTTGGGTGAAAGAAGTCAGCACTGGGCCAGCGTACAGAAAAGGTTATGCAGAGCAGAGTGGCTTATTGACATGCCAGTGCCATCACAGAAATGTAATTGCTTGTGCTGACCTTCTGCCTTTGGGCATGGAGCACACTATCTATGTCAGTATTGCAGCTCTGCCAGCTGCCCTGAGGTGAGAAAATGCCTTGCTCCTGGCTCACCTTTTGTTCACGCCAGAAAAAAAGCATGCTGGGTGTCAGACTTTACCCACTGTGTGATCTGTTTGCAAAGCAATAGCTGCACAAGACATGAAGAACTGTTGCCCACCGTGCCTGTTTTGACATTTATAGATTAATAAACAGGCCAGAGAGAGGCAGAGTGGAAATGCCAAGAAGTCCCAGATAAATCATGATGGAGCACATTGTAATCAAAGGTAAATTTATATGGGACAGCGTGCACACAGGAAAATCAGATCTTTCTACTTGTCTGAGTGGCAGTAAATTTGCACTGTCTGCTGTGATACCTGCGTGAGACCTCAAGATCAGGCCTCTTTGCTAAATGTGCTAGCACAGCCTGCTCATCTTCCCAGCATGTTCCCCTGAGAGGGCATGAAGAGGGGTCTTTCCCCCTGTGGCTGGGGGAGTCTCTCTGTGTGCCTCTGCTCTATAACTGGGGTTGCATGAGAATGGGAATTACAGCAGCTGGACTTGGTGATCCTGAGTGGCTTTTCCAACCAACTATGTGATTCTATAAAAAAAGGGTGAGAGAGTTGGGCTTGTTCAGCCTGGAGAAGGTTTTGGGGAGAATTTCTTGAGGGCTTTCAGTGCTTAAAGGGGCCAATAAGAAAGCTGGGGAAAGACTTTTTAGCAGGGTCTGTTGTGATAGGACATGGGGTGATGGGTTTAAACTACAAGAGGGAGATTTAGACTAGATAAAAGGAATTATTTTTTTACACTGAGGGTGACAAAACACTGTCCCAGTTTGCCTACAGAGGTGCTTCAACGGTGCTGCTGCCCCAGTGAAACACCAGCGCTGTGCCCTGGCAGCACACCCCAGCTGCGTCTTGGGCTTGCCCTCAAACAAAGATTAGCTTGCTCTCACCAAGGATAAAATGTTTTAATAGAAACTTCCACCTGCATCCTTACTGCTTTATAGGGGAGATCTAGCTGCTCAAGCGTGGCTCTTTTCCATCCAGAGCGCAATTTCAAGAAACCAAAATATGTGTTGGGAGAAGTGAAAGCTTACAGATTTGCAGCCATCTGGGACTCATCTCCTGGCCAACTTCCAGAGAGATCACACTCATCAGGGTGTTGGGTACGGGCAGTGGCAGTATATTCGGGCAGCATTTCTTGTGTGCTCACTATTCCTTGGGAACTAGCTTCCAAATATCTCACTTGACTCCTACAAGGAGGTAAAAACAGCTGCAAAAAAACCATAAGATTAGTTTGGTCTATTTTTGTCCCAGAAGGTGTCACTGAAGAGCCAGGAAAGGTGCGGATTTAGTATTAGTTTACTGCAGCTTTCTGAAGTGGAGCCTGCAGAAGGTTAAAAGCAATTTGGAACCGGAGATCTCTGCAGCTACCCGGGGACTGAAGATCAGAGAATGAGCACCCTAAAATTTGCAATGCTGTGTTATTCCTCAGCTAAGTCATCTCGTGGTCTGTAACAGAACTAAATGATTCTTGGGAAGATGTTTATAAGTTGAGAAGTTCTTTTTTCATAACACATCTTTAAAGGATTAGGGTTTACCTCCTTGCTCTTATCATAGAATCATAGAATCTGCCAGGTTGGAAGAGACCTCCAAGATCATTAAGTCCAACCTATCACCCAGCCCTTCACCTCATACCTGTTGTGTCAACACTAAATTCTAAAGCATAACCATCATGCTTTTTTGCAAAGTCTTTTTCTTGCCAAGTCTAGGCCTTCCAGCCTGTTCTTAAGCCTGAGAGGAAGAGCTGGGTCTTTCTGTCTGCTTGCTGTGCCATGATTTAGTATGTGTTATCAAGCACAAAATGGGCAATAATGGAAGAATGCACAAGGAGTTTGCAGTGTGAATTCAGCCAACATCAGCAATTTACACAAGGCAAGCTGTGTGTCCTTCTCTCCATTTGGGAAAGGTAGTTTGAGTTACTACTTTAATAATCTTTTCCCCAGTTTTAAGTGTCTTATGGGACTTGATCTGATACATAAAGCAGAGATCAGCCTCCATGATGGGTATTGGAAATAAATTAATCGTTAATATAGCCAGAAAACCCCTCTCAGAAGGCTATTAAATACTCTGCTTTAAGCAAGTCTCTTAACTGCTGAAGACCAGGCTGTGATCTGATGTGGGGGTCAGATTATCCTGCAACAGCCTACTGCAGGTTCTTTCTTTCTACCAGAAACATCTGCTACTGAGGCAGGATAATGGACTAGATTATTACATAAATGTTGTCATTCCTGTGCTTTAAGGAGAGTCATTGGAGAGTCTTCAAAAACAAACAAACAAAACCCCAAACCAACCAACAAAACAAAACAAAAAAAGCAACACAAGTGGTTTAGTTGACACGTGGAGCTATGGAGCTGGTACTTACCTGCCAGTTCTCTGCTCTTCAGGATACTGATGCTGCAGATCTCTTTCTCCCTCAATTTCCAATAGCATGCCCTCAGGGAGTGGATTTATCTTTCCTGCAGTTTAATATACCACAGCTTTGGGATGTGTTGCTATCTCTCTGAGGTGAAGAACAAAGGAGGGACAAAGCTATGCCAGGTTCATTTCTCCAAAGCACTTGCAAGGTTTGAAGGAAGGAATATACTCATACATTCTCTAAAAAGTGTGTCTTTATTGGTAAAGGCCACTCAGAAGGTCATTTAAGTGAAAATCCAAACCTCTCCTAACCTCTTCTGCACTGCTTGACTGATACAGTGGCTGCAAGCCTCTTTAGTGCATAAACTCACAGGACTACACAAGAAAAAAATATTGTTGTTTTAATAAGAAGAAAATAAGAGTTGACACAGTGACATTCTGCTAAAAAAGATGTGGTCACATTGAAGCAGTCCAGCAAAGGAGAGTTGCAGGTCTCAGTGCTGGAATTTTGCTATTTAATCTTGCCTCTGGCAGATTAGCACAGAGATTACACAGCCTCTGTGCATTGTTATCCACAGAAATCAAACCTACAAGAGTTTGTTCACCCGTACTCCCCACTTTATTCATCCATTTTTTATTTCAGCCACTAATCTGCTAAGGATTTCAGCCTTTAGCTCAGGGTTATCAGAATGGCACCGAGTGGATAACATCTGTTCCAGCTTTCATCCTTCTAGAGCACAAGCATTAATCACTAGAAATGGAGTGTGAAATGGAAAGAAGAGTTAAATGCACATTTGATTCTGAATACTCTCAGAGAAAATGTCTTTTGGGATCAGACCAGAGGGAAAGCTTTGCTGTGCTGTAGCTGGGGTTGCTTGCATGAAAAGCTGGTCATGTTATCTGGCAGAAATTCTGCTGCTTTCAGTTTGCTTTGAAGATATAATAAAACCTTGTCCTGTCTGTTTTAAAAGAAATATTAAAAGCAACTAACACCAAAGCAGCCCATCTGTTGAGTTCGATTTGGATGTGATTACCTGCAGGATGCAAAATAAATCTTCTCTTCCCAGCCTGTCTGTGCCCCAGTCACTACCTCCAGCCCTGAGCTGTGGCAGCCTCATGCTGCAAACAGGTAGCTGTAAGCAGGCTTCATAGGGGCCAAGAAAATATAAGAAGGAATAGAAACAGTCATGGGCAAGGACACTTAATAGGCCTTTTCCATTTTTATAGATCTTGGTAAGATATGGTGAAAAACTGTGATTTTTTTTTTTTTACTGGTCTGGCATGCCTCATGGTAGCTAAATTCTATTTTAAAGTTGCTTTAAGAACAGTCACCAGCCCAGCTTTCATGGGAGCCATTAGACATGATATACTATGAGACTGCTTAATTTTCTGTCTGAATTCAGTTGCTATTGTACACTTAAATCTTTTTTACTGAACTTTATCAGTCTCTAGTTTTCCCTTCCACTGCATTTCCTATTTTCTCTTGTAGGGATTTGCCTTCCTAGCTAGAAATATGAGCCTTAAAAAGCAGCACTGTTGGAAGGAATGTATGGTCAGTAAATCAGTGTTTATGTGATGTCAAACAGCTACTGCAGAGAGCTGTTCTCTTTCTTCAAGGAGGTTTGTTAAGGGCCATAAGATTCACTTCTGTAAACAAATTTTTGCAGAGTTAAGACCTACACTTGGGTGGTGAGTTGGGTTCACGGCTGACTGCATGTACTTCTCTGACAGTTGTGTGGGGAATTTTTGCAGCACAATGGGCTGAATTCATTCCGTTTTGTGAGGATTTATGTGAGCTAGGTACCCCTTCTACCTGTGGGTGTTTTGGTGGCTCTGAAAAGCTGGAAGTGAAAACCAGACCTAGCTGGTGGTTTGTGTTTTGTATATGCACCCTTTTGTAGAGGTGATTTCCAGCTTTGCTTCTTACACCACAAGGAGCTCAGAAAACTGACAGTAATTATTCCCTGAAACCCTCAGAGTAGGCTTCTCACAGAATTCCTCTAAACCCACAGAAGAGATTTCATCCAGTCAATATTGCCTACTTCTGTCATTTTAAAGCTTTTTTTTTTTTTCTTTTTCATCAACAGACACTTAGCTAAGTCTATCACAACAATGAGTTCAGAAGATTACCTGTCCTTGTTTCCTGTATTACTCCTCCCTCTTGGAGATAAACTGTTCTCAGCATCATAAGCTCTAGAGGTCTCTGAAGAAAGCCATTGCAGATAGTTAAAATTCACCAAAACACCCTTGCCCACCCACCAGGTTAATGTTATACTTCTGGGGAGTTGGGGGGACACTGGAATTGCCCTGTTTTCAGAGCCTAAGAGGGCTCTTGTTAACTATGTTAACAAGAGTATTATTTCTCCATCATTTGAAAGCAGAGCCCACTTCTAACCTTGTCCCAAAAAAAAAAAAGACTCCACTTGTTGCCCTCTCCATGATTTCCTTGCAGTTTTGCTGTAGGTAGACTTCTTATGCATAGCAGCAGCAATGCTCTGTGTTCTTCAAGATCTGTGTTCTGGGAAGTATTTCTGCAGGTCAGTGTCCTTTGGTTCTTTGATTTCCTTGTGTGCTTTGTTGAGAAGTAAAATAGTTAATGTTGATTTGCATTACAGCTACAGTACTTGTCAGCTGAGCTGGCATCCATTCAAGTGAAGGTGAACATTGTGCAGTAGACCAATCAATTCAGTGTCTCTTCAAACCTGGCTTATTAACATAGCATAGTTTTAATAGGGATAGGGAGACTTTGAACCTCTGTAATTAAAGCAGTAGTAGTTCCCGGGAGGACACTTTTGTGTCTAAAATCAAGGCCTGCCCCTTTTACTTTATATTGCTGCATGAATTCTTTAAGCAATGCTGACAAAATCCAGTCTTCACCTAAGTCAGAATGTCCAGCCTGGTCTAACACCAACCGTTTAATTAGTCCAACATAACTAGGAAAAAAAATTCTGCATAAGAAAGCAGACAGCTTGTGTTTAGAGTGGTCCCTTCCCATTTGAAAAAAACCAGAATTTTATTTTACAAGTGAGCTGAGTGTGCCAAACAACTGCCAGACATTGAAATCCTGTTTTCTGCAGCCACTTGCCTGTGCATTGAGTGAGAACTAAGAGCCTGCTTCTTCCCCAGACAGTACTCTACTGCATTTCCCACCCTCTCTCTAGCAAGCATACTGCTGCCAGCAAAATTTTCATTCTGTGGAGAGGGAAATAGAAATTATAGCCAGTTCTTGGTGTTATGCTTTTACAGTTATTCTGTTTAATGTATGTCTTACAACATTCTTCTAAAAAAGACATTGAAAGACCTTCAGTATATATTTTTTCCTAAGCAGAAGACAAAATAAACTCAGAAATAGATCAGTTTGTCTCTTCTCTAAAGGTAACTTTTATCTGCAGCTCCTTTTAGTTTTGGAAGCTACTGTCCTCAATTCTAAAATCTCATTGCTACCTTCAGAAACACCTTGGGTTTTTTTTTTAAGGGACAATCTCTTGAACCCACAAGAAAGAAAAGAGAACAACAAACCAGTGACTGTGTTTCTCTCTACAACTGATAAAGAGCAATACAGAAATGACATAAAATATTGTTGTTTATATCAGAATAGGAGTAATTGCAGTCCTAGACATGGTAGGTAAGGCATTCACTGACGTCAAGAGTTTAAAATGTAAGTAAACGTAGTCTGTGGGAAAAGCTCCATCCTGCAGATGAAGACCTGTGATGGGGTAAAGGTTTGCACAGAGAAATGCAGCAGCTGAGGCTAGAACTGGGAGCTGGTCTGGTAAGGATGTTCTTTTCCTCACCAGAGCCTCATTTCTTTCCTTTGGGCTCTATCTATTTAGTATTCATCACACATGATAGCCTCCTAATTTTGTGAAAAGTAACATCTGTTCAGGGAGAAACTGTCTGTACATGTATAAGCAGGTTTTTAAACCACATATGTGAGAGAAGAAAACAGTTCTGTTCAAATATCCCCGAAATTTACCAACCTGTTCAACACAATCCAGTGACCAACCCTCAGAGCAATCTCAAGTAAAGAAAAAGCATGCAGTATGATCTCCAACCCCCCAGCTGATACGGTATAATATTTCTCCATTATGGTTTTGCTGCCTGATAATAAGCATTTCCCACCACTGGGAACAGGAATTATTCTATATGCTGGTCCTCACTCTGGCTTTAACCATCAGAGCCTTGTATCCATGTCATTGCTGATACAGGCCTCCTAGGAGCTTTGTCATTGAGTCCAGAGCTCCTGAATTTCACCTGGTTTTGCTGCACTCTGGGAGGAGCACAGAGTTTTGCTGCAGAACCACGAGTTGACTGAAATGCTTGATGAAAACAGGCTGAATTTTAAGGTTTTAATACAACCCCGCACCTGGGAGGCTTCATTTGGATTGTGCCCTGCTTAAAAAACCTCTTTTGCCAAGGTGCTTCTGCAAAGTACTGCTAAGTTAGATCTCCATATTCAGATGGAATTATTTGTCTCCCCCTGAGATCAGCTAAAGAGAATATTTTATTCTATTCTTTATTCTACTCTCCTCTCTGTAGCCAGAGGTCTAATGGGAAGCATGACAGGGACTAATTGCATGTCACAGAGTCCCAAAGGGTCTCTTGTTCTGGGCAGCAAGACATTGGTAGTCTTGAACTCTGTTTTTATTCAAATATGCCTGATCAACATTACTCCTTGAGTCTTGTAATACAAAATATATACAAGCAATAACACTTTCAGATACTTCATATATCTCTGTATTTCTTACAATGTCTTGGTCTCTATAGCCACAGATAGCATTTGCTGTTCCAAAAGCATGGTATGTGTTTCAGATTGCCTTTTTAAAAAGACATCTGTTCTTAGAAGTTGGTCTTACTTTTAATCCCTCTGTCTATACCACGAGAGTTCAAAGTCGACAGCTGCCACTTGTAGCATGGCTCTGCTTCAGCATCGTAGCGTGAACCCACCATATGTGTATCTGGCTGAAGGAAACAGCCTTTGACTCCACTGCAAGGATTGCACACAGCAGAGGCCTTGCTGGAATACAGGGCTGTGGTGCTCCAGCTGCAGGTTCTACTTTCAGTGGTGCCCAGTGCAGGCTTGCTGCCCCTTTGGCCACACAGCCATGCCCCACACTGTCCCCTCTTAGGTTTGAAGTGGGAAGGAGCAGCCTAACACTCACTGCCAGGTGAAGGAGCATATGAACCTATGATAGAAGAGCTAAGCAAAGTGCTTCAGGGCTTGTGCAAACTTAAGGAGCTATTAACAGTCAGTAGATAAGCTGACAAGTTATCCTAAAATCTGTCTCTTTGCATTCAGCAGTACATTTTTTTTTCCACCAGTCTCTCTTCTTTCAGTCAGCAGTCTGCTTATATCTCAGATGTGTCATTCTTGGTTTTTCAGACATATCAGCAGTGTGGTTTTGAGGTAAATCTCCAGATTGTCTTTATTTACTGCTCTTTGATTCAGAGCCAGAGCACTCTTGGAGTACATGCACCTGGATTCCTTTTCAGTGGAACAGCATGGGAAGATGTATGCTTGGAGCACAGGCAATTCACTGTAGCTGCTGATGGATGCTGACTTGACGGGACCAGACTAAAGCTAGTCCAAAGCCAGCTCTCTGAAATGCAAATAGGGCAAATGCTGCATTCTCAATACCAGTCTCTAAACCCTACAGATGTGCTCCTGCTTGCTAAAACAGTAATAGCATGAGAAAGCCACATGCCACAGCAAGCCTGATTTCAATCTGCGAGGGCATCAGGAGACATGATAAATGGCAGTGGAATGATGAAGTTCACCAGCTTGGCCAGTAATAATTTTATGTGCAAAATAAGGGAGCAAATATCTACAGTTTTCTGTGATCACCATCATACTTCCCAAAGTTAGTATTCCAGATGCTCAAATAGTGTAATCTTCAGTCATCCTCCATGAGACTGCCTTTGTGATTGGACTTCAGTAGAACAAGATCTAATCAGTGGGTCTGGGATCAAATCAAGTCCTCTGTGGCATAAAAGAAATGGACGTTTTGCTCTGGAACAAACCTTTGTGTGTTGTTCTTTTGGGCTCTAAGTCAGAACATGGTCTTTGATAGCATTAGACCTGTTCTGGGGAAACAGATCTTTTTCTTCTAGTCTTCCCTCTTTTGTGTTTTTCTTGTACAATTGTAATTTGTGACAGGAACACTGAACAGTTCTCCCTGTTTGAAGCAAAAGGAGGACAAAGATACTGGCATCCCTCTGTGCAGACAAGCCAATAAGCCAGCTGCCCTTCAGCAGTAGCAAAAAACATTTCTGCATTTTCTCTTTCTGTTCTCCTCCAAGCCCCTGTGGCAAGTGCAAGTGTCTTGTTGATGGAAGCCATCAGCAATAACAATCCCTAAAATGAATTGCAACAGTCAAGGGGATTTTTTGTTTGATTGTGGATGGAGACAGAAGATAGATTTCAGAGAGCAAAGCAAGAAAGAAGCTGTGAGAGGCTCCATAATTTATCAGGGATGAGCTGGATGCAAGAGTGAGCCAAGAGTCAGGCAAAATAAAAGGGGTCAGGTATGAAAACAAACACATCCTGTAATGTTTGGGAGCAGCTGCAAGCCCAGGAATATGATATAGTGTTATTACAAAGCTACTAATAGATCAGATTTGTGGCTTTGACCTTAATTCCAGATCAGTAGCATATGTTGGGTGTCAGGAACTGGATTCAGTCATCTCTAAGACAAAATGCCCCTCTCTGGAGAGAACGAACTCCTGAACAAAGCAGAACTAAGCTGTGGCTTTCTGTCTGCATGGATCCAGATCTGCCTAGATATGTGTAGAGAGATTGGTACAGCCTTATACAAAAATCTGTGTGTCATCATCTGAGTCTGATAATCAAATCTCTTAGAGAGAGACATGTTTATGTTTCTTCTCACTGTAATATTTCCTGTATGGACAACAGCACAAAGTGCAGGCAGATTAAACTTGTTGGTATCTGTTCCAAAGTTTGTCTAGGGCAGGAAGAAAAATAAACTAAAAAAGCCTGCCTGTTTATAAAGATTGACTTTATGTGGACATTTCCCATTGGCTGTGATTATGCTGAAAAATGTCAGCCATCCATACTGATGTGGATGTTCCAATCTTATCCAGCCATGCAAAAAGTTCATCCTCATCTGTATTTGTATGCATGTAGGCATGTATTTACATTTACATTTTTGTTTTATCCCTCAAAGCTTTGTATCTGCTAGCTTGCTTTGCAATTAGCTTGAAACATGAGCAAGAACAAGGGCTATTGGAATGTTTTTGAATAGTGAATTGGTTTCATGTCATGTCTTATCAAGGCTTTTGAAATCTAGCCCAGATTTCACTGACATTTTGTCACATCTTGGATATCTCGGCTGCTTTCCAGCCTGCTGCTAGCTGCAGAAGGATCCTTGCTCACCAGATCAGCTCAACATGCTGGGCTGCCCTCTGAGAGGAGACTTGCAGTTAGCTACTAGCCAGACCTGCAGGAGCAAATCAATGTCGACCAAATTCATTGATCTGTTTTTCGCACCAAAGCCATAATGTCAGCATTCATCTTAATCTGCAGCTTTAGAAGCTTAGAGGAAAATAAAATAGGTTTATGGTGCTTGATGTGAACAACCTTCAGATGAACAATTAGAAATGAGAGCCTCAGGAAGTTACCACTAAACCTTACTTGACTCCAGCTGTAACCAGACCAAGGTGCGTGAAGTACAGTCTTACCTTCCAGCACAGACCTTAGTCTAGGACTCCTGAAGTCATCCTGACCACTTGAGAAAGTTTGTGTTAGCAAAGGTGTGGGGCAGGGAGGGTGACATCTGCCCAGGAAGTCTTGCTTAATATAAGATCCCTAAGATCACAAAACACCTCTCTGAAATGAGGTGTGGGTAGAAATGGTTGAAATGTTAGTCCTGAAAAACACCCTTGTGGTTAAAGCTGTAGAGAGCAGGCCACCACCCAAGGATATGACAGGTCCTGTAGAGAAAACAAAGCAGGTAAGAACATGTGTGGTCTTTTATCTTGTTACTGGCAGGTCTTCAGAAATGCTTCCAAAGCCTCTGCTACAACCTGTTGCTGGAGACTCTTCCATGAAAGCTCAAACCTTTTTTTATGGGAGCATTAGAGCTTGAGTGGCTTGTGAGGCCTATAGAGGCTTAGCCCATTGGGGGAAAGTCCTAGACAGAAAACCTCTTTGCTGTAACCCAAAGCCCACATATGGACATCTGAAAATCTCCTGAGCACAAAGTGTTGAGTAAAGCAAGACCTTCAGACTGTTTACTTGCTCCATTTTCTCTAGCATTGGTCCAGGCAGGGAGCAAAGAAATAACATGGTCAACATCCATCATTCCCAGAAATGTCTCCTCAGTTGAACTCAAGGAAGCCCATAAGGACTACTGCAGGTAGAAAACAGCACTGCAGAAAAGGAGATGAAATATAGAGCAGCAGGAGCTAAATAAGATCTTAGAATTGTGTTATCTGCTCCTCTCTGCAGCAGACTGACAAGAAGAAGGACAGGAACTGGTCTGTGTTACTGTACAGTGAATATATTGACCAGGAAAAAATAGTTCTTGCTAATGAAACACTCAGGAAAAAACCTACCTCTGTTAATGGAGGGGAGAAAAAACAGTCAGAAACACCATCTCAGCAGAGGACACATACTAAGAGACAGGATCTGCTAAAGCAAACAGAAGCACAGTCTGCAGTATCAAAGCACAGTGGCATTCTGCTCCTTTTGGTGCTTGCCCACTGCCAGCTGTGAAGTCTTCACACTGCTGCTTTTCTGCTCTGCAACGTGACATGAAACTCTTTGCAAAGCTGATGCTCCCTCTATCTATTACTTGCTGTGCAGCCTGCTGTGTAGAGGAGCAGCCTGTGCAGCCTCAACTTACAAAATTCATCAGCTGCTAAAAATTTTCCTCTGCCTTTTGCCACAAGAGGCCTCCAATCTCCAGTGGCTTTGAGGGAGCTGGTTGTGTTTTTTTCTAATTCCCCCAGAGACCCGTTCTAGCAAACTTACAATTAGGAACTTGATTTAGCATCAGCTCCGTTTTTCAGCATGTAAAATGAACAAACATGTTCAACTGTGGACTTACTTTTTCGGAGCTCTAAGCAGACAGACTGCTATTTGTTAACAAGAAACTCCTGCACTGCCCAGTGATAGCATTAAATATTTTTTTCTCAAGATCTCTGAACTGGGAAACACATCCAGGTAAAAGTGGTTTTCTTCTTGTCATTAATTGTATACAGCTATGCTGAAGCTTATGGCTAATGATAAAGAACTGTGTTTAACAACTTCTCTAACTCATTTGCTTTAAAGCTTCCTGCTTCTCACTACGTGCCATGAGCTTAAGGGCAAGTATCTTGCAATGCTAACAACCATTCCTATGATCTCTGATTAATGTGGTTATGGCTGTAGAGACATCCTACTAATTATCATGATAGGAGTTTGATTGTTCTTCTCAATTTTCATTTTAATAGAGAGCAATAAATACATCTGATGGCTTTATGGTATTTAATAACCTTTCTAGTCATAAAATGGGAGCTTGTAGAACTATGTAGATACAGTTTGAGATACAGGAAAGCATAAAATGCAAGTCTGATGGACACTGTAAAACAGGTATGTGTTTGCATTTCACACTAGAGAGCACCCAGGCAGAGAAGGGCCTGGGGGTGCTGGTAGGTAGTAGCTGAACATGAGGCAGCAGTGTGCCCAGGTGGCCAGGAGAGCCAATGGCATCCTGGCCTGGATTAGGAACAGTGTGGCCAGCAGGACAAGGGAGATTATTCTTCCCCTGTACTCAGCACTGGTCATGCCACACCTTGAGTACTGTGTCCAATTCTGGGCCACTCAATTCAAGAGAGATGTTGAGGTACAGGAACTGCACATCTCCTGTGGTTGTCATAAAAAGACAAAACATACTGGCTTTAAGTGTCCTGACCGCTAAGCAATCTGGGCTGCATTACTGGAGTGTAAGGACTGTAGTAACACAACAGAGTAACTCTGACTTTCACTCTCCCAGCATTACAGCTACAGCATATTGTGCTTATGATAGATTTCACACAAGCTTACAAGCCCTCTTAGAATTATGTTGCTGTGATGTGAAAGGCAAGTGTGACACGTGCTGGCAAATGCCCAAAGAGAATACAACAGCTGCAGACCACCTAAAAGGAAGGATAGTTTCTTGCTAAGGAGAACTGAAGCCAGAAGGGACCTCAGTCTAACTGCCAAGTGCCTCCATCAGAGAGCTTTTATCCATGGCCTAGGTCATCTCTTTGGGACACTGATGAATTGTTAGAGAGCTCAGGTGATATTAGCAGAGAAGCTGGTGCACACAGCCAACCTCATCTCCAGTGCAGGGTTGGGTCATGAGCTCAGCTACCCATTAGAGTTTTATGGGTAGCTCAGGTAGGCCTCCATGAACTGCAGACAGTGCAGGCAAGGTAATCATCACCACCAGAGCCGCAGCAGATGTGTTACGTTCTTAAATCGCTTTTAACAGAACAGACACTAGAGGGCTGTGGAAAAATAGTCTTTAAAAATACTAGTGTTGGTACGGTTCAGTTTCCCCACTGTAAGGGATTTATAAGGGGCAGAATAGGTCCAAGTCATGGAAATGATGGATGTTGCTCTTGTCTCACTCACAGAGGACCCATCTGGTGCAGGGTCTGAAGACACAGCAAATCCAATTTCTGGGCTCCCTGGACCATGTCAGAAATGCTATGGCTACATGATGCAAAGCATCAGCCTCATCTACATTTTCTCATATGGTCCAGTTTTACTCTAAAAGATTGACAGTTTAAGTGGCAAGCCTTTTGCTCCATGTTTTATAGAATCAGTAACATAGAATGGGTAGGGCTGGATGGGACCTTAGAGATCAGCTCTAGTTTCAGTCCCCCTGCTACCAGTAATGTCACATGTGCTGCCCTAGAGCACACAGGAAAGCAAAAGGTATTTTTCTTTATCAGGGTCTCTAATTGTTTTGATGGGAATATTTTTGTTCAGTTTTTTTCATCAAACGAGTTCTGTGTGGAGATGTGGCAATGAACAGACAAAATATTAATAATCATGGAATGACTGCCAGAGAAGAAAACAATTTAGTGGGAAACTTCAGCCAAAACACTTTTTGAAAGGATTTTTAAAACTTGTAAAACAGGAGTCCTTGGACTCTTGAGTCCTACTGTGATTCACGTAGTGATGCTAGAAACCCTAGATCTCTGTAGCAAAGTAGTTAAGGAGCACTTCTGTTGCCATGGCTGGACAAAGCCAGTGTGGGTGCAGACAGCAGGATCAGTGTCAAGTTCATGGTTTAATGGCTTTTCCATTAAACCCAGTGAACCAGGCAAGGTGATGGCAAACTACCTGGTTCTAGTTGACAGAGCCACCCTGAAACAGAAAAGGATGAAAGGTGCAGAGCACACAGAGAGAAGCCAGGAGCAGTCAGGGCAAGAGGGAGAGGCAGTGTAAGCTGGGTTAAAGCTGCTTCTGCCACCAACATGGGTGCCTGGCAGTTCCTTGGGCCAGGGTGACAGGACACCTTGGCTCGTCTTCCTCCTGACATCCCTGTGCAGTGTCCTGCCCTGTTGCACAGTACAGGCTTGCCCTCAGGGTAAAATTTTGGTGAGGATTAAGTCAAAGTCCCAATTGACTTAAAGGCAGTTGGAATCCTGACAGCTCTCCTCAACTTGCAGATGATGGCAGAACTCCCTGCAAATACAGGTGAATTTTAATATAATTACCTGCTCTGCAAGTGACTCAGGGGTAGTGTGGTGACTCCTAAATGGCAGGGACAGCTTAGGCTGTGTGGTCTGCTCATAGTCCTGCTTTTTTCTAGAACTTCTAAGAAAGAACAGAGGTAGTGATTTTTCTCTCCATGCTGTATTCCTAACTAGGTATAGTGTGTGTTGCTCTGTCGCACCAAGCTCACTGGAAGAATATTAGCTATCTCTGCAGGCTAATGTTAGGTACATAGCTTTCAGTGATTCAAGGTGAAGCCTTGTAGTCCCTGAATGGACTGTAGTTGGGAAGAAAAATTATGTTCTGGTCCAATTGAGCTTGCAGTTTTGGATTAATTCAGGATTTTTCTATTAGATCTGAGAGACCTTTTAAATTAATGAATTGTTGCTCTTTAGAGCTGGCAGCTGGTTTTCTGGGTAGCATGAGGATCATCAAAGCTTATCAGTCTTTGTCTTGATTTAGAAGCTGTAGCACCTGAAAGAAAAGGGATCTAGTTCTTCTTGTCAATGGTGGGATAGCAGAGCACTTCAGGCATCTGATTTCACACTTCTGGTTTCAGAAGCATGAGTCTGACTCCATGCTGTATTTTGCACCAAGTGCTCAGCTGCACATTGGTGATTTAGACTCAGTGATGAAAGTCAGACACGCATGTTGGTCACATTGCCTCCTCATGTGATGTAGGTTTCAGAAAGTTTGGGTGCCCTTTATGCTATCCCGAGTCTAGGTGGACTTTTGGCATTACTTTTTCCCATGGTGGTGAAGGAAGCGTGCATTTGAATTATTGTTCTTGGTCCAGTGTTGAGCTGTGGGATCCGCAGGGTGGAGAGGAAGCAGCAGTTAGATGCATGTGTCTGGATCCTTTTCTGCCCGTGACGTTTCACCAGGTGCTGTGAAGTCAGGTCCCCTCCGAGGGGCAGGCACGGTGCTGTTAGGGATGCAATGATTGGACTGTCCTCCTGGTGTGGAGGCGCTTAAGGGGTCCGTGCTGGCCATAGGGGTGAGTTTTCGCTCTGGATACACAGGCGAGGCTGGGAGCGTGCTCGGCTGCGTGGCAGGAGCTGCACGTTGCATGGGCGCCTTTCAGTCACGGCATCGGAGGAGGCTTATGGGTGGATGCTGAGACCCAGTGCTGCTGCAGCTGGAGGGCTTCAGCCCGGCCATCTACCCAGGTTACCTTTTCTCCGTTACCTTGCCCATGGCGTCGCGGACGCCCAGGGATGGCCGGGTGCTTGCTGGGGAGGGGGCTGCATGATTTTTGTGCGGCGTCGGTTTGGTTTTGGGGGTTTTTGGCATTATTTACCTTGCCCTGATTTGAGTCTCTCATTGCATAAAGGAGAAGAAAGAAAGAAACAAACTCCAGGGGGGATAAGAGCCCGAGCCACGCCGCGCCTGGGCGCTCCCGGGGACGCTCCCGCGGGAATCCGAGTACCGCTCCCGCTCCGCGTCGAGTCGATCCCGCCCGGATTTTGTACGT
>VWZI01010882.1:619671-669421 GCA_013396835.1 Psilopogon haemacephalus
TGCTGAAGGCAGCGCCGCCCGGGGGGCTCGGCCGCCCCGACCAGGTAAGGCGCGCCGGGGTCCCCACATCTCAGCCTCGGAGCTGTCTGTCTCCGAACCCTTTACCCCTTACAAGCCACTTCCACCCACCCCCAATACCCCCAATATTATCTTTACCCAAATACCCTCACAAAGCAAGTAACACTTCCCCCCCCCTTCCCTCCTCCTCCCTAGTTACCCCAATACATCCATTCTGCCCCCTGCCCCAAGCCAGCTGCTCTTCTTGTTCCCCAAGCAAGTAGGTTGCCGATTTTCAGCATAATGTGGTACCCTGGCGTCGTCTGGTGAGCGGAGTGGTTTCAGTTAGAGGCTGAGCTTTGGCAGCCCTGATGCTTCTGCCCACGCGTGTTACCCAGGTTGTGTGTAGTGAGGCTCTTTTGCCCTTTCTGTCTGTGGCTGTTGCCGTTTGAGTTTTAGCAGTGGGAGCTCCCTTCACATCAGAGCTGGATGGCCAGTGTTTGACTGTTACTGTGTGGGGGATTGCAGGCTGTCAAGGTGACACCTAGTCTTTTAAGATATGTGGGCATAGCTGGTTGGTGGAACCCATTTTTAACTTACTTCTTCCAGGATGGTGAGGAAATAGTCGAGACTGCACTGAGCTGAGCTTGCTACATTTGAAGACAGCAATTATCTTTCCTATAGGCACTTGCATACGTACCATGCTGGAGATCATTTGCATTGCTGTCCAAAAGCCAGGTAGACCTGAGTTTGGAAATGCCTTTAGCCTGCACTAAACAAAGCGAGGCAGCATTCCCAGAAGAATAAAAACATAAACACATAGAACTGTCTGCTGGATCAGAAACCATGTCTTCAGAGTGCTACACAAACCTAAAGTGCTGTAGTGTGAAACAATTGTTTAACGTGAGGAGGAAACTTCTCTAAGCTGCCTGTAGTCAGCTCATTGCTTCATCCGGCTGCAGCAGTGTCTTTGTTGTCAAAATATTCCTCCCCTGGCTTTGCACTGCTGCAGGAGATAATAGTATTCAGCAACGTCTGTACAGCAGGGAGCAGCTCTGCATTGGATGCGTCCCCAGCTGCCACTTCTCCTCCTTGGCAGCAGGTTTCCAAAGAGGTGTGAGTAGAGAGGGAGAGGGGGAGATAAGCCTCAAGTCATGATCTGCAGTGGCATCCCCTCGGCATGGTGTTTTCGTGCTGAAAGGGGGTAAGTTCTCCACAGAGCAGCTTGTGATGGGATGGTAGGTGACCCTGAGAGTACATTCACCCTAGCCTGGCTAGGAGGGTGATGGCTGAGCTGGGCTAATAATTGTGTGGTGCAGCAAGGGAGTCGGGTTTCATTCTTTGTGCTACTTTTGATCAAGGTAGGGAAAAAATGGAGGCCCTAGTCCTGCCCACAGCCTGTTTTGGTCTGAAGTGGGCAATGTGAACCTAAGGAACAACTTAATCATGGTGCTACACAAATGTAACTGAAAGGCAGCTTTACTGCTGGAATCTTCTCATGGTACTTAATTTAATTTCCATGTACTTTATTGCAACACTGATTCATCAGGTGAGTGGGAGGGAGGCTTGTACAGTACAGGTGGTTTAGTCTCTATTGCTGGGTTAGACATTCAGCAAGGTGTGTTCTTGGCTACAGCAGAAAGAAATGGTTCTGTATCTGATATAGTGCTGCAGTTTGAAATCTGGGATAACTCTAGGGAAAGGCCATTCCTGTAATCTGTAATGTGCAGTGTTGAAGTCAGTGTGCTATGTTCAGAGCAGAGCTCAGAGCAGGCTAATCCGTATAATGTTCATAGATCACAAACATTGTAGTGAAGCTAATGTGAATTGGGTTAGACTCACTTCTTGTCCAAGAGACTTATCTCCTGAAGGCAGTTGTGAGATTGTCAGTGGTAAAGGTCTTTTAGGACTGGATGAGGGGCTGAAGAGGTGAAAATAAGACTGCCCTAAAGCATGTCAGCAGGGTCCTGCTGTTTCTGAGCCATGGAGTACAGACCTCCCTCAGCAGCTGCATAGATTTGTGCTATTTGATCTCCTGTTGTATTTGAGGGGGGAGAGGAGGAAAGCTGCGTTTAGTGTTTCTTCTTCTGACCTCCCTGATTCTGGAGCATTAATAGCACAGTGTTTTCTCATCCAGAAATGCTGCTCCTCACGCCTCCACTCCTCAACATGAGATGTCTCTGGCAGCACATTGTAGGTGTTTGTGCATGCCTGCTGTGGTTACCAAGGTAAAGGAAACACAAGCAGCCTGTGGAACGGGAACTGACAATCCAAATGCCAAATACATGTTAGTTTGGGTAGGAATGACAATGGCCTGCTATGCCAGCCTGCCTCGGTGTGGGCTTGTTTTTTCCTTGTACAGGCTCCTGACTGTCACTGCTGGCGTTTGTGCTGTTCTTTCCAGAGCACCGAGCTTCTGAAACTGAACAAACTCCTCCCAGATGCTGCTACGTGTGAAGCTCCCAGCCCTCCTCATTGAGCTGTGTGATTGTGGTGCATTTAATGGCACAGGGCTGTGTCTAAATCACAGCTTCTGCCCTCATCCCAGCCTTTCCTCACCAGTGTGGCTCTTTCTGGCCATGTGAGGAAGGAGGAAGGTGGCAACCATCCTGATAAACACCTTTATAATAAGCAGCAGCTGAGCCTCTGTGGAGGAGTAAGGAGTATGTACTTCTTGCCCAGACCTGCTGCTTTATTGTTCCAGAGGATGAGCTGCAGAGAATTTTCTCCCAAATCCCAGGAGGCACTTGTTTGCATGCTGCACTGCTTTTCCAATCTCATCTTCCCATTTTACCTGCCCACCTTCTGCGTGTCTCCCCAGTCCTGGTGATGAGTTACCAGGACTGAGTTCAGAAGCAGTTTTCCTTGACAACTGCTGTGCTTCTGCTGTGATGCTGATTGGACACAGCACATTTTACCATATTGTGTATTTTAAGCCAGCCTTCAGTTAGTAGCAGCTCTGAGACTCCTTGTTGAAGTGCTTCTGTCCATTGCTGCTGTAGAGGAGGTGGGAGCAAAATTACTTCATCGATGCTCTTTCCCAAGCTTGGAACATGAGGTCAGATGTGCCAGGAAGTAGGACATACTTCTCAAAATGGTGCCTGCTGACCAGGAGTATTTTAACTGGCTGTAGGGCTGTGTGAATTTAGGGTTTTTTTTTTGGCAACCCAAGCCCTTTGCATGACTTGAACCAGTATAAAAGGAACCAACTAAAGGCAAAAGAGAAGCACACCTCCTTAATTAACTGGGGACATGTTCAGCTATCCTTGAGGGGGTGAAGGGTAAATATCCCCAACACAAAGTCTGCCTGCTTCCTCCTGTCCAATCTGTTAGTGAATCAATCAATGTGAAATTATCCCCACAAGGAATAATGTAATAGCTATTTTGTGTGTATTCCCACAGTGGTGTGCTACTGCAGCAGAGTCCCAAGGGTATGCTGTCTGAGTAGATCAGCAGAGGCTGAGATAAAAGCAGACTTGCTGCTGTTGTGTGAGATGTGGAAGAGAGGCACTGAGTGATGAAGTGTCTAGTTGTGTGTTGAGTGGAAAGCTTGAATGTGAACTTGGTCCTTCTGCATCCCGACTCTTTGAGTACAAAAGCAGTCTCTTGCTAAGTTCTTCAGTTTTCGCACTGCAAAAACATGAGATTGCTCTAAGAGGCGCTTTCATTTCCATGCTAATGTGGTTTATTCCAGGCAACCGTTGGCCTGTTGTTGCTCTTTCCCACCTTTAGTGCTGCAGAGACAGTTTGGCTTTTGTTACCCGTGTAGTTTGATGCCGTTAAGAGTGCGTAGCCTATGCCAGCATTGCACTGTTCAGTTGCTTTGCTCTTTTCTCAGATTATGACAGGGAAACCTCTCCTCACAGCAAACAATTACCACATCTCAGCAAGGAGAGAAAGGGAGTCCTGCTGCGTTGCATGGTGTGGAGAACTGTTACTCTCTGTGGGCAGTCTTGGCAGAATGAAAAAAAAAAAAATTATTTTTTTTAGCTAAACCTTTTCTTGTTACTTAAAAAAAAAAAATTCTATGACTTTTAGCATCAGGAGAGGATAACTTTCATATAGTAGGAGGAGGTGGCTGAATTTTTTTTGTGTTTTATCAAACGTTGCACTGTTCACTGAGGGAGCTGCTGCTGCCTCATCTGTAAACTCCCTGGAAGCAGAATTTGAAATTGCCATTGGAATTGATGGGGGTTGGGGGAGTTATTCTGGTAAACTCCTGCCATGGATGCATACAGATGAGACTTCTATTTAATAATATGAGTCTTTCTGTCTTTTCTTGCTGTGTTGATTTGAAAAGAAGCTGGCATGATTCTGCAAGCCTGACAGTTGCTGATATAGTAAATATTTTTTTCCCCTTACCTTACTAAGGAGAGAAATCTGGGTTTGCAGATCATCTTACGACCTTTTCTTTCATATGTGGGTCAAAGGCAGTTCAAGTCTGAATGATTTTTTTCCCATGGAGTTGTATATCCTTACTTGGATTATGAACCTTTCTGTGAACACTGGACACACTGTACAAATTACAGCACTAGTGGAGAAGGCAGCAATTTTAGCTGCCTTTCATGGAACTCTTTGTTATTGTCAACCTAGAGCAGGACACAGGTGTGCTAGGCATGAAAAACACAGTCTTTGTACTTTTTAATTTTCTTCTTTCCATGATAACATCAGCACATTTGAGCCATCTTCCTTGTCTTGCTCCTCCTTTGTAACTCTTTGCTGAAGAGGAGATGTCATTTGCTAAGAACAGATATAAATGGATTTAAATTTTTATTTAAAAATAATTCATGTTCAGTAGATGCAAACCATACCCCACACTTTTTTCATGATCCACCTAAACTTTACCTGTAATCAAACTGCTGTTGCCACCTGAGTGTCACTCTGGACTTCAGCTCATGGGAGGCACACTGACTTGTTTACTCAGACATCTGCGCATTACAGGAGGCTTGGGTCACTCTAGTTGTGGACAGGATTGGAACTGTGTAAACCCAGCCCAGGCGGGCAGGCATCTTATTTTTTTCCAAGCTGGTATTCAGGTTCTGGCTTGTGGAAGCCCTCAGCATAGGTGCTGAAAGCTGCCTTCTCCGAGAAGGTGAGGTGTGCTGAGAAACTGGGAGGATCTCCTCACTGTGAGTGTATCTGAGACATGTGGTCTCCTATTCCTGAGTGGCCTGAGGAGGTACGTGGCCAGGGTGTGTTAGCCTCAGTTTCGTGTGTCTTTTTCATTTTCTTCTATGCCTGGTGTCAAGGTCTGTCTTGTATTGTAAGTTCACACAATGTTTAGTGCAGTGTGGCCTTGGCTTCTGCTGGGCTATTCTGCAATATAAATACAAATAATCCCGTTGTGTAAGCAAGGTACTAAATAACTCCTCTAAATTAGTTGAGAGAGCAGGTGCAACAGTGCCAGTTTTATTCTCTTCTCTGAACAGGTGCATCCTCATGAGGAAATAAAAGGTAAGTAGGGACCAAGTGGGAAACATTGAGCAACAACAGACTGACTCAGAAGCAATTTAACTACAGTAATCCCTGCAGTGTTCAAGATTCCCTTTCCCAGAAATGCACAATGTGCTGTTCTTTGCTCTAAAGCTGTCGTCAGCTGACATTACTGTGTTGGTATAAGCTTTGTTGATAGCCACAAGAAGCACAGTTAGCAGAGAGCAGTTCTAGTGCCAGCTGCTAATCATTGCTAATGCTCTCCCCATTGTTGAACAATATAATAAAGTTGTTTCCTGCTTAATATTTTAACCTTGATGGCTGGTATGTCAGACTGTGTTAAAAACATTGTTTCTGGTATCAGTTCAGGCATTACCAAGCCAGTGTTTGATTTATTTTTATAAAACATAGAATAACCATTTACCAAGAGCCTCTTTTGAATACCTCTTGAGGATGTTTTGTCTTTTTTTTATCACTTTGGACAGACTAAACTCCTAGGAAAGTTCTGTGTTTGGGATTTTCACATCCTTCTGTGGTACAGATGTGAATGGGCACGAAATCCATGTCTGCACTTTGTCCTCACAAACTAAATTACTTTGACTGCAATGAGAGTGCTCTAAACAGGGACTTGTTTGTGCGAGTCAGTGTTTGCAGAACTGGATCCTCCAAGCTCTTCCCACTGAGTACTGTATATTTATTAGGTTGCATGTAAATGAACATGACTTCTTACCTGATTTCATTCTGGCCTTCTGTCATGTGTTTGACATCCTGACCCTCTTGAAGTCTGTGTTTGCCCATTGACTTCACAGAAACCAAGCTTTCTATGCTGTGTGTCTGTGGTAGAAATCATGTTAACACATTGTAACCTGGAGAGAACTGGTCTGAAAGTACCCAAAGGCAACAATTTGCCTGGGTTAGGTTTAGGTTTTGGGTTGTTTTTTTTTTTTTAGTAAGATGCAAATTCTTTCCACATAACAAGGAAAGGTTCCTCAAAACAAGGAATATTTTTTTGAGGTGAATGGAAGCAAAGGGAGAACTGGTGCTAACATGCTATCTGCACAGTGCAGAAAGGGACATTGTGCCATCGTTAATGAGATTCTCCTGTTTTCCCTTGGAGATGTAGTATTGAGTTTGGAAATAGAATTTGAACAATTTTCAGCTGAACGTCTCACTTTTCTGCTCACTGAATAGACACAAACCCTGATTGTTTAATAGCTAGATTCACTTTTAACTGATAGAGTTTCACAGGGGTAAGATAATAGCTCTGAAAAAGTAAAGACTTTTATTCCTCAACACTATTTAATTTACTGTAATTATATTAAGTGCTAAATTGAAAGAGGCTTTTCTAGTTAAGATGAGGATAATGAGTAGTTGTGCACTATTACCATAGCCACAATGGGGAAAGAAAGAGATTTAAGTTTTGCTCCCGCAGAAAGAAAATCTGCATCTAGGCCTTAATAATTTATTTTCCTCTCTCTATTGCTGACTTCCAGGTTCTGCTAGAAGTTGTTTCTGCGCTTTGCGCCTCAGGGACGCTTAGTTTGTGAAAGGAAACAGCAGGCACCACAAGTGCAAATGGCTGTCGAAATAGGGAAGCAGCAGATTGCACCTTAAAGCTAAGCCTGAAGCTGCATAAACAGGGGCAGTGCATGGAAAATGCTGTTGCAGGAGTCAGCTCTGAAAGCACTGTTTTGTATCATGGATCCCTGGAGGCACTTGCTGCCTCCGTGCTTTGCCTGTGCTGCAAGAGCAAGGTGGAGTTTGCTGCAGTTTTCTGGTTGCAGCAAGTCACAACATCTCGGGTCCCCAGGCTGGTTGTGTGGGTGTGCAGCAGCTTGCCACGCCATCCACCAGCATCTGCTTCTGTTGCTCTTCTTCCCTGGCTGGAGCTGTGGGCAGCTTGTGCAGATGGTCCGGTCCCTCTGGCTCACTTGTTTGAGTGCCTGAACAGATCACAAGGTGTGCAATTATCTAGTCTATGTTAGAAGCTCACCAGGTCTTTGTTTTGGCATGTTTGGTGTCTTTATGCTGTTAACATAAGCATACCCAGCCTCTGCCTGTGGATGAAAGTGATTTATTTGGAACAGGATTTCAGCATATCTTCTGCAGCTGAAGCCACAGGGGAAGCCAAACTGTGTTCCCTTATTTATTCACTTCTGCACCCTGGACTCCACCACACCACTTCTCTAGAGTATTCCCACTGTCTTCTCCGCTGTCTTCTCTTGTGGTCCTGCTAGGAGTGCTTCCAAGCTGATCCACAGGGACTCGTCCCATATGAAGATTTGTCTTCTGGGAATTGTATGCAGGTCATTCCCTTATCTCTCAAAGTCTAACAAGAGTGCATGTGATTCTACTTGACGTTTGTGATCTGGTCCCAGTGTGAACCCCTGGAGAAAGGGAGTGAATTATGTATGAATTATTTAATCTCTTGAGCATTCCAGTCCCCTGTCTAAAAAAGCATTAAGCAATATGGGGATTTTTGCTTGATTTAATAGAGGCTCTGTGTCAGCCTCACTTGAACTTCAGAAGGCTGAGCATTCTGAGTGCTAAAAGTTCATACCCTTGTTCCAAATTCCTTGGACTGCAGTATGGGAGACTTACACTAACATAAGCAGTGTCTGCTCTTAGATGGGTCAGAAATACTCCAGATAAGTATTCTGTTTGTTTCTCTTCCCTCCCACAGTAATTTGGTACATATGGATTCAGACAGGTTGAGGCAATGAAAGAAGGATAATTTTGTGGTTAAGACATTTGACTTTGGATTCAGGAGATCAGTGTTAGTTACTCATTCTATCACAGGCCTCATGTACCTGTGGGGAGTTTGCTTGCATCCCTGTGCCTCTCTCTGCACTGGAAAGGTAACGAACGGAAAGTAAGTTTGGGGATTGGAGTTTTATTTATTTTGCTGTGCTGCTGGCCTACAAGACTCTGCTGTGAGGGTAGGAAGGGGGCTTGATCTCTTTCTCCAGGTTATTTTGCTGTGTCTGCTGCCCTGTCCTAGCCAAAGTGTGCTTCTACGCTCTGACTAAAGCTAGTGGTTAGGAAATACTTAGGCTCATCTTTTTCTTCTTCTTCTTCTTTTTTTTTTTTATTTTATTTTATTTTTATTGCCACTGTTTTGGCATGCTTTTTGCTTTCATTTAATGTCAAAATTAAATGGTGAGTTAAGTAGTATAACGCTTAATAGTGTTTTGAAGAGGAGCTGAGCTGTGTGCACAATCGGTGCTACAGGAAGCCATGAATTATGCTGCAGTATTTTTAATGGACAACCCTACTGCGCTCTGAGCTGTTGGCTCGGTGAGTCTGTCTGACATGAGCTACAGATGAGACTGCCAGTGCTGTAAATATCTGTACCATTTAGTTTTGAGTACCAGAAAATGAAACAGCGTATGAAATAATAAAAAAGTTTATTGAAATCAGTAAGGCAATTGTTTTTTCTCCAGGCTGATTAGGAAATAGACCTTAGAAGAGTGAAGTGGAGAATAAATGTAGTGTTTAGGGGCTAGAAGTGTTTAACAAGCAACACACTTGCTTGTTCCTACCTTGCTGCTTGCTTGCAGCACTGCGAGGTACAGTACTTAGGCAGCCCTGAGGAAGACTCGACAGCACTTGGCATGGTGACTTCGTAAGGTGATGTGTGCTCAGGTAGGAAGGCTGGAGTTTGCCTTGTGGCCAGTTCAGCTTTGCATCCTGGATTTTAAAGCCTAAGTTATCCCTGTTGATCTCATTTGAGTTTGCATCTGGAAGCCATAGGATTTTAGTCTGGGATTCTTGCCTCACGTCTAGTTAACTTTTTAGTTGAATTACAGCATGTATCTTAGGCATGCCGTGCATTTTAATTCTTGTTGGTGATTCTTTTGTGCTTTTCAGCAATGTGTGAAAAGGGTAATTATCTTCACAATAATAGATGTGTACTTGCTCTCTTATCTGGCTCTTTTCCAGCTTCCTTTTTCTAACTTTCTGACATTTCTTCCCTGTAAGTAATTGCAGTCTATGCTCAGGTGATGCTGTGTCTTTGATTAGTTAAGTGGGTTGAACACCTTAAATCTCTCCTTGCAATTGATTTAAGACCTAGAGACAGCCTTGTGGGTTTTTCGTTGGGTCCTTTCCAATTTTTCGTGATTCTGCATTTCAGGTAAAGATAGAGATTGCATGTGTGCTACCAGCAGTGGTCTTGCAGCTGCCACATAGAGAAGTAAAGCTGCATTCTGACTCTTGCTTTTTTGTTCCTTGCCCCCTCTTGTTTATGCTTCCATTAGCTGACTGAGCACTATTCACCCACAGTATTGCACTTGGCATTCAGACTCTGTTGGCTATCTGTAATTCTTTATCAATCAAGCCATTTTGGAAAACTAAGGTATGTGTCCAGACAGAGAGGAGGAGGTGTTTTGGTCTGGTATGTGGCAACACAAGGCTATTTATCACAGATTGTGCTCTCTGCACTTTAATAATCTGGTGACATTTTGCCAGTAATCAAAAGGTCAAAGAAAAAAAGTTACTTCATACAAATAATAGCATTTGATTGTTCTCGTTATTACACAGAGCATGGTTTCCTTGGAATGAAACTTCAGACATTCACAGCTCTCTAAAAGATGAATTAACAGCTGGTACAAGGAATGTCAAAAGGAGCTTTTCCCAGCATCCTTTCCATGCCACAGCCCTTGTTCTAATGGCTTGTCCTTTCCTGAAGATGCAAGGAAAATGTGTGACTTGAACACTGAATACAGTAGCAAAAAGAAACAATCAGAAGTTGATACTTGGAAAAGGAGGCATTAAGTTGATGTGGAAAGCTCCTAGAATAATTTCTCATATTCGCAAGATATTCCTAATATTTAGCAATAGTTTTTCATGTTACCCATTAAAAATCCTCTGTTATGTCTAAAGTACAGCATTTTGGTGAAATAGAACATTACAATTTTCTTTTTATTTGCCACCAAACTTCCCTATTGATTTTTGTCTCTGAGATACGTTGGTTTGACTCTGCTGTGCTGTTTTTTGTTGTAATGCCCAACGACCCTTGCCAGTACATGTTGGAAGCATGGCTGTGGCTTAAATGCAGCAAATGAGGGTTGCCAGTTAGGTTGAAGATGCTGTAACGCTGGGCAGGACCAGGAGCTTGGGTGGGCGTAGGGAAGGGAAAGGTGTTAGCTCCTCACAGGGGTTACTGTGTGGAAGAATCAGGCACTTGTGGCAGGTTGATGAGTATTAGTGCTGTGAATTAGGGTAGTTTGTTTTGCACAGGGGCAAAACAGCTGGTGCATTCTTGTTCAAGGACCTCTAAGGTTCTGTGGCTCTGTGAAATGAGCAAAGTGTCTTGCAAGGGAGTCCTAGGTTGTTTCTCTTTTAACAAGACATTTGCTGCTATCCCTCCTTAAAGCATCTAAGATATCTAAGACTGTGTGCCTGGAAACGTGAGGTGTAACAATTACATGGCTGCAGTTGACAGACGAATTGTGTGCTGCACTTTTTGCTGTCAAACATCTCTCAAAATGAATTTGAACATAAATGCTTTCAAAAAGGGAGTGCTGAACAGTCTGTGTTGGGGGAAACAGCATGTATAGTTTCTGGTGAAATGAACTAAGGTTGTTAGCATTTTAGTGTCGTTACGTGAAGGTCTAGTGGGCAGAAGCTGCCCCAAAATTGCTATTAATAGATGTCAGAAACAAATCAGATCCACTTGAAATGAATTTATTATAAAGAGTGCTGGTTTGCCACTTGATTGACTTCTACCAAAGCACTCTTGGGCAACTCAGAGGGTTTTGCTTTTTTACAGAGCATCATGGGTGTTGGGGCTCTGCACGTATTGGTGTTGGGATTGGCTGCTGTGTTGCAAAATTCAGAAATGTGCTGGAGCTGGAAGGAGCCACTGACCGTGTGAGGGCTGAAGAAGCATCTTCGGCTTCCTGCAATCCCAAGGAACATGGAGAGTCACATTGATGCCTCCTTTTTTAACCTTTTATATTTAAATGATTTAAAAGCTTATCATGTAGAGTAACATAGTGTGGCTTTGTACTTGCTTTCTACCAAGCATGTTGCTCTTCTTTACTCAGCAAATGTGTGCAGAGTACCTAAACAGACTTCTTAGAAAACTCCTAAGCACAGGAAGTACAAAAATCTTGAGCTTTACTTTTCAAGTATCTTTTCCTTAGGATGACTTACATCTGGAGGTCGTTCGTTCCTCTGTAAGATCATTCCTGCTGTAAGAAAGGATGTAGAAGGTCTCCCTTGTGAAAGCATCCGGCTTTGCTCTATTTGGGTTTGTGTGCTGCTCAAGCTCTCTGGAGTATATCTCTCACAAAATGCAGTCATTTCCTCTCCTAAATTCATTGTTTAGCCAGCAGTGTTTGGGCAGGCTGAGAGATAAAAATGGAAACTTTGACCGAGGCTGGAGAAATGGTCTTAATCTCAGGCAGGTCCAAGGTGGATAGCAAGGGAGCAGGTAGGCAGGATGCTCTGGGGCAAACACATTGTGTAACGCTGGTGCCTGTGTACACAGGAGAGTGATATCTTCCTTACAACTCTGTCTGATTGATGTTACATTTCTTGTTTAATCAGATACCAGTGTTATCTCATCCTGGGAATTTCTGTGGCTTGTCTCCACCCCAGCTGAAAATGGGACTTAATGAGCAGCTTCTGGAAAGTGGGGAAGAAAGTACGTCATTGCCCACCTCTGGTTTTGTTCACAGCTGATTTACTTGGCCTTTTCTTGATGTTTTCACTAGTTCTTCATAGGCTTTGAATGCATTTTTAACCAGAAAACCCCATTTATCAGGTTGTGCTTTTTCCATAAATGTAATTCAAGGAAATGTCTCTCACTTGTACTCAAAAACTAATAATAAATCAGACAGTTATGCAAATATCAGAGGCTATCTCAGTGGTCACAGAAAAGAAGGAGCTAAGGACAGGAAGGCAGGGTAATATTGCTGCATTCAAAAGACTTTTTATTTTTCATTTAGATATTTTTAATTAAGGATGATTTCCTCCCCCCCTCCCCCCCTTTATCTGCATTGATATGGCAGTGCTAGAAGATGCCAGTGTAGATGTCTATCTCAGGGAATGTATTCTAAGGACCGATCAATTAAGTGGTGTTGAGGAAACAAAATAAATGCTTTAGCAACTCTCCTTATTAGTAGTAGTAAATTCCAGATTAAAAATTGCAGCTCCAGTTAAATCAAAGATTAATTAGATTTGCAGTAGTCCAGAGCCTTTCCATGGTCCTTGCTATTTTGACCCCTCACTCAGGTAGACACATTTCCTTCATTTGGTGCAGTGCTTCCCAAGAGAGGTACTCTAAACGCTTTCAAAGGAAGTGATAAATTGTTTCCAATCTCTTGTTACCTTGAAATTGATTTTTTTTTTTTTTTTTTAAATTCTGTGAATCCATTTAGGCATTGATCTAAATCCCACGGAAATCATCAAGGGGAGGGGACACACAAAACAACTGATGAATTAGAAGTAGATGAGGCCTATGGGTTGTACTCATGGCTTGAATATGTAAAGGTATTATCTTTGTATGCATTTGAGCTTTCGCTCTGTTCCTCTTTTCTCTGAGCCATGCACCTTCATGGACTGTCAGTGTGATGCCAGAGGATGTAGAATGTCAGGGACCTGACATGTTTGTAGGTGCAAGCAGGACATGCCCTTTGTGAGTTGCTGATGAATTTTCCAGTATGCAGAACAGCAGCTGCTGTATTGGCATAAAATGATGCAAAATGTGTGTAAAATTGAAAGAGAGAATCTTCCCCTGTCTGCCCCAGGGCATGCAGAGCACAAGTACCTTCTGCTGAAAAGGTTTCCTTCCATGAAGTTTTATTTGCATACTGAGGAGCCCCACTGGGGTATATATTCAGCACCATCCCTTCTTGGAGCAAGGAAAGCTGTCAGTAGTGACACAATGGCTTTTATCAAAATAAATAGCACTAGTCACAAAAAAAAAAGAATCCCGTTCTTTGCAGGATAAATGAAAGCTGTCCCTGGACTGCTGTAATTTATAGACTTTCTTTTTCTAGTGCTGTTGATGGGGAGAACAGCAGCATGCCTGCTTGTCACCCAGAGATCTGCTGTGCCAAAGCAAATAATTGCAGCACGTGGCAAGCACCAAGGTGCTTGATGGATGAACCTTCCTCCTCTAAGCTGCAAGGAACATTTGTGTGAAGATCATAATAGGCTGAGGTTGAAATGGCCCGTTCACTGCATAAAATTCCCAATCAGGTTTCCCAGCAGAGACCTGAGCAGAAATGACAACAGATAAATCAGGTTGGCACACAAATGATTGTGGGCCCAGATCAGAACATGTAACCATTTTGTCTTCAGTGGACAAAGTCAAGGAAGAATTATGTGATTACTAACAGTTCCCTCAGCTCCTTCCCTTCATCTTGTAGCTGCCTTAGTTAATCTGAAATGGCCTGTGACATTACTGTTGAGCTTTGATATTGCACTAATATCCCAAAGTCCTTATCCTTGATCAGGGCAAGATGCTGCAGGGCTCAGAGAGCTGCTGCTGGAGAACAGCAATGAGCTGGAGCATGGATGTGGATGAGTGTGGCTGCTGAAGAGCTCCTCAGAAGTGAGAGCAGTTACAGCTAGCTCTGAGGGTGGAGGCAGGCTCCCATGCTGTAATTACAAAGGCTGGTGTTTGAATTGTTGCTACTTGCTTCAGAGCTGTGCTCAAAATTAAAGATGTAAAATTACCACTGTTGCAAAGCACCTTCTTCTGTCATCTGCTTCCTTTTTTTTTATTGGTCTGTGCTGGGATTTACTGAGGAAGGCTTCCTGAGCTGTGTTAAATCCTTTGGAAGGGTGGGTTCCTAACTCTCCTGGAGGTGATTTGATGTTCCTACTCCAGTGACTGCTTGAGCTGATCTGATGGAAAGCTGGCCCATCTCCTTCCTGTTGCAAAACCCAAGGGACATCCCTGGATGCCAAGTGATTGATGGATGCAAGGCAAGAGGAGGGAATGTGCACATAGAGACAGAGGAGAAATCCTGTGTTTGTGCAGTGAGTTGGGGCATTGAACTGCATCTCTTTGAAAATTGCTGGTGAGACAGTGAGCAAAACTGCCCTATTTCAGAGTGTCTAGTAATTCTTCCAGACTAATTTGAGACTCAAGAGACAGAGAGCAGATGACTAGATGTTAAAAATTAAAGGTATAGCCAAAACAGCTGGGACAGTGCTTCTCAAAAACAACTTTGCTCATCCTTTTGTTAGGAATGATACTGAATGTGAAAAAAAACATTGCCAGTCTCAGAGAGCCTGAAGTTGTGAGAAATTGTGAAGCTAGTTATTTGTTGTTGTTTTGGTTATTCTGTGTGGGGAGGACTTTTTTTCATGGTTTGCTTGAGTTTAGGTTTTTATTTTATTGTTGTTTGGTTTAGTTTCTTTGCTTTACTATTTTTTTTTTTTCCCCAGAAGCAATCTCCAGGTTTAAAAGGAAGAAGAAAAAAAAAAAAGCCTGTGAAATTGATTACTAAACAGCAAATCATAGCAGCCCTACTTAAAATTGTTTACTCTCCTGAAACCTTTCAAGTTTATGAACAGCAGCTTTAGTGCCAGAGGAAACTATTTGCTCAGTATGACAACAAAATATCTTGGACTTAACTCTGACATAATCCTAGGGCTGGCTCATAGACCTCTGCTGGCTTCTAAACTATGTGGATACAAGATAAGAGCATGGCTGTAGGTTTGTCCATAGGAAGTGGTCAGTACCATAGAATCACAGAATTGTTTGAGTTGGAAAAGACCTCTAAGATCATTGACACACCTGTTGTCCGGAAGCGAGGTAGCCTTGGGTGCCAGCTCATCCTCCTGGACTGCTGCATCTCCTCTTTCAGGAGGCAGGCAGAGTACAGAGTGATGTAGATCCCTCTGGCTGGTGCCACTCACAGCAGTGTGCTTGCAGGTGTCTTTTACACAGTGCTGGGCCCTGCTTTCTTTTGTAACGTAACTGGCAGACTTTATTCAAGATAAGATTCTTGCCAACTGATGTGGTGGTAATTAAAGTCGCTGTTATACATTATGTAGACACTATTGTATATTATGTACTCAGTGGAGGAAGAAGGGAAAATATGTGAAGAAATGCTAGCTTTGAAGAAGAGGAGTGGTTGTGCCAATTATCTTGGATGAGTTCTTCAGTGACAGTTAATCCATGTGAGTGAAAACAAGCCCTCTGTGATGCTGTGCCAAGGTCAGAATTTGAGCTGTTTGGAGAGTGAAAGTTACAGTCTTGCAGATTAAAGCTCCTTAGAAGAAAACATCTTTATTGCATAAATTGAAGCAGAGCTTTTTCTAGCTCTGTCATCCATATAATCTTCTCCCCTTGATGCCCAAAAATGGACCATGGCAAAGTAGAGCTACGACCTCCTCATTTGAAGTCTCCAGCAGCGCAGGGTATAACACAGTAGGTTTGTGAAACTCATCTTACTGTGGCTATGCCCAATGTGTGCACTTGATTTTGTGGGAGAGTAGATACTGCAAAAATAGATTTTTGCCCTCAGTGGTGACAACAGAGCTGTGTTGAGTTATACCACCTGGAGCTCCTCCTCAGTATGCTGCTACATCTTTACCAGGTGGAAAATGATCACATTCAGAAAGGTGACTGACTGTTTTGTCCTTGTTTTCTTATTTTTCAAATAGGATTGAGTCAGCACTTGATATTTTGGAGGCTGAACTACATCTGCAATACAGTTCTCCTTGTAGCTGGTAATTTGGGGTGTCTGGTTCATCCATGTGAATCAGTCTGTTATGCAGAACAAGGTCGTTTTCCTCTCTGCCTTCTGTCTATCTAACCAGACACCATCTCCTAGACATTTTGTTCAATATCTGTGAAATAATTTTCAGTTCACTTCATATTTGGGTTATATGTGTTTGTCTGAGTCCCCCTGCCCACCCTTTGGTTATTGGCAGATACATTATAGAGACTATCCAGAAACTGCCATTTCATTTTAGTCTCTGAAAAAGAATGCTGTAAATTCCACGACTGACTGCATTTTGCACTGGTCTGTGATGCTGACCAAGGAGATGCCCCTTTATTGCATTATGCTGCCTTGCTGCTGTGTATTGCAATATCCATGGCAGAGTATAAACACTATCTGTGTATAGCTTTTAGCTTTAATACAGTCATTTTGTAGAAGTGTTGCTGTTTGCAAGCAGAGATTGCTGTCTCTTCAGTTGCCTGTGCAGATGAGCATCTAGGATGCTGGATATGGAATCTCATTATCCACTTACATTGGTGTGCTTGAAGGAACGAGACCATCACACATAAAATGTCACCATACATCACACTTGCCTTTCCTAGAGCCTGTGTGCAGAGAAGGATGTGATGGCCTTAAAGCCAGCTGAGTGTTAAGAGCTTTTTCACTGCAAAGAACACGTTGGATAGATTGGCCCTTCAAAGATGAAGTGTTGCTGGAGCTCAGCACCATGAGTACTTGCAGGGCAGTGTGAAAGCAAACACTGAGGCCCTGGATTCCTTTGCCAAACAGGATTGCTGTGTTCTGGGCAGCCCCGCCAGCGGGTGCCTCCAGCAGCCTCAGGGCCACCCACCCTTTGCAGCGTGGGCGCTCTGGCTGCTGCCCTCTTCTCTCCTCTGCTCTCCAGCACAACCTGATAAATTAGTCCTTCCAAGCTAATTTGTTGTGGGAAATGGCTCCCAGCAGCTTCTTTCCTTGTTGCTGATCCATCCAGGGAAAGTCATTGCCACTCGACTCCTTTCTAACCTATCTGTAAGTAATTTTTATTTATCTCTCAGTATTGGGCTTTTTTTTTTTTTGGGGATGATACCCCCTTCTGTCACTGAGGCGCTGTGAGCTTCCCTAATGCATACCAAATGTGCTGGAAAACCCGAAGGGCTGTATTTAGTCAGGGGTAAAAGGCTGTTGTCAAACAGTAGGATTTTTCAAGTGGAAATACCCTGCTGCTCACATTTAATTGAAGCCAGGCACTTGCAGTGGGATCTGCCAGAGCTGTGAGTGCGGCACACCCTGAAACTGCAGAAAGGGCATAAAGTCTTTTAAAGTTGTGTTTCGGAAGGTAGGATCGGTTTGGGGTTTTCTTAACTGTTTGTGAACAGAAAAGCTGCCGTTGCTCTGAGAAATCTGTGTGTGCATCCCTGAGAGGGGATGAGTCTGGGCAGTTTTGGGAATGAGGTTCAGGGCTCCCCTTGCTGCTCCTAACAGACACTCCCACCACAACAGGCACCAGTGCTGGGTGTGTGCACCAAAGCCAACTGGGCAGAAGGGCAATGCAAATCAGATGAAGCAGATTCTTGAACAGATTGAGCTCTATGCTTTACTAAATCGGTACCTAAATGTCAAATTCCTTATAAATACCAGGCAGTGTGCAGCTGCATAGAGCTAGTGTAGCTGCTGGGTGGAAGAGCAGGGTTGAGCTTTTTCCACATGAGCCAGAAATATGGTGATTGTGCTTCTGAGAAAGAATTATCCACATTCTCCCCCCAGTCTGAGGGAATGGGTCACCCCCTTCTTATCATGGTGAAGAATGTGTCCAGTAAGCAGTGGGGGAAATCCTGGAATAGTCCAGAAGTGCCAAGTGTGCAAACACAATACTGGCACTGGCAAATCAGTGTGAATAGCTTTGGAGCACTGTCATGATGACTCCTTAATGGAGACCACAGATCTATCACTTCAAAATATCAGGCCTTTGTCACCCAAAATAGGCCTTTGTCTTCTTTTTTCCATGTGTAATACATGGAATTTTTATCTTTTTTTTTTTTTTTTTTTTTTTTTTTTTTTTTTTTTTNGGGAAAAAGATCTGGGCAGCACACGTTGAGAAGCTCAGCTAGAAAGAAAGGCTCCTTTCTAGTTGCTCACTGCCCAAAGATAGGCAGCTGAGTTGTGGTCAGGGCAGGGAACCTAGAGGCAGCTCTCAGGGATTCTGGTAGTGTTAGAGTGCTCTCCCCCCTGCCCACTCCAGTGCTGTGTGTGTAGGATCTAAGAGAGCCCAAACTGAAGGCTAAAATGTAAATTTCCCTACTTTAGTGGCTTGAGCCGAGGCCTAGACTGTCACATTTGCTTTTTTCAATAATGGGATTGTAAGAGTCAGCTCTCTCCTTGTAGCTTACCTGCATTAATTGAGCAAGTATGGATTCTGTGCAAAACCACAGTGTTGTGTTAGCAAGAGGGAGCTGCGACGCCCCTTGAGATCTCTGGAGTGGTGATTTTCTGAGTCATGGTTAGATGAGGTGTGGTCTCAGAAGGAGAGAAAAAACAAGTCTGTTTTTACAGTCACGCTTGTACCACCAGAATCATAGCATGTACCAAAGTATTGTGTATACTTAAAAGTCTTGTCTGGTTTTGAGGTTGAGGGTTGTGCTGTGCATGGCGCAGTGGAGTGGGATTCTGGGTGTTTCCAGTATAACTTTTGTTGAGATAAGGATTGTGATTTGCATATATAGTTTCCACTTGTGGAATGATCTCCACTTCCTGTCCTTAATTTCACGTTATGGAGCAATCCTGGAGTATGCAAACTGGATTACCTTCAGATGAAACTAATTTTGCTTCTGATAACCAGAAGAGATAGTCCAGAGTAAACCTGTCCTGTAACTTGATTCTCTAATCCAGATTCATCTGCCATTTTGGTAATTACAGTTCATGAGTTTAGATCTTTGTGTCTGTGAAAAACATCAGCCTGGAGTTAAAGTCATTGGCCCATGAGCTGTGTGGGAGCCATAGGAGCCAGGATGTCTGGGGGCCTTTCACAAATGTGGTAGAAGATTAATAGGGCTGAAGTATTGTGGCCTATCACGTTGCTCCTATGTTTAGCCCCAGCAGAATGGAACACATTTTTAATATAGTCACTGATATTGCTGCGTTCTGACCAATAAATGTTAAAGCTCAGTTTCGTTCTTAAAGGTCTTCTGTGCTCCAGGGCAAACTTGAGGGCTTTTAATTTTCTCAAAGCCAGAGTTCAATATTTTTGCTTTTGTTGTAGCTTGGCCTTGGGCAGGGCATGGTTTGCCTGGGGAGCCATTTGTTCATGCCTTTATGAAGCCAGGAGGTTTTAAAGATCTGACCGCTCACCACTCCAGTGTTTGAGTCACCTCTGAACAGCATTCCTAAAACTTTTCATGGACTCCAAAAGAGAGCAAGAGCTCAGGAACTCATTATCCCATTTCAGGGCTTTCTGTTGCAGGGACACCCTCTGCAAGTCCTTCCCTCCATCTGCTCTTAGGCTGTTGCCCTTTCTGGTTACACAGAAGCTTCACAGCCAGACCTCCAAGACATAAGGAAGGATGTTAGTGTTCCATGTCTCATAGGACCTGTGAGATAAGGTTCTTTCAGTTGCTGTGAGGTGCACAGGAGGAACATCTCCAGCTGGCCTGTCTCCAAATTATCTTTTTATGCTGCAGCTCTCTGCTGATAAAGTCCTTATTGGTATAAAATGTCATAGGGACCAGAAGCAGCTCACAGGTGTCATCTGAAAAGGTTGTCTTACCAGCAGCTTATTTCTTAATTTTCATAAATTTCTGTGAGGAAACACTCTGATCATTTTTTCCTTTAATATGCTCTTTTTTCTCTCCTCCCTCCCCCCATCACCCCTTTTTGTAAAAAATACTTTCATTTTTTCTTTCTTTTTGGCAGTTAGCTAGTAGAAAGTTGTCCCTTCTGGGCTGGAAAATGCTGGTGTGCTCTAAGTTGTTGCTTGTTGACTTATCCTTGCACAACTCCCAGGAAAATGTACTCCAGGCTTTGCTCCATCTGGCTAAATGCCCCATTCTCTGTGAGGCACAAATTGAATTAAGAAACAAAGCTATTTTCTGCATTCTGGCTGTGGCTACTCAGTCACTGTTTGAAACCATTTTAAACATGAATTTCAAAGCTGATTTCATGTCAAGTACAAATAGGCTCTAGGAGCAATACCTTTGTAGCTGAAGTTTCAAAGTGGTGTTGTTTTTTCTGGTCTTTGGTGCTAGTTTTGGAATACGAAGATGCACCATGACCACGGTAATAAATATTTCCATGCATTATTCAGGTACCTGAGCTGGCAGCAAGGTTCTTGGAGATTCTGGCTTACTCTTAAGAATTAAAATATAGAAAATCAGAGTCTGAATTTTGGCTGCATATTTGCCTACAAACATCTCCAAGGTAGATGTGGGATGGTACTCCTTTAGCTCTGCAGAATTCACCCTTCTTTGGTCTGTATCTGTGGGTCTTGCTGGAAAATAAATCTACTTTTCCCTCAATCTGTATTATAAAAGGAAGAGCTTTTGTTCTGTCTCCTCTTTTGTGCTTCTGACAGCACCAGATTTTAAGCCTTCTTCAATGTGATAGGATTGGTGCAGAGAGACCACAAAGCAAGCCTAACCTGATGTCGAGGCTCCCATCCAGGCAATAAAGACAGCCTCTCCTGGGCTTTGGGAATGGAAGAGCTTGGAAAATGAAGCGTGGATGTATGAGTTCAAGCAAAATAAGTGAAGCTGTCAGCCTGGTGCCCAGACACACTGATAATTTGAGGTCCATACTGAATCTGAATAGTCCCTTTAGGAGTCCAGTAGCCCAGAGGTAGGGCTCTCAGATGATCCAATCTGCTTCTCAAGGCTGAGATGAGGCTGTTGTGGTGGTACTGTTTATCAATTAGCTGCCAACGTGTAGACTGCTGTGTCAATGGGGAAAGGTACCACATGAAGATAAATCATAAAAATTGAATTCCCTCTCCCCTAAGGTCATGCAATATGAAGCTGTCTACCATGGAGCTCTGATTAATGAGGATCTCAGAAATCTGAAAGCTGCACTGTTGAGCCTGTTGGCTATACAAGCTGACAGGTCTGACATCCCTGCAATTGTAAGCTAGTAGGAAGCATGACATAACATTGCTGCCTTGGCCTCTCCTCTATCTTCTCCCTCTTTTTCTTTTTTTTCTTTTTGCAGCTCAATCCAATCTCAAGATGGATCCAAATATAGACACAAGCTGCCAAATTTCTGAGTGAGCAGTGTTCTTTGCCATGTCCCTCTGACCAGCTCTGTTAAGTGAGATGTGCTTTGAAGAGCAGAAATATTTAAACGCTTTCAGTAGTGACTTAGCTTCTTTATTTATGTTCCTCCCCTGTTCTTCTCAGAAATAGACAACAAGTGATTGGATCATGGTGTTGCTATGGTGAGTTTTAAGGTGCACCTTTGATCATAGTTGTTAGGTGCCAGCCAGCATATTAATTCCAAGCCTTCCATATGGTTCCAGACCAAAATACCTCTTTCTTGCTACTCTTCATATTGTTGAACGCTTAGCCTGCCAGCTCACAACTCCTGGGTCTTAGTGCACTGCTGTAAGAAATCCAATCAGGTTTTAATTTCCTTTCCTCATTGGAGCAGCAGCTGCCAGAAGTAGAGCTGAGTTTCTGTCCATTTGTGAGCGTAGCAGGCAGGTCTCTCTGTCTTCCTCAGAGCTGACTTTGGGAGCTCTCTAAGATTAGGGGCAAAAAGTAAAGTACGAGATGTGAGGAGAAGGGCTCTAGGCAGAGAAACATGAGTGCCAAAAGTGTAGACTTTGTGATTTTAAGTTGCTTATACCTCTGTCTCTTGCTTTTTCAGTCTTCCCCTTGCACTGTTTGCTCACACTAAAGTATTTGCAGAAGTGATTGCTCTCTTGTGAGCAAGGTGTTTGCTGATGTCAGTAAATCGCATGGGCCAGCCCTGGTTGGGCTATTCTCTAATGGTGGGGAAGGGCAGCACTGCTCAGTATTGATCCCTATAGCCAATTCAGCAGCAGAATTAATTGGTATGAAGAATCCTTTTTTATTTCCCTTGGTAGCAGCTGCAGGAAAGGCCTTGCTGATGGGCGTTGCAGTGTATGCAGATTTAGTATCACACTGGTGAGCCCTTGATGTTGAAGTGGAAGGAAAGTGAAGGCTTTGGAGGGGTGATAGGAGGAGTCAGAAAGTGTTCCTCATCACACTGTGGAAACATGAGTGTTTGCACCCTTGACAGTTCAAGACACAAGTGAGACTGGCTTCTAAGGCACAGCTAAGCAAGCACTTAATGAATGGCACTTTTTGAAAGCGTCTGGTAACTCTTCAGCTGAAGTGAAGCACTGAGTGAGTGAGGCCACCTGGAATAAAACCGACCTCTTCTTGGGTGAAGTGCCTTGGTAAAGAAGTAACTTTAGCTTGATACTATATCAGTGTTATCCCTAATGAATATAGAGAAGACCGTTTCTGGTCATGGACTTCAGTGTCATTGCAAGAGTGTTTTGCTGAGATAGTTAAATCTACAGAAGACTACTTAAAGCTGCCTATTCAATGTGAATTTCTGAGTATCTGAAATAGTGATAATGAGATTTCTTTTCTGAAAATGAGTAGTGAAACTATAGCTGAAAGATGATTATTTTATCTAACAAGCACAACAGAGTTTACAAAATGATTCATTTGTAAATTCATCTGGAGTGGCATCTCATCCCATTTGCCTCATTTCTGCTGGCTAAAGAGGCGTCCACAGCTCCAGTGCCTTACTGAACTACTCAGATCTTCTCACTGAGTTGAAAGCAAAAGCCCTGCTGAAGTCAGGGATGTTTGGACATCACCCAATTTTAAGGAAATATCTGAAAGCAGTGCATTTTGTAACTTGCCTGTATGCCTTTTGGATGATGGAGGAATGACTGAATTCATGCATAAATGTGGGAGCAAGTGCTGTAACTCACAAACACTGCCAGAAATCAGCATTCCCCTTGCTGCTGCTGCTGCAGGAAGTGTGGCCAGCTGCTGTAGCTCTGCAGCAGGGGTGGCTGGCTGCTGTTTTTGCAATGGTTAAATGCCTCCTACCTATGAAAATATTTGCTGTCTTATGTGGTTTTATACAAATACAACTGAAAAGCCAAATGGCAGGGAATGTGGTGCTCAGTTATTTTCTTTGATTTATGCTCTGGTTTATCTGTTGAGGCAGCCGACATACCCTATAGAGCAGTCTGAGTACCTGTGTGAGCAGAGATCAGATAGCTTCTGCTGTGCTGGGCTGGAGGGCTTAATCAGCTATTAGACGATGATATTAGGAAATAAGATTTACAAAGAGCCTGCTCAGAGTTTTGAGTCTTTTGTCAGTCAGTATATTCAAGAGGAAGTTTGCAATTTCAGTCTAATCCTTTTGGTTTTATTTTGCATTCCTCTGTGCTTGTTTTTCTGCCAAGCAATTGCCTGCTGCAGCTATTTGCAAGGGCTTGCTTATCTAGGCTTCTCTTATTATCCTGCTTCAATATTGTTATTTACTTGTATGGTAATACCTGGAGCTTCTGATCTGAGATCAAAGCTTCACTGTGCTAGATACTATACAGGTCTAGTTTATTAAAGGCAAGTATCTGCTCTCCTAGGAATGTGTGGGCTAACCTTATGATACCAAGAAGGAACAGAACAAGGTAACAGGAAAGCATTCACAGACAGTATAATAAGCAGTGGTCAATGAGAACAGAAGTTCTCTTGTTTTGAAATGGCAAAGGTTTGTGCCTGCCCAAAAAAAGAACAACTAAAAAAAAAGCTAGAAATTGTTGGTTTTCCCAGCCAAACAGCAATTATCAAATTGTTTTCATTTTTGTCACCTCTGTCAACTATTTGCAGTGCTTTTTGAGTGCAGAATGGTTTTTGCTGCTGTTTGCAGGACTGCAGCCAAGGTCACCAATCAGTAAGCACAAGAGGTTCTTTAAACAGCCATTAGGAAATCCCAGGTAAGAGGTTTGCATGGCAGACCTTAGTCAAATGTATACTTCTTTGAAGTGACACCTGGCTTGTGCCTCTAGTGAGTCCTTGCCTTGGTCCAGATCCTGCAGGCCACCACATCTGCTGCCAAAGCAGTTGGCACAGCCCATGTTATTCCTACTTGGCATAAATCTGCTCCAATTGTATTACAAAAGGCAGCATTGCTGACCTTAATGGGATTAAAGAAATGCAGTTTTTTGAGAAATCTGACTAGTTGCCATGCATTGAACTGGACAGTAACATTACTCAGGCTGGGAACTGGTTGGTTGATGTGCAGCTCTAACAAGTAGGGCTGTAGTGTGTCACTGTGGACACAAGATGAGTTGGGACTGTGAACAAGACAAACTACATGCTAGGCTGCACTATGAGAACACTGCCAGCAAACTGAAGGGATGAGTATTTTCTTCTATCCTTGGGTGCCTTCTCACTTCAAGGGGATTGTGGAGAAGCTGAGAGGGCCCAAACCCGACCACATTTGGTGTGTGAGAAAAGCAGTAGCAGTGACTTCAGAGTACCACAAAGTGAAAGCTGAATGTGTCCCAGCAAGCAGTCTGGGAAATTCCCCGGCTGTGGGAATGGAGGCTTTGAGCATTATCTTCCCCATCTTTAATGCCTTCTCACCAAGCCTGCTTGTACCAGTAGGATTTGTCCACCTAGGGCTCATGGTAGCCTTGGAAAAAACATAGGAGATTGTGAGGTCAGGTTTGTTTTGTTTCTTGTCTTGTTTTGGGAATTTTTTTTTTCCTGGAACAACAATGTATTTCTCTTGCCAGCAAGGAGGCAAACATCTTTTCCACCTTGGAACTGTGCAGCCTGCACTTCTATTTTTCTGCTGGCTCCCACACTTGGCTTTCTGTTATTGCTGCTGCTGAGTTTAATTTCAGAGATGTGCCAGGCTTAGCTGACAAATCCAAATTTACATCTCTTTGCCTTTAAACAGAACAGAAGGTCTACAGAAGTCTGTCTTTTTTTTTTTTTTTTTNTGCTGCATATGAGACTCTACAGCATCCCTGGGCCCAGCTGTGCTAGGCACTTGGCTTTTCTTCTCCTCCTATACCTTCATTACTTACAATGGTGATGGCCTCAGGTGACAACATTCCCAGGAAGAAGTTAGGGGCAGAAACCTCCAACCAAGCTTGATGTGAGACTGGAGTTACTTTTACTTCTCAAGGCTCTAGGTCACCTCATCCCACTGACACCTGTTTTCTTGCTTTATTTACATACTGGTCTCTTACTGCCTCTGATCTCTACTTCATGTTTCTAGTGACATGCTGGTGGAATGGATTATGTTCCATCCTGGCAGAGGAAGATGTTTCCTGAGCAGAAGGTGGCATGAAAGATAGGAGCAGGGACTCCAGTGCAGACTGTGTTAGAGTACACCTTTGTAAGGAGGGTAGCCAGGAGTGCTGTATGACATCACTCTTGGACTGCATTGAATTGCAGAATGATTGGAGAGAGATGCTGGAGTGCTTTAAGAATTGGAGAGCTGTTGCTAAGGTGGATAGAATTGAGAGCAAGAGGGAAAGAGCTGAAATCAAACAGCCTTATGAGAAACTTTGTGGCACGTAACTAATTGCAAGACAAATGTTGCCTCGCGTGGGTGTTAATTATTTTATTTGAAAATTGGCTGACAATTAACTACATATTACTTAAAGACCTCTGTGTCTTCAGGTCCTGCGCCTGGGTGGGTGCAATCCCGAGCACAAATCCAGGCTGGGTGGTGAATGGCTGAGAGCAGCCCTGAGGAAAAGAACCTGGGGGTATTGGTTGATGAAAAGCTCAACATGAGCCTGCAGTGTGAGTGCAGCCCAGACAGTAACCGTGTGCTGGGCTGTGCTGCAGCAAGGGCAGTGTGGCCAGCAGGGCAAGGGATGGGATTCTCCCCTTTTACTCTGTTCTCCTCACACCCCACCTGGAGTACTGTGTGCAGTTCTGGAGCCCCCACCGCAAGAAGGACGTGGAACTGTTGGAGTGAGTCCAGAGGAGGCCATGAAGATGCTCAGAGGGCTGCAGCAGCTCTGCTATGCAGACAAGCTATGAGAGTTGGGGCTCTGCAGCCTGAAGAGAAGGCTTCAAGACTTTGTAGTAGCCTTTCAGTATCTGAAGGGGGCCTACAGGAGGGCTGGGGAGAGACTATTTACAAAGTCTTGTAATGACAAGATGAGGAGTAATGAGTTTAAACTGGAAGAGAGGAGATATAAACTAGATATTAGAAAGAAATTCTTTCCAGTGAGGGTGCTGAGACACTGGCACAGGTTGCCCAGGGAGGTTGTGGCTGCTCCCTCTCTGAAGGTGTTCAAGGCCAGGTTGGATGAGATGCTGAGCAACCTGTTCTAGTGGGAGGTGTCCCTGCCTATGGTGGGGGGTTGGAACTAGATGATCTTTGAGGTCTCTTCCAACCTAAACAACTCTATGATTCAGCTTTAACATCTACACTGAAAGAGAATTCACAACTTGCCACAGCTGACTGGAAGCACATTTTAAAGTAGCTTCCAAGCTTGCACTTAACTGAACTTTGCCAATGTTCTTTGGCAGTACAGCAATGGCAGATGTCTAAGTCCAGGAGTTTATTTCTAGGTGTGTCTGGTTACTGTATTTCTTTCTTCTTAGATTTTAAAGAGGCTAATATTTGAGTAAGCAAAACCTAAGCAAAGGTATTGCGTTATCGTTGGTTGCTTTATTTAATGCTCAAGACTCCTTCACTTTTTCCATTAAGGGCATGTGAGTCTGGCAGCCTGCTGGGTTGTGTAAGGGCTGTGCCAGGTGAGTAGCACCCTGTGCCACAGCTGCCAGCTGCATGCTGCACCTACCTTCTCTTTCCAAAACACTCCTCTGCCTCCATCTGAACCTGGTCCAGGTCTTGTGACAGTTCTTTATGTGGCTTCTTCAATGCACAAGTTTAGCCACAAAATAATGAAATAAGCTTTAAATCTTGCTTTACATGCTTGAGGATCTGTGGGACAAAGATGGCTGTAGCTTACTTGAATGATTTCCAACACTGCATTTAAGTCTTAGGTGGAATTGAACTGCTGCCACGGGAACAAGGCAGTAATGATTTCAGGGTGTTGAAGAATGCTTAGTGAGGATTTGGGTGAATAGCCACCCAGACCATTACCTCCTGTGCCTTCCTTTCTTGTTTTTGTATCACTCCATTCCGTGCTCATGGCCTGAACAGCAATAACTGGAACATGAGAAGAAACTAAGAATACTGTTAGGACTGTGAGGAAATTCCATACCAAGATAAATGGCAGAAATGACTCCTTAACTGTCCATTGTGAAGAATCTAATCCTTCTGTTGAGTACCAGTTGCTCTGTGATTCTTCTTTCTGTGCTGAAATGATTGCTGTTGGGGACATAGTTGTGAAAAGCAGTTGTGGGAGCATGGCTGGTTTGTCTTTATCAGTAACTGCTTTGCTTATGGGGAGATTTGGGGAAGGTTGGGTAAAGGAAACTGAGGCACATAGTCCTTCCCTTAAAAGTCAGGCTCTTTGGTGAGGTGTGAAGGGCGCAGAGCTCTTGTTGGTTTCCAACCACCTCTTGTGGGTAATACTTAGCAGGCATGCCTGGAAGAAGATAGCATAAATCTGGACTGAAAGATGTCATCTTTATGGCATTAGCTTCATCCCCAGACTATTTCAGCAGGGACCAGAGCACCTTCCCCCTGCCCGTAGTTTAGTGTCAAATACCTACTTTGCTGGCATTTCTGTTTGATTCCTTAAAATTAGAACTGTTCTGAGAGACATCAGCCATTCATTAAGCTAACAAACCAGTCTTGATTTTAATTGATGTGGCTGGAATTTAATTTTGCACAAGCCCTGGTGCACAGGAAGCTTACAGGCTCTTTGGTGATTGCCTTTCAGGGACTCATTCGTGCTTATGCCAGGACACTTATTTCTAGCAGGGATACTCTAATGCCTTCCTGCTTAAACCTGTCTAGGAATCTATTAATGGGGTGGCCTACTTCCAAGTTGCAGAGAGGAGCAAAAGCTCATCAGACAACATAAATGGAGATAATTTCAGCAAATGTTTTCTGTGTAAGGAGATTGATGTTTTAAGTGTCTCAGCAAATTGGTAATAATGATCTGCAATTCTCTACCATTCTTCACAAAGGAGCAGGTCTTTGAAAGAAGTGATTAAATGCAGCCACCTTCTGGACTCAGCTAAGGGAGACTTTTGGTGTTCTTCTGTAAGTTAACTATTAGATCTACAGGTCAGGTTTAATAAGCTTTCTGTTTCCAGACCAGCAAGGAGCCCGCAGTGAAGCTGTGGAAATGCGACCAGCATTTTTGGCAAATACCTAATGCTGTTTTCAGATTACACTGGACAAAGCTGTGAGTTCTTCGTAGTAGAAATGGGATATACCAGGAGATGAGCAATAACTCTGCAGCAGCTGCTGTTCCTGTTGTGCTGTTTGCTCATCTTACAGGTAGTGACTGCAGAACGAACATCAGCTGCTTTCCCTACAGCAACATATGGAAAGACGTCAGCTTGGATGTCTGCGTGCTTAGATGTGAGGGAGAGATCTAAACTGATCTGCATTATGCAGAAGCCTTAATGTGGAGCCCCTTCCACTTTTCTACAGGAGGCATTATTAGCATGGTCTGTATGTTGCAGTAGCCCCTGAAGAGTGTCAACTATCCATCTGCTAGACAACTGAATTTAAAGCACTGAATGAGTAGGGCACAGTTTCCAGATCCTGCATTCAGTTTAACAACAAAACTCAACCTCCTTTTTGTCTCTTCCTGAGCCCATGTAAACTTTACAGGATGATCCTACCTGTCTGAAGGACAGAGGTGCTGTTAGCTTCCCTGAGTGGACTCAAGGTCATGAAGAGACATAGAAGAGACAGCAAATTTTTATCCATGCTGATGCAAGTCATCCTTCTACAGAGCTCTGTTGTGTCCCCCTAGGTCAGGTGTTTTCCAGACTATTCAGTCATTCCTTACGCATTCATTTGGTTGTTCTTGTGGTCTTTCCATAAACATATTCCAGCTCTAACTTACCATCTCTGAGGTGAGAGGACTAGAACTTCATGTACTACTCAGTGTGTGAATTAGCTGTGGATTTATAATGCCGTCTTTCCCTACACCAGTGTGGGCCCCTGACAAGACTTCACTGTTGACTTCCTTTCACTGGGAACTGAAGGCTAACTCCTGTCCTGTGCTTCCTAACTTTTACAGAAGGACTTCCCTTCTGCAGCTTTTAGCTTTCAAGAGCTTAAGCTGGAGGGCTTTGTCACAGCTCTTGAAATCCAGACTGGGGGGTAACTCACTTTTCTCCACAGGATTGCTGACATACTGCAGGAGCTGGGAGAGGCTGGAAGGGCAGGGCTGCCCCTTACAGCAGCTGTGATAGCTCTGCAAGGAGCCTCTATTTGGGTATCTGTTTTACTTGGGTAGAGGCTTCTCAAAGTTGCCAGATACAAATTTAATCCTATAGGCCTGTAATTCCCCAGATTCTCTCAAAGTCTTTTCTAAAGCTTTCATGTTTTTCATTCTTCAGTAATCCAGCTACCTCAATTTAGAACTCTGCAGTGGTTGACCTCTGGGTATGGGAGTCCAGATAGATCCTGAAAAGGCTCCACTCTGAGAACCTCACCAGTTTCTGTTTGTTTCTCTTGCAATTGGATCCATGTAGTGTGAATGATTGGTGGGTTTGGGTTTTTTTTTTTTGTTTCTTTTTAAAGTTACTTGAAACATCTTTTAGATTAATTCCTGCTCTAAAGGCTATTGAGAGACTAGCTACATTTTTTTCCCCCTATTTGGCATATTTTATTTTAATATAATTTCAATTCTCTTTAAAAGGGGAACAAAACCCAGACAAACATCTCACACTTGGGACTTTTTTAGGTTGCTTTGACAAGGCAAAGAGCTCTTTGAATCTGGAAAATTACATTTATGTCTCTTTACACTGACAGATCAGTGGAAGGCAGCTGCTGCTGTAAACAAGAATTACACCCTATAGTTTTCTTCTGGCAAGACAAAGACTGCTTTAATACAGATGTATAGTACTTAAAATGTTCATAAAAATCACTTCATTTCTTTAAATGTGACCACTTAGATGTAGAACAGAATGAAGTGCTGCTGTTCCCACATGCAAGTTAGCTCATCTAGGTATGACTTACTTCTCTCCCATGTTTGCCCAGTTCCGTCTGGCAAGACCATCTATCTTCTGATTATGATGGGACTGAACTTTGTGCAGGCAGGCTCACAGCTCATATTGGCACTATGTGGACAGCTTATGGCTTTTTGCATTGATTTCTCTGCGCCATTATAATCTTATTTCCATCCCCTGGAGGTATGTAGAGATGTAAATGCTAACCTCTCTCAGTTTCTAGAAGTAGCTGGAGCCGATGAGTTCTGTATGGAACTAAATTTCTTTACATCTCATCTGCTGTTACACGGAGTCTTCAGAATTGTACCCAAACCAGGCAGTTAGCAGGCAGGCAAAGGACATTTCAGCACACAGGACAATTTTTGGGCCTCTATTCTGACTTCAAATTGCAACATTTCGCTTGCCATTTTTGCAAGTCCAAGCAGAGCAGTAAATGCTGATTGCCAGTGCCAGTGGAAAAGTATGCTCTGGGCTTTCTCAGCACCTCAGCTTTTCTCGCAGTCAGCTTTCTCTTACCTTGTGATGGGGCTTCTTTGTGAAAGTCTTCACTCTTCATGGTTTTTGTTATCGTGAGAGCTAGAAGCCGATACTGCCTTGAATAAAAGCTGGTATGATCTGTGTTTGCATATCCCCATGAACACAGACTTGAGTGAATATACTGAGTCCCTTTGCAATCAAAACTACAGGGCAAGTTTTCACAACAAAGTAAATAGTGCAATACCAACACCGTAGGATTTTATGAAGGTATTTATTATGATTCTATAAACCCAGTCTCTGGACTATTCACTAGAAAAAGGAAATTTCGGATGTGCAGAGTTCAGTGCTTAGAGCTGAGATGTCCTTTAGGCACTTCTGTAAAGCTGTTGGCTTTCAGAAGTGCTGATTTCTGGCAAAATCTGTTTCTGCCCAGGCCTCTGAAATTCAGGCAGGTTTGGTTCAGCTGAGCAGATGTGGAGTTAGACATGGACATTTGCACATTCTGGATTTAGGACTTGGGTCTAAAGTCCCCAGTGTCCTTCTCTGTCTGTAGCTTGGTTTCACATCTACTGAAGTCAGAACTCTCCTTTTTTTGTTTGGTTTTTTTTTTTTTTTTGCAGTATGCTTGGGCCAATATGCACTTATATCCTTTAAGTGAAACACCAAGAGCTTACTGACTCTGGAAAGTTGTAGGCCAGATCCTTTCATGATTCACTTTTATTACCTGGGGTAAGTTACATGAAAAGGCAGCTCCTGATTACCTCCCAACACCAAGGGAAGTGTGATATTACCTGGGAAATTATTAGCTTTGAAGTTTGTTAATGCAGCAGAGGTTACTGGAGTTCTTTTTGCCTATATACTTGTGGTTTTAAAATTTGGCAGAAGGCACCAGGAAGAAAGGTAGGTATTCTGACTTGGCTGTACCAACTGAAAGAAAATAAAATTAATCTAAAGCGACAAAATTTCCTGTTCAGTGGAGCAAAGATCTCAACACAAACTAAACCAAATATGAGACACCCCCCCAAACTATGTTTGAGATCCAGTCATTCCAGACTAGATGGGAAAACTGGGAATATTCATCACCTGGGATGTTGCAGAAACAGTTATTGAAGGTGAGAAGGTTTCCAGGCTGGAAGAGTGCCTAATAATGATATCCCAGAACTGAGTTAATTTATAGGCCTTTACATGCTGATGACAGTTTTATACCCTGGTTCAAGCAAGCTGTCCTGCTCTATAATTCCCTGATGTACAGTTTAGTCTATACAGGCTTGCATTAGCCAATACCTTCCTGATGCTTTGTATGCTTAGACACTTGTGTTTTGCTGAGTTGGAATATTTAAGCATGCACTTGAATGTTTTGCTGAAGTACTGCCCTAGAAAGGTGATATAAATTGAGATTATATAATTTTTAAAACACTGCAATGAATGCTTCGGGAAAAGATGCTCTGAATACTTCAGGCAAAGATGCTTCTGGATCCTTTTATGCTAGCAGATTTTTTTGGTGGTTTTGTTGGTTTTTTTTTTCCCTCACACTTAGGCATCCTGTAAAATTATTCTTACACTGTGTTAATTCTTTTAGTTTTTATTTGGAGACATTTTTTGAGACTGCATTTTTCTGTTAAGAGAAATAAAATTTTAATCTATCCTTAGGCATCTCAGACAATGACATCTATTTATTTTTCAGCTGAGGACATTTTGTTTTGAGCTGTTGCTCTCAGGATTTATATCCCCATTTCCCTGTCTCCTTTTCATCAAGTCTAAATGCGGAGTCATGATTGTTTTTCTCAGGCTTATGCCTTCAGTGTCCTCTCTTCTGGGTTTCAGTTTGATTACAGCTACATCAAGAATAATGTCTCGAAATACAGACTCCAAATATGTGACTTTTTTTTCACTGAGTGAAGTATATTCTCCTGGGAAATCCAATGTGCAAATTGATTTCTAGGCATGAGCTGGAAAAGATTCACAGATGAGGAGTGTTCGTATGCCACTTGGAAGTGCTGGAGAAGATCCTGACTTGAAAAATGTGGCTTGAAATTAGGATCTCTTACATTCTCTCCACTTTGGTATCCAAGTTGGTAGATGCTTTTTGTTACTGATACAACAAAAAGAGCCCATTCTACTTCCTCTCAAGCTGAGGAGTATGACTGGCACCCTTAAATACCTAGGGCTGACAGCTGGGGAGGATGCACCAGACTGACTCTTACTGTCTCTGCGGTTTAGTTGGATAGGAGGGTGCATTGTGGGGCAGGTCAGACTTTTCTGAGCCACATCTGTGGCAGACGATTGCCAATTCATAAACAAAGGACCAGGGTGATTATATTCCCCAGACTAAAGCCAGCTTTCCTGAGTGTACTCCCAAACCTCTCTCTGAAGCTATTAACTCACCAGCCTTCCAGATCCTCCTGACTGTTCTGACATACGATATTTAGAGGCAAACCTCCAGGCCAGCCTCTCACAAATGTTCAGTAATCACTGCAAATCATTGTGCTTATACTTTGGAGTTGCAGTTTAGATAGTTCTGAAATGAGCCCTGGAAAATGCTATTAACTGGGGATGTGGTCAAGAATGAATCACTTCTGACCCTTTGCACTACTCTGGGCTGGTTAGAACAGTGATTGGTGTCTTCTCTTATGCAGTCTATAGTCATCTTCCAAAGCATTTTACTGAGCTGTATCTTCTGGACATTGATGGATCAGCTCTGGAGGATCTTAGAATTGCCTGTAAAAGGTACTAATACCCACTACTTTTTCCTTCCCTGGGGGTACAGGAACCATTAATAGGAACAGTAGAAGGAACCACACATTAGTTAGCTGCCATTAAAAAAAATCCACATCTCTGCCTATAAACACTCTTAAACTGCCCCCAGGAAATTCTTCAAAGTGGAGGCAGAGTTGGTGCCCCGGTTAAGCCAGGCTGCAGCTCCTGTGTTCATGTTACATTCTCAGATATAACACTGTAAAGCTCGAAGGATTTTTCTTGAGCTGGCTTTTTGTCTTGTTTTTGCAGGGAGCAGAGAAAAGCCAAAGTGGTATCTGCTGAGGCTTTCCATCCCTTGCATGTTTGAAGGAGCTGGGCATAGAAGCTTCTCTTACAATCCACAGTACAATTCCAGCTGGTTTAAGCAGACCAAGAGCTAACTTTATGCTCTTGTCTCAGATTAATGTCTTGTTAAGTCTTTGCTTTTCTTTTCCCATTGTGTTAGACCTGAGGTAGCTGATGTTCTCCTTCATGCCCTGACTCTGGAGACTAAGGGATTTCCCAGAAATGCAACTGGTGCTGAAATGTAACTTCTCAAGTGTCTTGTATCTCCTACTTCAAAAACAGGAGAGAAATTAAAGAACAGAAAAAAATAGTACAATTTTAAGCAATTTATTTGTTTGTTAGCATTATGATTTTTATGTTTTAACTCATGGGTATGTAGTGCTGTGTCTTGGCAGCTACATGAGCATGCAGGAGTCTTTTAGCAATCACGGAGAGTCGTGCTGAAGGACAAATAGAGCCTCGTAATTATTGTGGAATTTCTGTGAAAGGAAAATGCCTTGGTGTCTGGAACTGCATAGTTCCTAAGCCTCTGTGATGATTCCCTCTTGTTTTGTAACATCTCCAGCAGGAGTGCAGAAAATAGTGTTAGCCAGACAGCTCTGTGCTCTGGGCAGATTGCTCTGCCCCAGTGCTGTGATGGTCTGTAAGAGAGTGTTGTTTCTTTTCTCGTGTTGCTACCTCATCTGCTTGCAGAAGATGATGGCATCTATTTCAACTTTGTCCTTGGCATGTTGGTTGTGCTCCAAGGTAGAAGAAAGGTCTTTCTAGGCTGGAGTTCTACAGGAAACAGGAGCTGTGTTTTAGCACTGAAGCTCCAGACCATCTTGTTTGTCTGGAACTGGGGTGCTTATGGGTTTTTAGCGTTTTAAATAGAGGATCCATCCTGCGAGCTGTTGTTGCTTCACAAAACAGTCGTGGCCAAGGATATCAAAGAAGAGCTCTCACACCTGGGCTGACTGAGAGATGGTAGGGAGTTCCCTGACACAGAGCAGCTCTCCTGCAAAATTCCTACACACTCTGCACCCTAGAGTGTAGGCTCATTTCTCAGCTTGATCTTTCTCCTGTGGGTCTCACCTAGAGCCTGTGCCTTTGAAGGGAAAGTCAGTAGCAGCACTTATAATGTGTGCTGCTTATTGATTCTGAAGGTGCAGAGTGGTTTCAGGGCTCCACATTAAGAATTTGTTGCAGTGTAATGAACCAGGCATCATTTTGCCTCTTAAATCAGAGAGCCCAGGAAAATTTGTCTCATTGCTGTCTCTTCAGGACAATGTTGGCAGACAAGATCAACACTCTGTGGCCTCTGCACTGAGGCTGCCCAACAGCCTTTGGAGAATGAGAGCATAAGTTGTTTACAGATCAAGAGAGTGCTGCAGATGTGCTAATTGAACTGGCCATTGCAAAAGCCTCTTCTCACATGTATTTACTTTGCTGACTGGTCCTGGATTTAATGGACAAAACCCGTCATAAAATGAGTGCACATCAGGTGTTTCACTGTCTCTTCTGCTCATCTGGAATGCAGGCAACCTCTCAAAATATGTGCCGGTACATCAGGTCCTTGGATGACGGAATTCAGGCTGATTCATCTGGAATGAGGAATCTAGTGGGAAATGGAAGAGACAGACCAAACGGCAGCTGGAAATTGTTTGACACATCTCTGTAACCTTAAAACCGCTCACTTGATGTTGGTGGAGGGCAGTCTGTAGGGGCAAGGCATTTTGAGCTGCTCTGAATGATGTGAGCTGAAGGTCTGGCTCATTAAGGCTGACATTCCTGGGTCCTGAGGGTGCATGCTCCCAGCTGTCTCAAAACCTTTTTGAGCATAAATATGTGCTCTAATCAATCTTCATGTCCTCTCTGTATATGTCTGTGTTTATACATATATGTCTATTTATATGTTAGTATATGAGAAAAGGGAAGAGATGCAATAGACTTCAATTAGCTTAATTCATAATTAGATGTCGTTTAAAAGAAGTGTGTGTCAGAGGGAGCAGGAGGAAAGGTTAGAGTTGGGAGCACTGCCTTGGAGCTCAGAGAATGTGCTATAGGTTAGTAGATGCAAACTTTAGGCTCAGAATTGCCAAATGTAATTTTGCTACCTGTGGGAGGCTGGTGAGGGGTTTGGAGAGCCTGTTGTATGAAGAGCAACTAAGGGAACTGAGGTTGTTCAGTCTCAAGAAGGCTGAGGAGAGATCTTATTGCTGTCAACAACTACCTGAAAGGAGGAGGTTGCAGTGAGGCTGCTGTTGATCTTTTCTCCCAAGTAACTAGTAACAGGGTGAGAGGAAATAGGCTCCAGTTGTGCTGGAGGAGGTATAGGTTGGGTGTTAGGAAAAATGTCTTTACTGGAAGAGTGGTGAAGAATTGAAACAGACTGCCCAGGGAGGTGGTGGAATGATCGTCTCTGGAGGTGTTCGGGAAACATGTAGATGTGTGCTTCAGGATGTAGTTTACTAGTCATGGTGGCTGGGTTGAAGTTGGACTCCATCTTAAAGGTCTTTTCCAGCCTTAATGGTTCTATGCTTCTGTGAGTGGTTTGGCTGTCCTCTCACTATGTGCCTTACGAATCGATGTTGTGAGGTTGCTGGGCTGTTTGTTCTCCTGTTAGTTTGCCTTTCTGTGGCAGCAAGATGATAGGTTTACAGCATTAGGCTTTTTTTTCTTTCTTTCTTTCTTCTTCTTCTTTGTTTTCAGGAGATAATGAATGTGTAGAAAACAGCAATCCCAGAACACCAAAAGTTCACTGCTGTTATCAAGTAGAGAATTGGTCTGAAGGCAGAACCAAAATGAAGTTACCTTCAGTTCAGCGTGAGAGATGTGAAACAAATATCCTGCTATTTTGAGTGACAGACTCCATCCTTTTGCATTTCACCCAAACCAAAATGCCACATCACCAGCTGGAAAGAAAACACTTTGTGCCACAAAGCAAGCAGGGCAGCAAGAAAGGGCTCTGTGTGATCATTTTCATGTGTTGCTGATGGGGAAATACAGAAAGCTGCTCCTCTGCACTGGCAGGCATTTTAAAAACTTCCACAAGCCAAGCTTTTTACTGCTTGTGTATGACTGCACAGTAATTGGTGTCATAACTTTTACTGGTGACTGTCCTGCAGAGAAATTACAGTCTGTACTTGAGGCATGCATTCAGAGCTCTTGCCTCAGGGAGTTTCATTTCACAGACCAGACCCAATATAGCATTGGCAGCAGAAGGTTAACAGGACAGAAAGCAGGAAATATAATCGAGAGACTTGGGGGGGAGGGACGACAATCACATCCTGCAGCCAAATGCCTCTGAAGAGCCATGTCAGACTGCTGAAGATAACTGGTTCATAAAATCAGTTAGTCACTTAGAGAGCTCCACAGCCAGAGACTGTGTCCCTTTGAAGGCAGTTGTGATGGGAATATGGAAATCCTGCACTGAAAGTTGTATTTCAAGTAGATTGGGAGTTTTTAACATACTACAAGTATTTTAGAACATCCTGTGTACCACTTACTGCTATTGGCTTCTGGTGTTGCACATTTCCCTCTTGTCCTTGTCACTTCACAGACTAGTTTTCCCAGCTGTTCAGTAGCAAAACCACTCCTCATCACCAGGCCAGTTGATACTGGGGTGTTGTTAGAAAACAACATTGCTTGCACTGGTGCTTTGGTCCTTGGAAACATAAAGGCAATCTGATATTTTCTTCAGAAGATGTTCTTAGGATGACTTGAGGTATCAAAAGGCATAAGAGCTGGGATTTCATTTGTCTTGCAAAGTGCCTGTGCAGAGCCTGCTTACCAAATTAGTCTGCATAGTCAGCCAGCTTGTGCTCTGGACTGGGCTTCTTAATCACTGCAAGCCAGGGAAGTCCAAGCCTCATCTAGTCCTGTGCAGACTGACACTGCTGCCTGGATACCATCCTTAGATATATATGACACTTTAAATTTTAAGGCTCTTTTTGCTTTACTGCTATCATAGACTGCTTGGAAGGGGACAGAAAACCAACCCAACCACATTATGAAGTAGATTAGCTTTCATTTTTGGCTGCCTTTTTCTTCTCAGTATCTTTCATCATTGTCAGGAACTCTTGTCTCAGACAGTGCATTGCAAACAGAAGCCTAAACTTTTCCTTGTCGTTGTGCTGGGTGAGCCACAGAGTATAAATCAGCAGTGATTTTTCACACTGATAGCACACAGATACTGTTTGTTTAGCTTAGTCATTCTAGGGAGGGCAAGGCTGGGGCAATGGCAGATTATTTTCTGAAATGTAGCCTTGTGCCTCTTCAGCTGAGAGCTCTCACTTCACTATACTTTCAGGGCTGTTGATGCATTTTGGGACTTCCTGCTAGTTTGGGCTATTTTGGGATACTCAATAGCTGTTTGTGAAGAATCCTGGTTTGCATTAATTTTGCATGGTTGTTGACTCATTAATTTTTAAGGGTAGTTTTCAATTAGAGGTACAGTGAATCTTTGGTGAAAGTCTGCTAACATCACAGAAAACACCCCCATGCTCCTCTGTGAGAGGTGTTTCCCTTTGGTCAGCCATGGTGTCTTCTGAAATTGGAGAAGTTCCCCTCATGAGGAAGTGATGAGTTCTGATCTCCTTGTCTTAAAAATAGCAGAGAGCAGAACATGGTTTTGGTTTTGCAGCTTCCTCTGTGTAGTTCCAAGCTGACAAAATGCTTGTTTGTGAAACTGAGAGCTTGGATATCTGCCTGTTATCAAAATGCCAGTGCTGTAATTAGGAGGAGATGCCAGAAGAGTTGAAGAGTGTGAGAAGGGCTTTTCCATGATTAAGTCCATTTCCTTACAAAGATATGGCAGATTTGAGTAAAGGTTCCTCTTCAACATTAAAGTTTCTGCAGTGATTAGAACCAAAAAGTTGCTCTTTCACTTTGCTCACACAAATGACTTTTGAATTGCATTAAACACGATAAAATAAGTGCTGGTTTATTTTGGGGCTTTGGAAGTGCCACATTTTTGTGTTTAAGATATATTTCAGTAATAGAGGCAAGTTGTAAAAGTTCAGCAGGGACAGGCACCTGGAACTGGCTACAGAATGATGTTCTGGAGATGTCTTAAATGAGAACTATATCCTTAATAGTGCAGCAGCATTTTGCTCTTCACACGCTGTTGCTCCAGATGGCAGGGTCTAGACAGTAGGTGCACATAGCAGAGTCCAAACACAGCTGTGCTTGTTTCAGCCCTCACACACTCAAATGCACATCCTCCCCTCCCTGGATGTGGCATTATGCGTGTGAGAGCTGTCAGATGGACGCTCATTGGCCTGTGCTTTGTAATCAGATGTGTGTGGGAAGCTTGCAGTGACACTCCCCCTGTTTTGCAAACCTTTGCACACTTGAGTAGTTTCAGTGGTGTGAATAGGTCTGTTAGGCAGGAAAACACTTGAGACTTTTCACTGTTTTAATTTAGGGGAGAGAGGGGGGAATTTAATTTTAAGACGACAGAGGGGACTCTCCCTTTTGTCTCAGACACAGTCTGGATAGGGTTCTTCTCTGTCATCCTAATATATACAGAGACCTGTATACATAAATAATGTGTTAGATTCAGATATAAGTGGAGATTGAGCTAAAATGAATGATTGTGGAAATGAAATTGCTCATCCCTGTAAAACCTGGAATGAAGACAAGAGCTGGAGATTAGTCCAAGTTAAATAAAATTATTTCTGAATGCCCTGTTGAAATGCTGTGTCTTTGCAAGAACCCCTAAGGTGCAAACTGTCACACAGCATTTCATGCAGACAAGATAGGTGATGGTATCTCCAGGTACTGGGTTTCTGTAGAGTTGCTTATCTTCCTCTCCTTACTTGTGTATTGTTATGTTATGCTTGATTACACCAGAAGAGATCAAAGGGGTTTACTCCAAATCTCTTTACCTGTCCCCAAAGCTACTGCTGGCCCATTTAAGGTTTCCCTTTCACTGAGTGACTAAAGACTAAGAACTTCTTCCTGAGCGGTCCCTTTGAAAAATGCTGATGTGATCGGTGCCCTCTCCAGGCAGAGTGCTGGTGAGAGTCCCTCCTATGCGTTGTGATGGAAAGCAGTAGCAACAGTAATGAGGGTGGTACTTAATATGGTTGTTAGAGCATCCATGAGATTGAGTTTACAGCTGCAGACTGGGGATTATGCCTTCAGCTGGACTGATCTATTCATTTTACAAGCTTTATAGCCATGAAGAGAGATAGGTGACAACACTCAGCACTGCACTGTTCCATTTATTTGCAGGCAGATAACCACAGACCAAGCAGGGACACGTGCTTTTTCACAGCCTTGCCCTGCCAGTGTACCTCATCTCTGAACTGAAGTGATCACAGAAGAGGTGAAAGGGCAGACAGAGTAAATTACTAGGAAACACCTTCTGCTCCACTGAAATTATGAGGGGGTTTGTCTCTGAGCTCAGAGTGAATAGCATCAGGTCCTAGACTGTGTTCCTAGAGACTTAGTTTTGGTTGAATCTTACTCTTGCTGTGTCTCACTGCATTGTTGGTTCTCAGGTCACCTCCAGCTTTAGTATACCCAGGCTGCCATGTAAATGAGATCCAGCTGCCTCTGATTTTAGCTTCCTTCACTTGTGCACAGTGGGATGAAAATACACAGATGACCAAATTTTGGCATGTTTCCATAGAAGCAGTTCTAGGTTGCATTTGTAAATTCTTGCTTCCAAATAGGAAGGGTTTCAGTACTAAAGTTTTCCAAGGACAGGTGTCTGGCTAGTGTGCAAAATACACTGCATCTCTACTCATTCATAGAAATCATTGATTATGGCTCCTTCAAATATGCTTTAAGCCAGCTCTAAGGTAAGCAGCTGAGATGCTGAATTGCAACACAAACAGTTGAAAGTAGAAGTCTTCTACTGGGAAGTCTTGTTAACTTTAATTATAAGCCATTGCAGTGATGTTAATAAATTTGTCTCCCATTGCTCATGGCACTCTCATTCTCAGTGTAAATAAATTAGTTGGATGAAGCTGTAACTGTAGAGATGATGAATTCTTGGAAGAGGCTGGGGAGGAAAAACTGTGCAGTTTCCATTACTGGAGGCCTTTAAGAGCATCCTGGAGAAATACCTGCCAGGCATGACCTGAGTGCCTACATTGCTTTGGGCAGAGGCATGGGGAAGAAATGTATTACAAGACTTCATGAAATCTCTTTCAGCCTGAGTCCACTCTATTCCACCTGCTAATACCTTCAATCCTTTTTTTCCAGTTTAAGGGCTTTGCTCTTTCCAGTCTGAGATTTATACTTTTATTTATGAACAGCCTGAGAGCTGTGAATGTAGCTTGCTGCTAAGGAGTAGGGTGAGTGTAAAGAAAGGTAATGCCTTATGTGGTGTGGTGTGTGATAGCTTCAGGGAGAAGGAAGAAAAGTGGCAAATAAGAGCTGAGCTGCTGACCCACCTTAGCTTAGTTTTGCTTGTAAAGCCTGCCACATTGGGAAATGACTGCAAGGATTCATTACTTGCCTGGACATTGAGATGGTGCACATCTACACAAAAGACATTCTTCCAAATTAGAGGCATCTACACAAGGCTGTCATGTTTTGAAATACTACCCCTTGTGAACAAGTCTGACAGTACACTGAGACTTCTCAGAAACCATGCATTGCCCAACAGGAAGAATGAAAGTCCCCACCCTACACATTTGTGTGGTTAAACATGGACTGGAAAACAGAAATGCAGAAGGTGTAGAGTTTGGGTTTATTTTTACCTTCTAGTCCCATGTTACAACCACAAGACCATCCTTGTTCAGCATCAGTGCTGTGTACACCAGGTGATTCTTCCCAAGTGTGGTTACACTTAAAATGTTCTGGAGAAAAAAAGCTGAAGTGGTGGGAGTGAAGCTGTGAGAGAAGCAGAAGTGGAAGAGACTTTTTTCCTTTCATTAGAAAGTTAAAGCGAAGTGTTTGGTTTCATTTTTTACTTCCTGTTATTTCTGAAAACATCAGTATTGTCATGCTGGTAAGTAATTTGGGGAGTGTTACAGGAGTTCATTCCATTCAAATCCTTACTTTTGTACTGCATAGTAATAGGCTAGTAATGGATTTAGCACAAAATATGTGCTAGAATGTTCCTTTTCTGCAGAATGATGATAGTAATCACTTCAGTGTCCTGTAAAAGCAGCTGTGGGTATTCATGCAGGCTCCTTGTTCTGCTCTCAGACTGTTTCAGGGCGCTCTGTAGGGGACCAGGTAAGTGGCTGCTTGGGGCAGGACCTGGACTGTTGTTGGCAAGGACAGCAGGAAATGTCAGCTCCAGGATGGATCATTACTATGCCCGGTGCCCAGTTTAGATATTTACTGCTTACTGACTCAGTCCATTCATCAGCAAACATTGTGTCATCTGCCCCACTACCCCTGCATGTGTATCAGAGGAGCTACATTCCCTGCTTACCTAAAGGCACTGAACCCATGCTGTCTACAAGCCACCTTTCCCTTTTTCAGGTGTAACAGTCTTCCTAAAGACACAACTGAACCATGAGCCAGTTCCCAACATGCTAGTAGTGTCATATGTGGGATAGTAGAAGGCCATCTCTTTGTCATAACCAGAAAGAGACAGATTTGTATTGCCTTTTCTTGCTGTGAGTAGGGTCTTACTCACCATGACCACTCATTTGGATCGGTCAGGCTATTTGTGGAGTACAGCCTCGTTCATTGTGTGGGAAGTTATCAGCAACTAATCCCTATGAAAAAATATTTCCCAGTGGAGTCACCTCATTTATTCAAGGAACATTTGTAAAAGGACTCACTGCTGTAGATGAAATTTTTATTTCAGTGGAGCGATGCCCAGCTCTAAGAGTTTAGGAGCCAACACTCTTCTCTTGAGTTCATGGACTTAGGCTGTTGTGGAAAAGGAACTTGGGAGGATTTCCTAGTGAGCTGTGGTTCCAGCTTTCACCAGGGCAGTGCCTGAATCCTGATGCCTTGTGAAAATACTGGTGTGTTCATCCTGACCTGTTTCTGTGCTACAGCTGCAATGCTGTACCTACCTTGTGTTTGATAAAGGGTTAAAGAAGCAGCACCTGCCACTCTGGATATCCCATACCTGATGTGCTGCTCTTTGCGAGAAGCTCCCTTTGCAATGATTCTTGGATTTCCTTTGATGAAGATGCTTGGGCTTGTTAGCTCCCACAGTGTTTGACTGAGCTGAGTGATCTGATCCAGGAAAGTTGCTGTGAAATTTTCTTCTGCCTTGGCAAAAGCCAGCTCAGTGCACAGCTTTGGTGAGATGCCAAGATGTGTTTTTTTCTGAAGCCGGAGCTCTGTTTTGTGTGAATGTTGTGTGAGGACTGTGAGGTGAGTTGAGGGAAGCCGTTTTCTCATCATGATAATCCTAGCAGTGATTTCATTTAAGATCAGACGCTGATCTTCAATGCCTTGCCATATCTCACTGGTGACACAGGATCAAAGAGGAGCTTTGCCAGCTGAGTGACTGGAATGCTCCTAAATGGAGACTGCTATATTAACAGCAACCTGCTGTTGGAACCTGCAGAAATTTAGCTCTTGTTCTCTCTGGGGAGAACGAACACCCAGTGCTTTTCACAGTTCTGGTATATTTAATTTTTGTTACATAATTCCTGTGAAATGAATGCAGAAATATTTCATTTATAGCCTGTGCAATGCAGTACAGAGCAGTCAGGGTTTGGAGTCAAGTCCTGAGTCATGGCTTCATTGGAGTGCTCCTTTGGAGAGGTGCAGGAGCACACATGGTCACTTTGGCTTTGCTTCCTTGGTGGTGTGTGTGACCACATCCTGCTTGAATGCAGAGGCACCTAAAGGTGTCTACAGTGCCTTTGTGCCTCACTAGTGCTTGGATTGCCCAAGGAGGTTGTGGCTGCTCCCTCCCTGGAGGTATTCAAGGCCAGATTGGATGAGGCCTTGAGCGACCTGTTCTAGTGGGAGGTGTCCCTGCCTATGGCACAGGGGGGTTGGAACTGGATGAACTTTGAGGTCTCTTCCAACCTAAACCATTCTATGATTCTAAGTGCATGGTAGGGGAATTTCCTGGTTTAGTTTCCTGGGAGAACTCACCGGTTGACAAGGTCTCCAGAAGCCAGCCTGGCTCAAATGAAAGTGTCTGTCTGGTTGCCTGTCCTTTTGAACTAATCTCCTCTTTTTGCCCATGCTACCACTGGGCCACTGATGGGACAAGTCTGGAGACTCAGCAGCAGGGAATCTCTGAGTCACTGATGGCACAACTGCAGAAATGGATGTTCTTGGCAGAAGAGGCTATAACAGGCGTGGTTTCAGAGAAAGAGTCCTTTGGCAAATGTGTTATGTTGCCATTTTTAAAACAGCAACTTGTGTCAGAAACACTTCTTTCTGGCTTGGTTTGATTTAGAAATGTGCTCCTTAGTGTGGAGAGAAGACTTAGGGCTAGAGGTCCTTCCTTTGGACTTTCCACCCTTTGAGGGAAAGGCTGTTTGCTGAATCACAGGGTCCAAGCCTGACTGTCTTCACCCTATCAGAGTTAGCTGCCAGCCATCGTAATCCTAAGCCTCCAGCACGTCTAGCACCCTCCTGGCTGGAGTGCAGGCACCGACAGTTGGTTCTCCTGGTTGTGAGTCATTCCCTCCTTGCTGTGCAGCCTCTGTGCTTAGCCACAGGAGCACAGTTAAAACCAGAAGCCAATGGAACACATGATACCCAGCTATCTGCAGCATGAAATGGTATGTTAGCTCTTCAAAGACAGCTTGGAGCCTTGTGGTTGTCCTCTCAAACAACTCCTGCACTCTGCTGAACACAAAAAGACATCGTGTAAATAGCTCACTTTGCATCCAAGTCACTTCAGCAGCTGTGGATCTGGCTCCACATGTCTGGTGTGTTCTTTACCCGCAGAGATCATGGCATTTCAAGTGACCTCTACTGATGGTTTTGAGTCTTGTTTTGTTTCTCACTGCATCTGCCTCAGTTACTGGCTTTCTTACCATTTCTGTGGCAGCTTTTTTTTTTCTTTTGGGGAGCTGTTTTTAAAGCACAGCCTTGTAGATCTGAAGGCATTAAAGCAAAACGGTTCATGCACAGGGAGCAGAGCAGGCCATTTCTGACTCTGGTTGCTTGTAGCTGGATTCTACAGAAGCTGAGATATCAGTCACCTCATATGCCGCCCTGTGGTTCTGGCTTCTTTTTTAAGCTACAATACACAATATTTGTCTGTGTAAAAGGCCAAAATGAAAACAGGACTGTTGGAAGAAATAAGATTATTTACTTTTTTTTTTTTTTTTAATGGGTGTTCCTTCCTTCTTAGTTTAATGAAACACTGTATCCTTATGCAGCTCCAGACAATCAACTCATCTTGAAGCAGTTACAGTTAATGCCGATTAAGCCTAATGAGCAGTTTAATGTGAGTGCCCAATACATTCAGCCAGTCAGCACTGGTTGTGCTGAAAAAAAACCCCGACCACTGAACAAGGTACTGATTTAGGCTACAGTATCTGGGGTTTATTGTGTAAAGGAGTACCAAAGTCGTGTAAGGAGGCATCAGAATTACTTTAGTCTACCACGGTCTCTGATGCAACCACACAAGCTTTTGAACATGTGAAAGCTGAGTTTCTAAAGGTTTGAATAAATTAGTCCGTTGCTGGAATTTGTTAGATGTAATAAATCTTACCAAGAAAAGCTTCCCCCACCTCCCTTTCCCCCTTTTTTGTGCCCTTTCATCCTCAGTGGCCCTCAGAAATGCTCTGTGGTGTGCTACAGTAAGGAAATAAACATTTTGCCACCAGGCACTAAGCGTGAATCTGAAAATGGACCAAAACTGTTACAATTGTTGCAGATGAGTGATTGGCTTGGAAAGGAACGCCTTCCAAAGGTGGGAAGACCCTGCTCTTCTGTGGGAGCAGAGTGTCACTGCTGGGAAGGCAAGGTCAGGATTAAACAAACAACACTTCTATCATTCTCCCCTAATTGCAGAAGTCAGCTGGAGTTCAGCCCTTGTATGTTAACATTATGAGGGAGAAGTTTCCTCTTCGTCTTTTCTGCTGGTGTTTTCTCACACTTAGGTCCAAAACGAAGGGGTGATTTTTTTTTTTTCCTCCCCTTACCTTTAGTTATAAAATAAGTTACAGCAAGCAATTGAAGACTGCACACACTAACGAGAGCTCAGTGTGTGCAGGAAGCTCACTGTGCCCTGTAACAGCCCGCATGTGTTTCACCATATGGGGTTCTTCAGTGTAAACCTCCTGTGCTGTTTTGTAGTAGCTGGGAGCAGAGGAGGACACTTGAGTGGGTGAGCAGCACCCCTGTCCTGCCTTCACTCTGTTGTGGCAGCAGTGGGCTACAAAATGGGTCCCAGTGGCCTTTGACCTGATTTTCAACAGACCAAGCACCCAATTTGCTTGGTTTAGTGACCCATTTGTCCGCAGCTCACTGAACTTACCCGTCCATGGCCCTTTTCTTCCATTTTTCATGCAAGTCTTCCTCATCTCTTTCCTGTTGTCAGCAGTTGGGTGGGTGGGCTTTTACTTTTCCCTTGTTTGACTCCAGTGTGGGGTTGTTTTTGTAGGGCAGCATTGCTCTGGCAGCAGAATCCTGCTCACTGTGGTTGACCCTACTGCAGCAATTCCTGGAGACAGACTGGGTGCTGCAGAGGTTTCTCTGTGCGTCCTCACAGTGTGTCACTGGAGTCTCATTACCTTCCAGCTTGGCTAAACACCTTTGCTGGGTTTAGGGGGCATGAAACAGTTCACAGTTCTGTGGTGTCTTCTACTTTTCAAAGACAATCCTGCTCCTATCCTTTTCTTCTCCGTGGAAGTGCTGTCTGCCTTCAAGAAGACTTCTTGCAGCTTTTGTTTATTAAACTAAGGGAAAAGAACTACTCCCCCTCCCATCAAAGCTGTGCCATGTATTGTCAGCAGGGCAGGGATCCAGACTAACTGGGCAGCAAGTATAAATCCTGCCTGACCTGTGTGGTGACATTTGGGAGTATCATTACAATAAAGCATGTTTCACACAGCAGCATTTCCTTAGTGTCCCAGTCCTGGAAAATCTCCTGTTGCTGGACACTCACCAAGTTTTTAATGGGGAGTTTGGAAGCAGCTATCAGATGTGTCAAGGTTTATAAACACACATTAGATATCTTTTTTGTGTCTGCCTGGATCATGGGACCTAATCACATACTTGGAAAAAGGTTTACGTTTTCTCCTAAACTCGGACCCAAAGGCCCAGACCTCCCTGCACTTTATAGCAGGCTTATTTCTGAGAGCTGTGCTCCCGGAAACAAGCACAGGGAATGTAAGGAAGGTATTCCAAGATGAGCCTGCTACCCAGAAACATCCTGAGAAGAGCAATTTTTGTTCTTGCTGCTCTTAGTTCTCCCCCACTGCTGCCACTTGAAACTTCTCTATTATTTCCTAATAGCTTTTCTTTTCAGATGCTTTTCTGGCTAGCTGTCCTTGCATGTCACTCTGACTCCAGGGATACTGGACTCTTTGAACTGCAAGGAATACTGACTCTAATTCTTTCTTCTTCTTCTTCTTTTTAAAAGAGTATCTTCAAGTCTCTGTGAATGTCCAGAATTGTTCCTCTCCAATCTGATCCTTTCATTGCTCCTAGTGCATAACACCTGGAATTTTTCACATTTCTGCCTGTTCCTACAGTATTTTCCTGCTTATGTCCTTCAGAGTCCCTGTGAAGGCAGGAAGAGCTCTTCTGCAAGTCAGCTCTGTAGTGAAACAGCAAAGCATCACTCACATTGATAGAGCTGGTAGCAGTGAATTTCCCGTGTTGTAGAATGGATGTTAATGCTACAAACCAGCCAAGTTCTGAATTAGTGTTCTTTGAGGGAACTGCATTCACAGCAAAGTCCACAGCCACCTTTTCAGACCTGCATATGCTGTTGCTAAATCTATTATGCTTCAGGAGTGAAAGTGCTGTGATTTAGAAAGGTTTCTTTCTTTACGTGAGCTAAATTAGTGACAGCAGCAGCATTGCTGGTGAAAAGCAGCATCCCATCAAAGCTGTACTTTGCATAAAGCAGCAAGCAAGCCTCAGCACTGTCAGTAGCCCACTTCCTGTGGCCCTATTAATTTGCAGATGGAAAAGGGTGATATTTAGGCAAAAGAGGCTCTTTAGCATGTAGTACTGTTAGCATAACAAAGGAGGGTTGGCACATCTCCAGCCTGCTCCCTCTGACCTATGGTTTCCTCCAAAGTGAGGATTTTGGTGGAGAGTGCAGACCCTTCCTCTCCTTGCTCACTCTCCCTGCTGTGGCTTGGCCTGGCCGCATGGTGCCCTGCTCTTACATCTGTACAGCGATTTGCTTGTCACCAGGGTAAAACAGTAATGGCTTCAGTGCAGCCACAGCAGCAGGCTTTTATCACACACAACTGAGAGAAATGGGACTGAATGAGAGAACTGGGCTAAATTATACCCCTTGTGTGAAATGCTGCTACTGCTGAAGTTGTTGGCAGAACTTGATTAGTTTTCTGAGGCCTCTCTTTTATACCTGTGGTTATCTTGATAGCTCTGACTGTCAAACAAAAACTGCAGCAGTCACTTCAAATATGGGAGAGGCTTGAGGTGAATGTATGGATTTAGGGAAAGAGCAGGACATTGGTTTGGCTGCCGTATTGGTAAAGCCACTGACACAACCTACAGAATTGTCTTAAATCACAGCAACAAAGGATGTCTTGTCTGGAAAACGGCAATGGTAGTTTCTACATATTTTTTTTTTCGGTGTGACATGATAGGGAGCTGGTTAAGACTTGGCTCCGTTCATAAAGCTTCTTGGAAGCACATTCGGAAAACAGCTGAAGTGATTCTGTTTGTTTAATAAAACAGCTTTAGTTTGAAAATAGCTTGAGAAGGTGCAGAATGAAAGCTACTATAGCTACTATAGACTGCTTTGAGAACAGCCATTTAGAATGCAAAGTTTTTCCATTATCAAAGTCCTGGATATGAAATGGTTTCATCTGCTGCTTACTAGAAACAAAGGGCTTGGATGTGCTGTTCCAAAATGTGCATGTGAAACCGTGCAGGTAATGAGGAATATGGAAGTGGTGAGGAAGCACGGGCAGGTGTACACTGAAAGCATTTCTTCCTCCATCTCCTCCTCACCTTGCTTAATGGAAAAGCAGCACCACGGAGACCAGCACATATCTTTTGTGTCAATATATGTGTGTTTGCACTCTGTGACCACAGAAAAATGCAAGGTCCAAATCTGTTTCACCTCAATGATATTTCAAGAGGATTTCAGGTCTCAAGTGAGAAAGAAAAATAAGTTGTTTCTGCTTTGTTTGCTTGGGTTTGTTTACTTTTAGAGCTAGAAATCTACTATGGAGACAATACAATCAGGGGAAGACCTGGCAGGCTCAGTTGTGCTAAGCCATCCCTGCCACTGGAAAAAAAATCTCATGGCATCTCGGCTCTGGGCTGGAGGGCTGAGTTGGGGTGTATGGAGTCTCCCCCAGCAATGCCTGTGTCCCACTGCCCAACCAGAAGAGTGTGAAGGGCTGCCCACTGTTCCACTCTGTGATTCAAAGGGATTTGAAGGAAAAAGGTGTACCCTTTTTTCCAGGAAGTCAGAAGACACAAAGGGAGATGCCCTTGGCCCTTTTTTCACTTTGGTCATAGGGAGGAACTGTGTTCTATGTTATTTGGGCACTGTCTTTGGCCAAGTCATACCCAGAGGAAAAGGGCCAATGTAGACTCTGAGGTGGGAGCATGCTGAGATTTTCCTAGACAGGGTAAAAAGCTCTGCCAAATTAATAGTGTTTTTAAAAGCAGCTTTGCTACTGGACCATGAGCTGCTCCGTGGGAGCTGAGCCCACTTGCATAATTCAGGTGCCAGCTCATTTGTTTTCTACTTGTGAACTGATCAGACCACTGATCTGTTGCAAGTACCAGAATTTGGAGGGATTTGAAGTGGGGCAGTCTGCTCTGGTATTACATTGTTAATCTAGCAACACAAAGTTGCATGTTCTACATCTAACACCACTTAATAATGGTTGTTTTGACTATTGGTTATTTTCTGGGGGTTGTTTTCTTTTTTTTTTTTTTTTTTTTTTTTTT
>VWZI01010882.1:672756-713633 GCA_013396835.1 Psilopogon haemacephalus
GGGATTGTCTGTAATGGATCTAGAAGTAGCTGAACATTTTATGTTTCTTCCTATCCGCTCAGAGAAGCAGGAACTCGGCTCCCTTGAGGCTCGAATTCTGCTAGAAGCAGCCGTGGCAGTGGCATCCTGCGACTGGCTTCATTAGCAGAGATTTTCAGGAATTTGGTAGGGTATAAGGAGCTTGTGGCCATTTTACTGCCCTCTGCTGCGAAACAGCTTGGGCAGCTTCTCTCCTCACCTCCCGTAGAGGGGTGAGTCCCCTAGGTACAACAGGCTTTACTAGCAAGAGCCCACATGAAAGCGTGCTTCCTCCTTCTCTTGTTGTTATTCAGTGGGCTGTGTCGATTTGTGGTATGTTTTATTCAGTGAAACACCTGATCTGCTCTGTGATTGGACTTCGTGTTGAAATAGGAGTTTCAGTAGTGATTTCAAGATCAGGAGCAAATCTTGCCTGTGTAAACAGTTGTACTACTTTAAACTTCCATACTGTAGCACTGATACAACCCTCTCCTAGTGCAAATTGAGGTATGCCAGTATGAACATGCTTATACCAGTGTAGCCTGTTCCCCTCTGGGAAAAGAGAACAAGCTATTCCAGTACAGAGCACTTGTATTTGGCTCTGATTTTATCCACACTTTCATGGTATTGGCAGAGATATACCAGCAAATAAAACTTGGGTGAACTGGTACAAGATCATGTATGGAACAAGTCTTGGTCTGCAGACTGCCTCAGTAACTCCTTGTCAAGTGAGTGTTGGATATGTTGTGAATTTATTATCTTGTCTTTGTGGCTGGAGGTGTGGTGGAAGGTCGTGGTGTTACTGTCGCTATGTATTCACAGCTGAGAAACCAAGAACTGGTCAGTGTGTTGGCTATAAAGCCATGACTGAGAGTCATGTGAGTCATGGCTGTAGTTTGTTTTTAAATAAGGTACCTAAGACTTCATTCACTTTCAGACTGCTTGCTGACCTTTGTTTTTATTTGCAGCATATTGGCAATGTAAGAGGGCCATGGCAGAGGCGCAAATCCCAGTAATGCTTACTTGGAAGCGTCTTTGAGCTGGCAGGGAAACACAGAGTTGTTTCAGCAACACTGAAAATCTTGCTCTAGTGAAAAGTGAGTGCTCAGTGACTGTAAAATACTTGGCAATTGTATCTGTGGCTGCCTACCTCAGGTATCAGCAGGGCAGCCCAGAGATTGATGGGCAGCAAGTACAAGGAGAAACTAAAAAATCCAATCAGGTACTGTAATCACAAATACTGTGGTTCTCTGATGGGTTTTTCACAGAACTGCTGCTCATCTAGGTGATTGCTCTGTGTCTTGTGGAACAATCTTGTAGGAGAGATTCTTGGTGCTTGCAGGCAAAGGAGAGAAATACATTTGGTACGGGAAACACACTGGGGGAAGGCAGGGACACCAACAGACTAGGCTGCTCTGGAGAGGAACTATCTTAATTGTGCATGACTGACAGGTGTCTGGAAACATGGGACTTAACTAAAACTTCAAGGTTTTACTCTACCACACAGTGTATTCACTCCATGTATGACCCTTTTCTTCTGCAAGATAAGAGGCAGATGATGGCGAGGTGAAGGAGTCTGCAGGAGGAGAAGCTGGTGCCGTTAGGGGACTGCAAGGCTTTGCAGGGAGGAACGTGCTTTATTGTGCTGGTTGTTGTCACAATTACCTTGCCAAGCTGTGAAGGGAAATAAATTTTCACAGAACTAGTGGTTTCCTCCTGTGAGTTGGTGTCACCTCTGTCTCATTTAATTCCCACCTTTGCTTATTGTGAGTGAAATTTCAATGCTGTATTTCTCAACTTCATTACCTCCAGACTGAGCATTGCTCCTTTCCAAGTGACTTGTTCTGCAGAGCAGGGAGGAAAATTCCTTTACCTGTTTGTTTTCCTGAGCTCACTGACTCCCCATGACTGATGATGGTGGTGGAGGTGGCACCCATTAGTGGGCTGAGGCTCTTGCCTGCAGGCTGGGCTGAGACTGGGTGGCACAGGCAGACAGCAGTTGGTAAAACTGGCATGTGGTTATCGAGAGCAAGCAGCTGACCTTGGACAAATCTGGACATTCATCTTATTGTCCAGCTCACCCTGGTCTTTACTGCTTCTTCCTAGAAGGAAAGTGATCTGTAACAGTCCTGCTGGTTTAGATTACTTCTCTCCCTGAGCTGACTCACAGGTTTTACCTGCTCTGTTTGCATCAGCCTGTCAAGAGCTGATCTTTCTCCTCAGAGTCCAGCAACATTGGAAGGAGAGGCAGAGGCATCGGACAAGTCCTTGCCTGCAATTCTTAGCAGCAAGGCTTGCAGCTGGGACAGTTTGCATGAGATTGACAGACAGAAGCAATATCAGCTCAGCCCCACTCCCACAGGGGTCTGCAGAATCCATTGGTGAGCAGTTTTGAAAAGCTCCATTTTATTGTTTCGTTTCCTTCACTTTTAACCAGAAGTGAGACTTCGTTGTAAAAAAACATCCAATTGTCCTTACAGCACTTGCATCGCTGGTGTCTGTGGGATGTGTGGTGGGCTGCACAGGGGAGAAGTCATTAATATCAGTGTTTAGACATTTCCCTAAAGATGAAGAGATGACTGCAGTGGAAGATAGTTTTGCTGGGAAAGGTGGTGAATGAGCTGACCTGATCAGGAAGAAGACATTAAAATGTTACGCGCTTCAGCTTTCTCTGCTTCCCTCAGACATTAGCTGCTGTGGTCTGTTGCTCTTCAGCAAATATGTTTAGGTCCAAGTGCTGCCTGAGGTAGTTAGAAACCCAATATGAGGCAGGGGCAACTATTTTTTGCATGTTTGTACAGCTTCTAGCACTTTTGGTTGCTGTGCAGACTGATTGCTAACGGTTGAGCAATAGTATTTGTTACTGCAGCCTTGTGCTCATGCCTTGCAGGAGAATGCACACAGCCATGGGATCTTAAAGGTTTTATACCTTTCAGAGGCATCACAAAGTCTGTAGAGACCACCTAGCCTTCTGCCATGTTAAGTGCTTCCTTACTTCATTTCAGAGATATTTGTTTATTCCTTCCTTTGTTATCCTCCCAAAGTTTTCAAATCTTTTCCATCTGGGCTCTTGTGTTTATAAACTCTTCTGCTTGGAGGTTGCAGGCAGCAACCACTTTGAAGTCTACTTTTGTAATACGGTCCAAATAGTTCCAGAAAGCACCATAGGATCCCCATTCTTCTCCACTGCCTCCTTACAGCACTGCTGGTTTATCTGAGAGCGCCTCTCAGAGATGGCCAGCCCTATGGTCACCACTGTAGGTCAGCATTTCCCTCCCAAGGAAGCTACAAAACTCCCCTGATTGTATGCGGCCCGGGGATCTGGTGGAGCACAGTTGCAAGTGAAATATTTTCATTTGTCTTGGTTTGTTTCTCTTGAAAAGTGTCAGTGCAGCAGCTCTCACCCCTCTCTGTACGACCCACACAGCCGAAGCCTATTGCCGTTTCTCCTGATGTGGAAAAGATGAGCTGGTCAGCCTTGAGCCCAGCTGAAATCCGGCCTCATAAAAGCTGTCTGTCACCTTTTAGCCATTCTTCTTGCCACTTCCTTTTCGTGGCAGAGATAATGGGAGTGTTTCCTGCTAACTCCTGTCTCTCTGTGATAAATTGCTGTGGTCTTTATTGGAAAGCATTGTATGGCTGCTTTTAGCGCTGCGATAAAGAGAACACTGTGAATCGCCTGCATTGTGTTTGGCTTCCTTTCAGCCAGGGCCGGTCTGGACGCCCAGGACCTGATCTTCCTTCTGTGCCAGGCCTCAGCTCGCCTTTGTGTGGGAGGCAGGGATTTTTGTTTGTTTGTTTAAAGCCACCTTCACACTTTTAATGTGGAACTGTTGAAGGTCAGTGGGACCCATAAATCTGTAGATTGGGGTCTGCAGGTGCCCCATATTTTCTTTGTGCTTTCCTTCCTTCCTTCCTTCAGGCAGTGCTAGAGCTGCTGTAGGTGTCCTTGTGTTGGTGTTGTGCTGCATGGTCCTCACCTTCCCCAGCTGGGAATTCCCAGCTCCCTGGGCAGAGGAGCTCTCAACCCCTGTTGTATTTGCAGTAGCTACAGCTTGTAGCAAGGGGTGTTTGTAGCAAAGCAGGAGTGGTTTGTTTCAGTTTAGGAGTTTTTCTTAGATCTTTCCAGTCAGTGACAAAAAAAGCCAGTGTCAGTATAGGTTAGCTTTAAAGAGATGAGGGGCGTACCCTTTCTGAATTCCACAGCTTTCAGATTTGTTGTCTTTGTCAAGAACTGTATTGTCAGGTTTGCTGCCCACGAGACTGGGAGCCTTGGTTCCTCAGGGCTTTAGCTTATGGCCGATAACTCCTACAGAGTTTCTGTCTGCCGTATGCCCAGCACGCATACGGCTGCATCTGGTAGTGGGACAGTTGGTTGAGTAGCAGAGTAGTCACTGGCAAAACTATTGGGATAGTACTATTTGAACAGGTAGGAGGAGATCAACAAAGACAAATGCATGTCTGAATGTGTAGGATGTGGGTGTGTTCGTTCATCTAAAGCTAAGAAGCTCCCTGCGGCCAAATCAAAGGAAAGCTCCGGTGCAGAGTTTATCCTGTCTCATCGTTTTCATCAGCTAAGTCACAGATAAACTGGGGGAGAAGGAAGGGCTGAGGCAGGCACAGAAAGATTCTCAGCTAAGAGTGGGCTTCATTGTGCGTGGCTTGAGTCCTTTGGGCTTATTTAACATGACATAAATTCCACCCCAAATGCTCTTTGTGGGCTGCCTAGTTTCCTTCCTCCCACTGAGATTTTTAATTAACAATCAAGGACCAAAATAACTGCAGTGCCATCTCTTAACTGTTGTTGAGGGAAGGGCTTGATGCTCTCTTCTCTGGGAAGCAGTGGAGTTGATGTAAAAAATACAGAGTATATTAATTTCCTGTAGGATTTCAGGGAGAGTGGCTGTGTCAGAGGGAGCATAGGTGGATGCTAAATTTAAACCACTGCACAGCAGAACTTGATATACTACAGCACCCAAAAGTCTGAAAAGCTAGAGGGGCACATAAAGATTTTTTAAAAAGTAGATGCACTTCCTTAAAATTTATTGGGTTTTGTTTATTTAGCCCTCTTTTCAAAGGCCCCTGAGGTTTACAGAGCCTATCTGAATCTGAGAGGAGAAACAAGAAAGTAAGAGGAGTGGAAAATTCAGTGTGATGGGAGCACCGTGGGATGTGGTCATTTCTCCATCACTTAGCTCTTCTTCAGAAGTGGATGAGCCAGGCTGGCTATAATTTACTGGGCTTGGGGTCAGCCTGGAGAAGAGAAGGCTCTGGGGAGACCTTATAGTGACCTTCAATACCTGAAGGCAGCCTACAAGAAGGCTGGGGAGGGATTGTGTACAAGGGAATGTAGTAGTAGTATAAGGGGCAATGGGTTTACACTAGAGAAGGTAGACTTAGATTGGACACTAACAAGAAGTTCTTTACTATGAAGGTGGTGGAACACTGGCAAAGGTTGCCTTGGGGGGTGGTGGGTGCCCCATCCCTGGAGATAGTCAAAGTCAAGCTTCATGAGCCTCTGAAGAACCTGGTCTAGTTGGCAGTGTCTCTGCTGAACTAGATGACTATTAAAGGTTCCTTCCAACCCAACGCCTTCTACAATTCTATGAGATACAGTTTGTGCTTATACAGGATGTGAAGGTAGAAATATCCTTCTGATCTCAAAGTTTTGGCATTTGGGATTGTCTGTTTCCTTCTTCTCGAGCATGTGTTTGGGACAGTGGATGCTTATGACATAAATAATCTGGAACTAAGTCTGGAAAGTCTTTGTGAAGTTGAACAGCACTTATTTTCCCTCTTGTAAGACGGCTTATAAACATCCTTTCCTGCCTTTACCTTTGCCTTACTGCCATGTTGAAGTTCCCTTTTGAGCCTGAGTTTGAAAATGGTTCCACAGGACTTGAGATAGAAGGCTTCTTTTGTTTTACTTTGTTACAAGGGGGCAATATTTCACAAGCAAGGGAATAATGTCAGAAGGACACAATCAAGCATGAAAGCAGGTCTTAAAATTAGCTTAGTGTTCCCTAGTAATTGTGTGGTGGGAGTGTAGCCCCAAGGCACAGCCTTTTCTAGATTTAATTATATAAAGGCAGAGGTGGATATCATAGAAAGCCATCAGTGAGGCTTGCAGTTGTCTGAGCTTTTTTTAATGGCATTAAAGTTTGAAGTAGGATCCTTCCATTAAAAGGGTATATGATCTCATTATGTGATTTATATGAGGCTGTAATGATGCTCTTTAATATGCTCTTTTTAAAGAAAAATATCAAGGCAAAAACTGACCTTGAAGATGTGGCCTGCTTGCAGCTGACGTAGCTGCATGCCTGTCCAAAGCCTTGTCGTGGCTTGAAATCTGTAATAGATTCAACTAAAGCATCGAAGAGAATTTCTCTTAGTTTCTGTGTACCAGATAACACATTTCCCTCACTGCTCTGGGCTTATGCCAAATCCTGTCACCCCCTGAAAAAGCTCACTGGAGCTCTCCTGCAGGCGCAGATGCCATGCAGGGCTAGGTTCCCTCTTACGAAGTCTTGTCAAAGTGATGCCATTGGGATGACCCTTACCACACAGCCTGGGGCCTGTAGCCCCTACAGCATCACTACAAACTCAGGATTATTAACAAGCTGTTCTCTTAGGTAGTCAGGTGCAGTTCAAAAGGGTTGTGTGGAAGTAATTGGAGGGTGTTACTGACAGTCACAGTGTGTACAAACCTCAGGGCACAGGGGACTCTGGGGTATCCATTCCACAAGCAGCCTGCGTGCTCAGTTAGGGGTAATGACTGGAGAGCTCAATGTGCCAAAGGTGAATTGTGCTTTGCCATTATGCAACTCATTAATGCTCTTCATAGGGCTGAGAGACTTGCTCCCAGAAATGCTCAGGTTTGGAGACATTGTGTTCACAGCATGCCTCAAACCAAAACTGTCACTGAAGATGAGCTATCAATATTAATAACTGCAATGAAAAGGAAGCAGGGCCCTTCAAATCTGCTTATCAGGTGGAAAGTTTTTGAGTCATGTGTCCAATGTTTTCACCCTTGGGCCAAATATTATTTATATTGAAATTCATCACTGAGTGCTTATTTCCTAGCACAAAACTTTTAACACTGCCTCTTAGTGCCTAACCTCATACTGTGCCCACACCTCCAGCACAAGCAGCAGGGACTCAGGGGTCATCTGAATTGCAAGTGAAGTGTGATGGTGGCTTCTGTCTGCTTACTTGAGCACCTGAGCAAGCTTCTCAGAAACAGACATCAGCATGGGTTGCACAATGATCTGCCCATGGGGTGCTGCTTGCCTGATTTCTCAGATAGAATTTCTAGCCTGCCTTGCCTGTCCTCCTACTGTAGCCTACACTCCTAGCCCTACAACGTGGGATTAGAGGGCTGAAGAGGATTTAAAGCAAACACCTTACCTTCTTGCATGGGCTGGTGCTTCAGGAAAATACCTTTGCACAAGCTTTACTCAGTAAAGATGCCTGCACAAGCAGGGTTTGAAAGAGATCATGCAAATTGTGATTTACAGAAAATAAAATGAGGGGCCAAGACGAAGGTCTGCAGAAAAGGTGCTCACTCCTGTCTTTCACGGAGTGCTGGAGGCTTTCTGATCCTCCCAGTAATGTGAGCAAACCCTTCAATTCTGCAGGCACTTGCCGTTGCCAGGGCAATAATTAATGTTGATGTACTAGTTGTAATTACAGCAAAGTGAGCTATGATCTATGCAGTTAGCAGGGGAAAGACCGGGGAAATTGCTAAGTCAGGAGAAGCCCCTCAGTGCTAGTGGGAGGTTTAATCTGCTTTGTTCAATTAATAGCCTTCTGTATAACAATCAATTTACAGTTTAAAGGACAGAGGAGGTGGATGTAAAAATCATTAAGCATTCATTTCAGTGACCTGCTCTATATTCTTAGCTAGCACAATGTTTACAATGTAAATTGCAAGTGTTTTAAGACAAAAGAAAATACCAGGATTTGGTATCTACCACTGCAATGCCCATTCCTAAGCCATAAGGTTGCAGTGATCCCTTTCCCAAACACAACATGGCTTTAGTGATGGGCTGGTGTTTGCTCAAGAGAGATGTTTATCCAAACCAGACAGGACTCTGAAGATAAGGGATTTTCTACATGTCACATAGAAATGTTTTGCTCCTTGTGACCCTACCTTCAGGTTTCTTAGACCCAGGATAAATAAGAATGCCCACAAGGAATGATTTGGGATGTTTTCTTCTCAGTGTAGGCATTCGGTGCTTGGTTTTCCCTGTAGTTGTTCTGTTTGTGGTCTCACTGTAGAGAGAGATTAATTGTGAGAAGATTATGTGTGTAAGTGCTGGTGGTGCCTAAAGCTGCAAATGTTCTGGTGTATACAAAGGAAACATTAATTAAGACATTTATAAAGAATTAAGGGAGGAAATAGTTTTGCCTCCTGATTATTACTAAATTTTCACTGCCCAGTGCATGAAAAGGCAGGCAGAGAAGCAGAAGGTGATAGAAAGAGGTTGTTGTTCTGTTCTCAGAGACAGCAAGAGCAGATTGCTGGGGGTGGCTGTAGTAGGCAACTTCTGAAAAAACAGAACAAGAGAGACAGCTCTAAGGATTCTTCAGGGCATGTGAGCTTCCAGTTAGGTTGTAGGGATGAAGTAGCCACACTCCTGAGCTTGCTGAAAGAGCTGGGAGAAATCCTTCCTCTTGTGTATAATCTTAGTAAAGCCATCTGTAGCTTCAGCTTTCCATAACTTAGTTCCTTGGATTGGGTGTTGGGTGTCTTTGGCAGCTTGTGGTATTTGGCTTTCCAGCCTGGACTGATCAAGCATGGCATGGAGCAGAGGGTACATCAGTCTTTACGATGAGAGCTTTCCTGCAGTATTTCAGTGTATTCATCCAGAGCACATGCAGGCTTTATAGAGTGGGGCTCCATCAAGCTTCAGGCACTGGTTTGAGATCCAGCAGAGCGTGATGTGGTCTAGGAGGAAGGCACTAGGGACCGTCACTGGTCCTTTTACCAGCACCACAGAGAAGTAACTGATGCAAATAATTCTAGGAGTAGCTTCATTGCTTCAGGTCCCAGCTGACAAGATGACAGTCCCAAACACTCAGTGCTGGCTGTATTGTGCTTCTTTTGCCAAGTCCCTAACCAAAAACCATGGATTAAGTAGAGGAAAAAAAAAAAAACAAACCACCAAAAAGTTGATTGCAGTTGTTCAAGAGATGTAAATCACTTGTTGAGGATCTGTGATGGTGTTTTTCCTTGTGAATACTTAGTACAGTAATCACTAGAAATGCATCTACTAACAATTTGCCTTCTCTTTTCATTCATTAAATTTTTACCTCCTCAGAGTTAATTGAATCAGGAAATCTCACTATCTTTAGATTTAATTTTCTTTATCGATGCAGATTCTGGAGTGAGTGACTACTGTGAAGACAAAATCTGCTCTAATGTGATTTCTGGGAAACAACTAGTGACCAGAAAAAGAGAAGGTTGTTTGAAACAAGCTTTGAATAAATTAAGAGCTCCCCCCTACCTAACTTGCACAGCCTTCTTGACTATACAAAACCCCTAATTAACTATTTATAGAGAGGTGCTTATTTCCAATCTATTTTAAAATGCTGGAAATTAGAGTAAGCAAACCAACCTACCCACCAGTTTGCAGAGGGTAGGGGCACGATAATGTCTGCACAGTATTTAGCTGTGTGGTAATTATATATCGGGAATGTTGGAAATTTAAAGATGGAGCCAGGAAAATTCCATCCCCAAAAGTCTCAAGCCTGATGCTGAAAGCTGCCTCTATCTTCCCAGCAAGAACAAAAAGCCAAAAATACAGAGCATGAAGGACACCAAGGTCCTAGAGTGCATCTAGACAAGGGCAGTGAAGCTGGTGAAGGGACTGGAGAACAGGGCTGGTGAGGAGCAGCTGAGGGACCTGCAGTTGTTCAGTATGAAGAAGAGGAGGCTGAGGGGAGACTTTCTCACTCTGTACAACTCCCTGAAAGGAGGCTGAAGATAGGTGGGAGTTGATCTCTTCTCCCAAGGAACAAGTGATAGGACAAGAGGAACGGCCTCAAGCTGCACCAGGGGAGGTTTAAGTTGGACATCAGAAGAAACTTCTTCCCTGAAAAGGTTCTGAAACACTGGAACTGGCTCCCCAGGGAGACGGTTGAATCCCCATCCCTGAAGATATATAAAATATGCAAAGATCTGATGCTGAGGGACATGGTTTAGACTTGGTAGAGTTAGATAATGGTTGGACTCCGTGATCTTAATTTTTTTTTTCCAACTGTGATTTTATGAAAGGCATCTCTGCACCAGCACTGATCACCTGCACATCTGCCTTCACCCTGAATGGCTCTGGTGCCAGAAGAGCACTGGCAGATCCCATTTGCCATGAGGTTTGCTGATAAAAGAACTCCCTTCCTTGCCCCACTGCTCCTTGGTTGGCAGTTCCTAAAGCCACCTCAGAATGCAAGTGCTGTTAGGAGATTACACCCTGGTAAGTTCAGCACTTTCATTGCCCTGTGCTTCATGGGGGTTTTACCTGGGCTTTTTACCTGCTGTATTTTTCATTTTTAAAATATGAAGTGGTCTCAAAGCCAAGGTTAGCAAGAAGTTTATTTCTTGCTGCTGAATTATTTATTCCTATTTAAGATCTGGTGAACAGCCCACACTTAATAGCCCATTACTGCTTAAAGAGCTGTCACCATGAAAGGCGAAGTCCTGAGAAATGCTATGTTTAGTGGCTCTGTCAGTACTCAGAATTACTTTTCCTTCACTTTTATGATCGCAAATAGAAGGTCAGAAGTGACCTGAGTTGCACACTTCAGGGTGCTTTAATCTACCAACGCTAACAACCAGATGAATTTGTGCAAGAGCTACAATGAAGATTTTTTGTGGAGAGGTTGGATTCCTAGGAGACCTTATGGATTCTGCAGCAGTTAGTGTCTTCAGTTCAAGACATTATGTCCTTCTAGGACAATTCTCCATCTCATCTGCTGGGTTTTGAGGGAAGGCAGGGGCAGGGAGTGAAATTTGTTGCCTTTTATTGCATAAGGATTTTGGTAACATAATGTCAGTTCTTGGCCTTCTGCATTTCTGGCCTGGGTTTGATTTTTCCCCTGAGCCCCTGCAGAACTGGTTTCCATGAAGCATCTGCCATGTCCTGAAGCAACCTCCAAAATACTGCTCTGGGTTGCAGAAAAACAAACTTGTCTTCAAACTAGCCATGAAAGATTTGAGGCTCAAAAGTGCTCATGTTTAGAAGTGTATCTTCTATGGTTGCCTATTTCCTATCAGATACTTCAACACCAGTGAATTTTTGTTTGGTTTCTAGGTCCTATATTAATGGTATTAAAGTGAAAGCTTATATTTTTTGAACCCTTCACAGTCCCTCGTCTACCAGAGGTGATTGTGGGCAGAGGCAGGGTTATTTAGGTGTCTAAAGAGCACTGTTGTGAGAACACTGAACACGCTTTTCTGTTGCATCCTGTTGGCCTCTAGCATCTTCAGTTCAGCATCTACAACTCTCACAAGCTTTATGTATCTTGAGGCCAGCTTGGGCAGGCAGACCCCTACAGCAAGTATCTTACCGAGCAAGTGAGCTAATGAAGCCTCATTGTGTCACCGATTTGTCACTTGTGCTGGATTCACTGGTAGGGTTCATAGTACTGCCTTTCTGTCAGAGGACAACAGTGCAGTTTCCCTCTTTTCTTTAGGCATTGATTCTGACAGAGCAGTTAAGAAAGTTAATATATTCACATTTTCTAAGCCTGTCAGATTTCCTGGACTTCTGCTATCTGTACAAAAGGCATTGGGAGGGAGTATAAAACAGGATAGGTAGAGATGCAGACAGACACACAGAGATCTTTTGGAAACCAAGCCAAATATTTCATGTATATTGTAGAATCTTCATAGTGTGAACTACATGTTCTCCCACCAAGGAAAAGTGTCTGGTGTCTAAAAAACTCCAAACCAAAAGAGAAGTCCTTTTCTGTGATTTTATGCTGCACTGCATGATGAGGTAAAATCTTGTAGGTTGAGTCTGTCCATTTCAGCCTTTCTCTGAAAAAAAAAAAGTAGTCTAAGATGCAGTCTCAGGGGAGCTGCAGGTCAATAATTCTTCTCTGTTACCCAGAATTAAGGAAAAGTGAGTTGAATTGCATGCACACAAAGTGACAAAGTGATGCTGAATGCAGCCTTTTTGTTACCCTGGCCAGAAAAGACCCCATCAGGAGAGCAGAGTATAAGAGCTGGATGGCCAGCTGGCTGTTTGTAACTTGTTCCTCAGCCTGCTTTCACTGGAGGGACCCGGGATTTCTGAACACCTTCCTACATGATTGGCTCACCCTTGCCAGATCACTGCTTTCAGGGAGAGAATCCCACGGATCCGTTTTTGCTCCAAGCCAATTACAAGCAGTTCCAGAGGCAGAGAGCTGAGATGGCTTTTCTGGGAACAGGGGCAGAAAATAGCTCAGTGTTAGCATTCCAAAACCAGCTATTTAGACCTGCATTATTTTTAAATATTTTGCTTTCAGACACATAACTAGCTGCATTTTCTTCTGCTCTCACTTTCCTTTTTTTATAGCTAGCTTTAATTTTTCATCTTCCCCCCAGTCAGTGGTATGCAACTGAGAGTATCTGTGCCAAAAAAAAAAAAAGCTATTTACATTACTTAATGTTAGGGAGCTGAGTTACCTGCTGCTTCAGAGATGCTGTTGGCTGCAGTGGGAAGCTGGGGACTTTCTGAGCCCTGGCACATGTTTGCAGGATGGTTTTTTTGGGCCGTTGAATTGACCAGAGGCAGGACAGCAATGAGCAGAAAGAGCTGCAGCCACCTCATTTCAGCTGGCTGTGACCACACATCATCAGCCTGAAACAGCCTCACCTGAGATGCTGTGGGAGGTTGGTGAAATGCTGCTGCTGAATCACAGACACTTTCATGGGGGTACATGATAACAGGGAATATTGTCTCCTCAGAGCACTGCACAGACATTAATTCATCCGTCACCCTCTTCCTGTTGCAGCTGTGTGGCCTGGGGGAGTCCCATTTTCAGGCTAGCCCCAGCTGCTAACAGCCCCTTTTTTGAATGTTACAGACCCACTCGTCTGGTGGCTCACTCATCCCAGCCTGATGGGCTGGGTTCAGAAAGATCTGATGCTCAAAGTGGTTTCAGTAACTTAGAGCCCAGACTGGCTTAGATCCAATTAAGTGCTTGGGTACTGAGGCAATCTGCTGCAGGAAGGAAGGAGCAGATCCTCTCTTGCCTTGTAAATCACAGCTGGTTTATAAAGCTGCTGCAGGCTGCTGTGTCAATAAATGTAAACCAAGCTGAAACCCTGAAACATTGGGACTGCCTTCTTCAGGGATTAGCGAGACAGGTGGAGGAACGGAGCAGCAGGGGAGGTTCTTAGACTGCGACACAATTGCGGCAATCCCACATGCTGTGAAGGCTCAGCTGCAAGAGCCCACTGAGGGTTCCCTATTAAACTGAGGCCTTCGGGGCAGCACTGGGAACAGGAAGGGCAGGGCAGAGTGTTTTAGCCCATACTCTGCCTATTTCCCACCTACTGCCACTCAGGTCGCCTCACATGCTTGCGAGACCTGCCCTCCCAAACTGTACTGCAACTCTGGGCAACTTTTTTCCTCTTTGCTTTCCCAGCAGCCTAAAAGAGATGGGAAAACTTGGAGGCTGTTTTGAGGAAATGTGTCTCTTCTTAAAGGGGTTTTCTTAGCGCAGTAACTGGCTCTTGAGAAGCACCAGACCTTGTAGTCTGCAATGCCCACCCAAGGGCTGGTTTAGTGCTTCTTACTGCTAGCAAGAGCCTTGCCTGGCTGCACATGGGGTGAGAATGAAGCTTGTAACTCAGGAAGGAGACAGTCATAATATCTGTTTGTGATGGCTAAGAAAGAGCTACTTGTTAGATGGGTATAAAAGAAACCTTTAATTCCAGCCAGGATAGTCTAACACAGTAGCCAAGTGGTGCTAAAGAGCACAGTATCACCAGGCTCTAGTCTAATGTGATGTGTGGGGAGGGTTTTGGGGAGACAAATGCTGTTCTTTACCCTCACTAGCAGCAAGGTTTATCTTACTGGTCAAACTGCAAATCTGATCTAAAAGACATTTTAAAGAAAGCCAAAATTATTTGTGTGTGCTGTAATTGGAGGGCAGGAGTGCCACTGACATTACCTCTGCTTGCTGCTCTCTTCAGTCACTGCAGCTGGTCTTCCCCTAGGCAGCTCACATTAAATGTGGACACCAACGGAGTTTTATTTATGGAAGAAACCTTAAAACCAAAAGAAAAACAAGTGAATTTTAGCTGCTGTTGTCCTGGATAGATCCGTGTAGGTGGGAGGGTGTTATGCTGCCTGGATTCACCAAGGAGAATGTCTTGTTTCCCTGCAGTTTGTAAATACTAAGAGTCAGCAAATCAGTAATTGTAGCTTCAAACTAATATCACTTTCTTTTTTCTTTTTTTTTTTTTCTTCTGTATAGCCTTCTGGCATTCTATAAAAAGATCTGGCACACTACCTAGGATTAGGTGGCTTTGAAGCAGCAGAGTCATCTGGGTGTGAAACTTTGATTTCCTGTGTCTTGAAATGAACTGTTATTTCTATCTTTCCCTTTCAGAAAACCCCCACAGCTCATGCCATGAAGGAGGAGAACTTCCTTCGTCGCAGGTTCTCCCTCTGTCCGGCCTCCTCCACCCCTCAGAAGGTCGATCCTCGCAAGCTGACTCGCAATCTGTTCTTCGGGGCTGACAATGACATCTACCCACTCAGCCCAGGTTGGTTTCTGGTGTGTCTGGTGCAGAAAGCAGCGTGTCTCAGCTGCTTGACTGCAAGGGGATATTGCAGCACACTGCCTGGAGACAAAGAAGAGAGTTAATGTGAAAGAGGGAGAGAAGCTGTTGTGACCCAGGTGTTCAGGGATCCCAGGGAGTTTGGCTTTCACGATGCTATTGTCTTTCATTGACACAATGTTAAGTGGGAGCTGAGGCTTGTAACCATTTGAATGCCACATGGCCTCAAGTTTCCAACGGTGGCTAACGTTTGCAGGTTTGAGGGGCTTCATCCAAAGCCTTGGGCTCCTTTAACATTTACTGGCCCCATTTGCAGACGCTGAATGGCAGGTTTCCCCGTTAGGATTTAGAGGCTAAGATAAATATTACAAGATCAGACTTTTTTTGTGGTTAATGTTCTGTAAATATCTGCAAGCACTACAGGTACCATGTCCTTGACAAGTTGCAGTGAACAGCAGCCTGGCTTTAAGTGTTCTCTTTACATCTTTTATTCCCCTTGGAGTTTCTTAGCACCCTTATTTGAAGGAAGTAAAGCTGATTTTGTTGTTCCAGAGTGTGTTGCTCACAGTAAACATTTGAGTTTTTCCTTGATAGCAGTCTGCAAACAATGCTTCACTTCTAGTTGGTAAACAAATTCTTCAGAGACCAGTCAAAAGTTTGTAGAGCTGCCATTTGCAGCTGCCACTTCAGTGCTAAATAATCAAACCTCACAGCACCTTCATGAACTCTCAAAACACTGATACCTACAGAAAGAACATATCATCTGTCAAAAGACTTCAGTGTTCATATAGCTCTAACACCCCACAGACTTTATGGGCTTTGCATGATGTAGAGCAAAACTGGGTTTGGGTTTTCTTGAGCTAATTGTCTTTAAGTGCAAAGGTTTTGAGAGCCTCTGATTTCGCAGGTATTTCTATTTGTGTCTGCATCAAGGCAATGGGGAGCCTATTTTCAGCAGTGCTGACTAATCCTGGCTGTCACTAAGGTGGCTGGAAGCTTCAACAACCTTTTGGTAATCAAATTGAAAGCAATTTAAAATGGGACACCTAATGTCTCAGACATTTCAAACCTGCAGGGAGTTCTGAAGCTTAAAGTTTGACCATTCCTCCGTTCTTAACAGCATTTTCAGTGCTAAAAAAGTTACTGACTTCCTCACTGAGGTATTTCAGTGCTGCAGTCCTTCAGAAACCAAGTAAAGTGGAATGTTTCAGTGTGGAGGAGGTAACTGCAAGAGCTTGTCTTTTCCTCAGCTTCCTCCATCACCTTGTTTCTCCTTGCTCCCTGCTGGCAGCCAGACCAAACAGCCTTTGCTGGGCTCAGCAGTGCGAGTGTCTTTGAGCCAGGCTGGAGCTTTTGTTGTTCTGTACAAATCAGAGTAACCTCCAGCACTAGTGTCAGCAAGGGCAGTAGCTCTCTGTGCTGTGAAGGAAGAACATAGGCCAAAGAGTTTGTAAAGCCCAGTGATTGCCTGCCAGGAATTTGGTGGTTTATTAGATGGCTGGAGCTGTAGGTCTTACAACACCAACAGCCTAGGCTTAGCCCTCCAATAATGAAGGTGTGCAGATTCAGTGAGAAGTGACAGACATTGCACCTCATGCAAGCTATGCTCAGTTCAGTGAGAGCTGGGTTTTTTTAAGGAAACATATGGAAAATGCAAAGGGCACTATCTGAAATAACACCTTGGACTTTCTGCCTCTTGCTTGCACACAAAAATGCTGATGATTCTGGTAATTAAAATAAACTTGAGGAAGACATTTTCTTTTTATAGGAAGTTCAAAAAGTAGAGAGCGACAGGAGTTCATGTTGCTTGCCTTTGCCTGTATTTCGCTTAGCAATAAGGAGAGAAGGTAGAAAATATATTGAGGGTGTAGCTAGAACTCTTAGAGAGCCTCTGCTTTTGACTAGGCTGCAAGTTACAGAGTGACAGAGGTTATCTGCATCCTAAGAGATGCACTTCCATGAATATGGGAATTTTACTGACGTAGATAGAACTGAATTTCAGTCTGGTGTATACATTGAACCATATAGCTGCTATTTACAGCAGTAGCAGGTTCTATTTGTGATAGTTTTGCCACACATCAGAGCCTGTATTTCCTCTTGTAGCTATCCAGGTACTCTATCAGAAAGCCTGTAAAATAATAGTTCATGCTGTGTGGAGCTAACCAGGAGTTCCTCAATTACCCAGTCACTTTGCTTCCTGTTGCCACTGATCACTCATGCTTGCTGTATCTTCAGAGAAGGGAAAGGCAAATGCACCTGTAGGATTGATACCCAGCAGAAAACAAACAAAAAATGGGAATAGTTACTGTTCTGGAAAGGAACCAAATACTTATTTTTCCTGTGTGTGACAATAATGGAATAAAAAAAAATTATATCAGTAATTATATTTTGTAACCTTGGGATGGAGTGTTGGCAGTTTTCTTCACAATGTGGTGAAGGCTGTTTCCACAAGCACCACTGATTCCCTTCCCAAAACGTTTTTGTTACTCGATGCAAAACCTTTGGGCTGCTTTGAGGAGGACCCTTCTTCACATGCCCTGCTGGCAGCCAGAAATCTTAAGTCAGGAGAGACTCAGCTTTGTGTTGTGGGCATTATGTTTTCTTGATCCGAACAATAAGAACTTGAGCTTCTATAGCCAGTTAATGTTTACCTGCTTTGATGTGGTTTGCTGTTTGTTTTCTCGAGGCACCTATGTCTGTTAGACTCTGGGTGGAACTCTCACTTTTGAGCTTTCTGTGCATTTAACACGGAGATTCTGAAAGCTCACACGTTGTTTTGATGAAGTTTGCTTTCCACACAAGGGCTGCCCCTCTGCTGCATGGCTGCAGCAAATCTGCTTGAGACACACAGCAGGTATCTCTCCTCTGAAAAACAGCCTTTCCCTTGCGAGTGCTAATAAGCTTAATGACTTTGGTGAAGGAACCAGTATGCTTCTCCATAAACATATCATACATGCCCTTGTGAATTATGTGGCAAGAGCGAACTGTTGCATGTTCCCATTTCTCATAATGCTCTGTGAGCAGGATGGTCCAGAACCTCAGCAGACATCTCATTTTTCAGGTGCAAACCCTTTTTGCTGAAAGAAGGCAGGAATCTCTCACATCCAGGCTTTTTGTGTTTGGAGTGAAGTCTTCTCTAAGAACTGAGACATAATAAAGAGTGACTGGGATCTCTGTTATGCTAATAGATGCCGTTCCCTCCGAGCAGGCAGCAGCTGATGCCCATTAACTTGACTTGAACTTTCAGAACATATGTTACTTTCCCGTACATGTGCAGAAAAAAAATCCTCATGGGAAATAAGTGCAGCAGCTACATGGCTTTGTGACTTTATTCCAACCTTCTCTGCCTCTGCTGGGAAGAGTGGAGGCTATAGAAAGGAAACTGCCATCAGAGAAAGGAGAAGTATGGAGATACAGGTCCTAATCCATGGGCATCAGAGCTTGTGGCCATCCCACTTGTCATGGTAGCATAAGGGCTGTCAGCTATGCAGTCACTTGAGATTTTCTGCTTTCCATAGACATTAGGTTTCCCAGCACTTGATTTAGGGCTCAGTGTTTCAAGGGGAGGAGTGATGGTTCAGAAACTAAGTTAGGATACAGGTTCCTGTTGTTGCAGCACCTCCTATGTGACTATGTAGGTCCTTCCTCTGCTTCAGCAGCCCACTTGAGCACCACACATGCTGTTCTGCTTTCCCAGGGCTTGAGAGTGTTTGCTTTCTGTGTTATCACCATCTGAGAGAAGCACATCTGAACCCACCTCCACCCTTAGTCACCATGTGGAAAGTTGAACACCTTCCAGGGACAGTTGTCCCACAAAGTCTTTTCCTAAAGTTAAGAGCTGATACACCAAACAGCCTGGTAATGCCTGTAAAAAGGGCAGGGGTTTTGTCAGAAATCCTGTTGCAGTCCTGGTTATAATGGATGTGCTGTTCTTGCACATGTCCCATGGTGGAAGTGCAGGACATGGCCATAAGGATATTTGTTTTTTAGTTAGCTTCTGTGGCTGTCTTTTCTGATGGTGCTTGGCTTCTTAAATGGCTGCTCTGAAAACTCCAGATCTTACAGCTTCTGACACATCTGTGACACATTTGTGACAACTTCTGCTGACTCCAGGAGAATCAGGAATTTCCTTTCTGCTTTTGGATTTGGTGGTGGTTCTAAAACTGGCCTACACGGTTTGAAAACATTCTTAATAGTTCCTATGTTGGCAATGTGCATTGTATTTCACTATCTCAGTGGTTCTTTACTGTGTCCAGTATACCAGAGCTCTGACTGCTGACAGCTTTGAGAAGAAAACTACAGTGCAATTGGATAACAATGACTGTCCTGGCGCAGGAAAACTAGGCTCAGCTGATGCTAATCTTTGGCTTTTTTTAATAGAAACTCTATGCTTTCATTTACTGCAAGGACATGATTACACCTGGCAACAAGAACAGAGTTCATCATTACATTTTATTGCTTAGGCCAGGACTATGCATACTCATATTAGTGTATAATGTGTTTAATGTACTGCATGTGTAGGGAAATAGAGCTCTACAGTGACTGGAAAATGTCATAGTACTCATAAATACTGCTTGTTAGTTGAAAGTGTTTCTTCCTTTAACAACTTGATCAGAAGACATTGATCTCCTGCAGGGTTGCCTTTTAAAAAGAATTTAGTTTTGCTGATTATGTCTAGATGCTGTTCTGCCTTCTGTAATGTTTTCTGATCCTGGCTATTGTTCGTCAAACAAAGCTGCTATCAAGTGCATCTGTGTGCAGTTGCCAGATACTGACCAAGGAGGATGAAGTCTTGAATAGCTGCTTATTAACTGAGTTCCATTTATTATTTGCATTGAGTGAGACATGGGGTATGTAAGAAAAGAACAGACTGTGGTAATGTAATTAAAGACTGCATCATAATGCAGACATGGAAGGGAGCTGATTAAGGATGCATAAGCAGCCTTATTTCTGGTGGTTTTTTTTTTCTTTCCAGACTTCATATGCTGGATTTTGAAACCATCATGTTGTTTTACCACAGTGTTTCTGAGACCTAATTTCTAGGCAGCACTTGTTGTATTGTGCAAGTATGTGGATCCAGGCTATTTCGAGCTCTGCAAGATCCCTCTCTATGGTCCTGGTGTGCCTGCTCCTGCTTATGACAGCTTCTCTTGCTTTTTGTTAGCAGTAACACTTGCAAGGCCATGAGTAGCCATGGTTTTGCACAGGATTTCTCAAATTCTGAATCACTTTCATTTGTTGTAGGAAAAGATGTGGAAGGAAACAGCCCGTCGGCGCTGCAGGATGAAACACCACAGACTCCAAACTCCATTAGTAAGGTACAGTGGAATAGGGATCCATCCCTAGTCCTGCTTTCATTTCCTTTCAGGCTGTTATTAATCATTTTTACATTGTCTTTTTTTTTTTTTTTTAACTCACCAAGAAAGCCTCTCCCTCTGTTCCTGCAGGAATTGTGCGTGCATGTTTTCAGAGAAAGAAAAGGGTTGGGTTTGCATGGTTGGGATGACAGAGAAGCCCACACTTTTCCTCTGACATGATACCACCTACCACAGAGGAACTCTGCTTATTTGGGCTCATGTGGCAGTAATTAGATACGAATAATTGTGGTTAAAAGTTTGATTTTGTCAGTGGAGATGTCTCCTGCTGCTCCTGATCAGCAAGGCAATCATAAACCTTAATTGTTTTGGAAGAGAAAGTTGTAATGTTTAATGTAGTGCATGGCATCTGAAACTGTGAGTCAAGATCCTGGAAGAGAGCTCTGGGAATTAGTGTAGTGGGATAGGAATGCAAACTAACCAACTTCCTGAACACATTTCCAGTTAGCCTGTTATGGAGAGGTAAAAACTGCATCCAAGGACTCTGGATGTTCAAAACCTGGCTCTACACCTAGAGTGCCTGGGTTTGATTTTCTGTAGAGGTGGAACCAACCTTATAAGTTAGATCTGGCTTTGAGATTCATGTACAGGCTTTGTTTGCTGCAGCTAACTAGCGTATTTCTAGAGAGTACCTAGAAATAGAAGCAAAGCCTGTTAATAAAATTTTAACTAAATTTATTCAACTATGAAGCTATAAAATGCAAATGACACCAGCTGAAATGAAAATATAACTTGAAGGAAGCAGCTGCAGACAAGTGGTTTCTCATAATACATGAAAATAGGCTCTGCAGCTTCAAATACATTTGGCTATGCTTGCCTGGAGCTTGAAGGTTGTACAGCTGGAGTGCTCTGGCAGAGGTCAACGTGGGGAGATGATGAGAGTAGCTTTGGGAGCATGTAACAAGGGCTTGTGTACTTGTCCTCTGCTATTGCTGGAACTTGGCAAGCTGCAAACCGAACTTGGGCTTGGTTTTTCATCCAGGTTCCTCATGGAAACCCAGCTTCCCACTTATTCTGGCAGTGGAGAAGCCCAAGGACCAGGTACCTGCATTCAGGACTGTTTTAAAGCCAAATGTTTCGTGTGCCCTCAAAAGAGTGGTGTTAAATTTGCAGTGTCTTAAGAATGTAAAGAAGAGGGACCTTTCTGGACAAAGCACTGAAATGCAGCATATTCTCTCCTTTTTAAGTGCAGTCTCTTTTATTTCATTTTTCAAGGTTAAAAAAAAAATCAAATATTACTGTGTTATTTATTTCATGATGTTGGTTTCTCTTCTTTCAGAGCCCTTTAGCCTTGTTTTCTGGAGCCAGTATTCATACCAGAGTGTCAAAATATCATAGTACGGTATATTAGCACTTGCCTGATGGTGACAGGAGGTGGCTTTCTCTCACTTTGTGCCTCCTTCATGCTTTAAAGCACACCTTTTATTGCAGTCTGCACTGCTGCAGTTTCTTTTTCTTCCCTTTCTGCCCCTTACTGTTTATTCTATTGTGCAGAGAGCAGCTGATGTCTCCTGATGTACATGCAGAGCCCACAAAGATTTGATGTATATTTTAAGGGATAGTCATAAAAATCTTGAAGCTGGCAGTTATTGATACTTCACTCTTTTCAGTCTCCCACTAATGCCACAATGAAGTCTAAACTTAGGATATTGTAGGAGTGTAGCTGTTGCGTGCACAGTTACATGACGTATGGGGAAGCAAAGCTTAGATTGCTTCGTTCATAGTGAACGAGTTTTTTTCCACATGCCCGAGCTGTTCAAGTCTTTGTTGTGTGGTTTGTAATCTGAAGTATGACTCTCTAAGTGGCTGCTAGCAATGTATTTTAGCTGCAAAGTAGTTTGAAACAGGTTGTGCTGATCCCTTGAGATGCAAGCTACAATTCCCAGGCTGTCTCTAACTCATCCTTATACATCCATGAATCATACTCTTAACCTCTGAGTTAATTCCAGCTGTGGTTATATTTGGGACTATCATAAAACATCACTCACAGTTTTGGAAACCTACAAGAGTACCTTCATCTCCATCCACCCTTAGCTAGCAAACTGTGGAATGAGTTGTCAGAAAGATTGAGGTATTGCAGGAGTAACCTCTGTGAGGCTCAGCAGCAGAACAGCATCCTTCTCAGGGTACAGCTTCTCATCTCACCTCAAATATTTTTTAAATAATCTCAACCTGCAGGGCGTTCTTCCTGTGAAAGGCACACTTAAGTGATCAAACAGAAATCCCATGAGATCTCTTGAGTTTTTCTTTATTTACTATAATCTGACACAATGGAGTAGAGCTTTCCACTAAATAGGAGTAGAATTTGGCCGTTTGGAGGTGCTCGGATAGCTGAAATTCACCAGTGGCTTTCCCCTGGTGTTGCTGCCAGGTCACCTCTTCGTACAGGCTGTTCTGTGGGTGCTAATCATTGTGCTGTTGCAGTGCTGTAAATGCAGTTGCTGAGACTTTGTAACATTGCTGAAATAAGAGGGAGTATTGAGGTGTTTTTTTCAAACTGGAAAGTTATAGGTGAAGATTAGTCAGCTTGCTGGATGGCAGCACGCTAGCTGCGGGGTCATCTTTGCTAATGCAAAGTTGGTTTGTGGGTAAGAATTGTTTCTCTGACTCTGCAGTGCTGTGCGTGGGCTGCTAATTCGCCACAAAATAAAAACGGTTTTAAGAAGAGATGCTTGCAATAACTGAAAACAACAGTGTTTAAATGCACAAAGTGAATATTTACATCCAGGACAAGAAGCTCTTCACTTCTCATATTATGTCCAGCTCTTCCGTAGTGTTTGTGCTACTTCAGGACCTTTGGTTTCGTTTCTTTTATTCCTGCAGGGATACAGATCTGTAACAATTACATATGGAAAACATACTGGCAAAATAACCTGTGAGCAAAGATGTGTCTCCCATGTGGTGACTGTTTTTGCCTTTGTGAAATACAACCTACCACCCCAGCTTCTTTTGTTCTGCCTTGAAATTCCCATCTGATTTCATCTTGCTCTCATTTGGTTGCAAAGAAGAAAAAAAAAGCAACTTGAAAACTGTCACTGCACTTAACATGCAGACCATGGCTTGAGAGTCACATTATTTAAGTGTTTCTGATGTGGAATAATTCTGGGTTTCTCTCATGACACAATTCGTGTGTTCACCTCATGCAGTAAGGATTGCTGCTAGCTGAGGCATGGCTTGCTGATGGCCTGGCACCCCCTACACCAGAGTCCATCACAAACTGGTTTTCTGTGAAATGATTTGGTTCCCCTTGGAAATGAAGTCACCCAAAAAGACGCTGGATGAGAACAGCACTATTGTCAGGACTCTGCTCCCTTACAAAGCCTAACAGAAGTGTAAGGGTATTGTGATAACTGCTAACAACCAGCACTGAATCTCCAGAGCTACATGACTGAGATGAAAGGGAGTGGAAACCCAACTGGGATAAAAAGTACATCTCTGAGTACAGCACAGACTGTTGTCAGCCAGCAAGGTCATCACTCAGTCTTGGAGAGGACAGATTTGGTTAGAGAACTAAAGAGGGACTACAGTTTCCTGCCCCTGCAAGTGCTGCTGCATGCCCGGGTAAAAGTTCCTGGCTGATGAACAGTCTTCTCTTCTTAGAATTATGAGAACCAGTATATGGAGATCATACCTTCTGCATTTTATTAGAATATTCTGGTGGGCTTTGTAATTGTAAAAAGGAGACTAATCCCCCTACCCGGCCACTGTACAAAGCCTCCTCTCTGGTTAATTGTGTTCACATGTTGCTGCAGGGAGGGGGTGGGGGCAGATTCTGATATCCTGCATGAGCATTATCCCAGTGTCTTGAAAGATTTGCTGGGATGATAAATAGTTTCTCTTAGTCTTCTGCCAGGCTGAGAAAGGCAAGATGACAGAAGGACATCATTAAATGCTCTGATGTGCCTGACCAATGTAAAGTCCTGCTTGTGGCTTAGGGATCTTTAGAGCTGGTGGCCCAGATTTGTTTAGTCTTATACATATCATGAGGTACAAGCAAAGCTATTAGCGTGGGCCCACCTGAAAACATGAAGTCATATTACTTCAAGTCACAAACCTGAAGGAACCGTACATCACTCTCAGCAGCAAGGAAGCCTGTGGTATGCAGTCCTGGGGTATTAGATCTCACCTTTCCTGTGAAAAAGCAGGGACTTCAAACTCAGAAGTGCTTTTCACTCTGTAGAGCTGGAGATCACCTGCCAGCAGACTGCTGTGTAGGAACTGTGATGACGCATCCTCAGAAGCATAACTAGAAGCAGTCTGCAGGGAGAAGCCATGAGTTTGCCTCCTTGATAAGAGAAACAGGGCACATCATCAGGTTTCCAAAACAGAAGCCCTAGGTCAGGCACATCTTAAAGCTTGTCCATGGCTTCTAGTTAAAATCATGGGTTGGTTTTAGTAACATTTTCTTGTTCTTCATAAAGCCTGGTCATTCTGCAGCCATCTTGGAGAGCTGTGCTGTGCATCACACAGCTGGTACATCACAGCTTTAGGGACATGGCAGCACAGGTATTTGTTCTCCCATATCTGGAAATTCTTATGGAGGCACTGAGGGACTTACACTACTGCTTCTTTTTTATCCTTTCTTAAGCCTGTCTTGGTGTGCACCATCCCTGTGCCTGTGTTTCCCAGTATGTCTGGTACATGGGGCAGGAAGTGCTTGAAGGAAGCAGCACAGTGGCTCAGCAGCCTCCAAAGATGTTAATCCAGATGATCTGACCAAGTGACAGACTGGCATGTAATAATTTTCATTGTATATTTTTTGATCTTCTAAAGGCTGTGGTGGTGTAAGGGCAGATTGTCCCTTTATCTGCTGTTGTGTGCTGTGGCTTTATGATATGCATAGCAGCATTGGTTGGCACAGGGCATCAGCAGTGCCCATGGTCATGGAGCTATGAGATAGCTCTTCTAAAGAGGCAGAATCAATGTCTCTTCTTGTAAATGTCCCAGGTTTAAGTCTTGTGTTTAAGTCCATTTTTAGCTGACCCAGAGAGACTCTGAGGAGCAGGCAGGTGTGGCTGCTAAAGCAATGAAAGTGTCTGTGTGTTAATGCCAGTTGCCCACGAGCAGTGGGCTCAAGGCTCAGGTTAGCATGGTTTGTGAACATTGTTGGAAGCCTCTCTGAATTTATCTTCGGTAAATTTCCTCAAGCCAAGCATGAGGGCCAAAATGTGATTCTTTATATAAAGTGCTGAGATGTAACAGGCTGTACAAGTGACTGTAGCCTATTCAGATTAGTTAAGCAAAAGGCATTAATTATATCTTGATGCTTTGCAGACACCTGAGCAGGATGTCCTAGAATCTCAGGGACATCAGTGTTTTTTCTGCTTCTCATGTTGGCTAATGAGGAGCAGTGCTCCTCTCTGCATCCGATAGCTGAGGCTGGAAGGAGTGAAATTACCCAGAAGCAGTTGGCTCATAGTTGTATCACAAGGACAGGACATTCTCCTTGCTAATTGGGAGAGAGGCCAGTTTCCGAGGACACACATCTCAAATCATGAAAGCCTAATCTCCAACTAATTCCAAAGGATTCTTGCTCAGAGACATTTAAGCACTTAGAAATGTATCCTCATAAAGAAAGGCCTACAGCATATCTCCCAAATGTCTAGCACTGCCCTTTGAAATGTGACAAAGCTCCTCTGGGCAAAATTCTCTGCTCAGATGTCGTGCTGTGCAGCAGTCCCCACCATAAGCCTAGCGTTTTTGCAGTGAAGTCCCAGCCACAGAAATACAAACTCTGCATCAGAGACTGCATTGCAGGTAGAAGAGGTGGCCTTAGCTTTATACTAAACCAGAAACTGCAGCTGTTGAAGAACCTGCTGGCATATGCTTTGAGTAGATCCAATGCCAACTTGACTTGTAAACTGGACAGTCACATCCTGGACGTCAGTGGTCTTTACACACCATCTCTGTTTATACTCAAGTGTCATCTGCAGGTTTGTTTTTACTGAAATACTTATGAGAAAGGTATGTGAGAACAACAAAGAAGGGTCTACTGTGAATCTGGCTTTGCTGTGAATTGCACTTCCTGCCCCTAATTTCTAATTCTGCATCATCCACAATGAGTTTTGCTCAGTTGAACTTGCACCCTTACCTCCCATTTTTACTTCTGCCACAGTCTACAAAGCAGAGTTGATAGCCTGTTTGCTGTGATCTGGTCATGCATTTGTGTGTTTTAGTCTGAGTTGTGTGAAAATGACTGATGGGGTTGTCATTAAATAGCTTAGTGCTCACACTAACATATTTTGTTGCTCTGGAAGCCAGAGAGGTGTCTGTGTCACTGAGAAGGAAAAAGAAAGCGGGTTTCTCAAAACAGAAGGCACTGTAAAATGATTTCATCAACTCAGGACATAAAGGAGAAAGAGTCTGAGAGCCCTGTGGGTTTCTTTGGCATCATAGCAGTGAATTTATAAACAGGAACTATGTTTGATACAGTTTTTCCTTTGTAGAGCTCATTTTTGTGCCGTGTTTATTAAATCAAGGTGGCCAAGGGCTAAGCTCTTTTGTAAAACTGTCATGCATAAGTAGGAGAGACGGTGCCTGACCCCAAAAGATCACACTCTGAATGCATCAGCCATATGAAGAGGTTGGAAGGGAAAAGGTACTGAGAGAAAGAGTAACTTCCCCAAGGTCACAGAGAAGTAAGAGTCCCCCACTGTCACACTTCCCAAATTTTGGACAGCTTGCTGACACACCTGTGCATCTGGGGTCCTCCTCCTGAGCTGGGCTCCAGACAGCTGTACCCTGTAAGTGAACAGCAATACTGTGACCATAACTAACGAAAGTAAAGCATTTTTTCAGCCCATCAGCAGAGTCAGGAGAGCACTCTGGAGCCTCTGAAAATGAATTTAAACAGCACTGACACTGTCAAACATGATTTGAAGTGATGGTATTATTGTGTGCCTTGCTTCTCGAGGCCAAGATGATGATTTCCTGTATTATCTGTAACACGATTAGGTCATTTCTTACCCACTTATGTTTCTGGATGTTTCAGCTAGGGCAACAGTCATTGCCAATATCAAGTCTGGTTCTGAATGATCTGTACCAGCTCCCCTGTAATTTTTTATTCCAGTAATTGAAATGTTTTTGGAGCTGAAAAGAGATGAGCAATTTTCAAAGTTAGGAATAATAATAGGGGGGTTGGGTTTGTTTCCTTTTTGTTTTACCAAGATTAATTTCTGCATGGGAGAAATCTGAAGAAAATTTGGTGGCGAAATTTCCAGCTAGCTATGAGTATAAAAGAAAGTTTGGTCTGCACCACAAGTAGGCTTCTGCTGCTTAAATCTGCAATCAGCAATTTCATGGATTCCTGGAAGATACAAGCAACTCTTCTTCAGAGCGTAACTTGAACATCTTCTTGCTAACACTCTTTGCTCACTCCCTCTCTTTTTCAGATCGAATACAAGCTTTGCAATGGGTCTGACAAGGAGTGTGTCTCTCCCACAGCCAAATTCACAAAGAAGGAAACACTGAAGGTATGTACAAAACAGCCAAGCCAGCATCAGCTGATTTTCTTTTACAAAATGAGTGGTATCTTCAAAACAAACCACTGGGAACTACTCTGAGTCATTTCCCAAGGCCTGGAGAAGCCTCTTCTGGAGATGACTCTTCTAGGAGTCATTATAGGCCAAGGGCATTTACAGGCTTTATATGCATGATTAGATTATATACTGCAAATAGAACAAATCAGTGTAATTATTTCACTCTGTTCATGTGTACCAGAGCCATTAGGCACCTGAAGAGAATTGTAATCCTTCACTGGTCTTGGTAGGAGGTGTATGCCTGGGCAGTCTGAGCAAATGACTGCTTGAACACTTTCTTGTCTACCAGATGAAAACTATAAATAATGCAGTTTGGATGCAATTAGATTTAACCTTTTTAATTTGAGGGGTGAGGAGGACTGGATATTCAGCCTCTTTTGCTCCCCGAAGAAAAGCCAAATTAGATAATGCTTAGTGGAACTTCAGGAGCAAAGCAAACACCTGCTGTCTTGTTATGGTTTTGTTCTTCCTCGTGCTTGTTTCTGGGGAACCTGTGCTGGGTCAAGCTCTAGCTGTGCTGTACATAGCTGTTCTTAATGCATACTGTTATTTCTTCCCCAAAAGAGGCTATGCTTTACAGCTGCTGTGTTTCTTTTGTTCTCAACCAGGTACAAAAAAAAAATTACAGACAGGAGAAGAAAAGAGCCACCAAGCAACTCTTCAGTGCTCTAAAGGATCCCAGTGTAGTGATTACTGCAGACTGGCTGAAGGTATTTGCTACAGACCATTGCTTCTGAGCCTGTAGGAAGAAATCAGTGAGAAGCAGATGATGTGTCTGAGACATACACACTAGCACTTTGTAGTGAAGGGAGACTGAATAATTCTGAGTTGAAGTTGCTGTAAAGCCATACCTAAATAACTGCTGTAAACATGGAGCCATGAGGAATGTTTACTTTCCATCTTAACCTAACTCAATCCATCTATCCTCTGCCTTTAAGTACCAACAAGATCTCAAAAAGTGCATAGTACAAAAGAAAGTGATGTTTCTTTCATTCTCCCTCTCTGAAGGAGTATGTTGGCCTCTTCCCATAGATGTGGTGTTGTGCTGAAGAGGGGATAGACAGAGTAAGAGCCTGGAAATGGGCAGATACAGCTCGTTCTGTTGACAGTTGGATTTTGTGTTGTCACAGCACGGAATGAAACATGTTGGACCCGATGACAACTGTAATTTCTCCCTGTGCAGAGACTCAACTAGTGACAGCTTCTCCTTGAAGTCCTGAAACTTTGTATGTGGCAAAATACATTTGGGTTGACATTTGAGCACTGGTTTTCTCCTTATTTGGGACCATTAGGCTTCACAAATCACAGTGACTTGGTTGCCTGAATTTCCAAACATCAACAAACATGTATCTCCTCAAAAACAAAAGTGACTTAAGGGTTTTGTGAGACAATTCGATCACATTTGACCAGTGTGAAAAATCACCGTTGGTATTGGAGGCCAGAAAAGTGAGAGGCATGTGGTTCATTGGAGAAGTCAGCCTCACAGCAAACTGTTTCTGCAGTGTTTGGTGTTGACAAATCCAGAGGAGTGCCAAAAAGATGATCCAAGGGCTGAAGCACTTCTGCTATGAGGACAGGTTTAGGGAGCTGGGGTTGTTCATCCTAGAGAAGAGAAGATTCTTGGGGGGGGGGAAGGTTATAGCTGCTTCCCAATACCTGAAGGGATCCTACATGAAGGCTGCAGACTTTTCATAAGTGTTTTTGGAGACAGGACAAGGGGGAATGGTTTTAAGCTGAGGGACAGTAGATTTAGACTGGATCTTAGAAAGAAGTTCTTCAGTATGAGGGTGGTGAGACTCTGGAGTAGGTTGCTCAGGGAGTTTCTTGGTGCCTCCTTCTTGAGGGCATTCAAGACCAGATTGGATGAGGACTTGAGCGTCCAAATCTAGTTGAGAGACATCCCTGCCCGTGGTGGAGAAGTTGGAGCAGATGATCTCTGGTATCTCTTCCAACTGAAGCCATTTTATTATTTTTAAAATGCAAAATGCCTGTTGCCTGTTTGCTGTGGCTGGAAATTCCTGATTCAGCAACAAATAATGCTAGGCCACAAAACCAGAATATTGCCATCAGTCTAGAAGTTTGGCCTATCTGTGTTGAATACAAGAAGACCTCAGGCAAAATCTAACCTTAATGAGAAGCTTTTCCATTCCTAAAGCTGTTATCCTTAATATATGCTATCAAATTTAATGTCTTCTATATAAGAAGGAGTGTGCAGTGAGCTTGACAGAGAAGTAAACCAGCGGGAGAAGGTGCTTTTAAAAATGGGATATTGACAAACCCCATTAATAGCTGTGCTCTGCAGAACACCATTAAAATGACTCACAAGTCGAGTTAGAGTAGCTGTAACATTTCCCTCTGAGATATTCTAATTGGCACAGCCTCCAAGATTATTAACAAATCATTCTCACGTGGGCCAGCAGTGCTGGTTGCCTAAAAAAAATTGAGCAAGCTGCTAACATTAAGCCAGTAATAAAACCAGGAAGATAAGATTCTGATAGCCAGATTTACAAGGTCTGGGGTTTTGCTCTGAGATCCCTAAGCCTGTTCAGATAATGCAGTGCATTTTTCTAAGGGGTGTTGTCAGAGTGTGGCTTTGGGACAGACACTGGGAATGCTCTACAGATACCGAATACATAAATAATGATTTATTTATATAGTCAGTGCTGATTATTACATTAATAAATGGTTTTCTTTAAAAGAGCAAAATAACTGCAACTTTTTGTTCTCTCCCTGCTGCCCTCTAGATTCGTGGAACTCTGAAGAGCTGGACCAAGCTGTGGTGTGTTCTGAAACCAGGAGTGCTGCTGATTTATAAGACGCCAAAGATCGGGCAATGGGTTGGGACAATCTTGCTCCATTCTTGTGAGCTGATCGAGAGACCCTCCAAAAAGGATGGCTTCTGTTTTAAACTTTTTCACCCTTTGGATCAGTCAATCTGGGCTGTAAAGGTAACACTCCTCATGAGATGAACAATCTCTCCCCTGTCACCAAATTGTCTGAGCACTAATATTACCTAGCATTGCTGTTGTCTGGATTTGCAGTGATTCAGTTGCTGTTAGTGGTGGTGAATTAACTGCCTAAAGATATTAAAAGACACCGAGCTTGGTGATGCTGTGATGGCAAGGGAATGTGGTGCATTGTGAATAGGTATACAAATGTGTCATTCTGCATGTAGAAATGCATACAAAGACCGAGGAAAGGGGAAAGTGGTTACTGCAGGAGAAAAGATCTCCACCTAGAAGCTATATCAAGCCATAGTCTAAATCTTTAGGCAGGGACCAAATTAACTAACCCCAAAACAAGGACCCATGAATCATCAGATGCTTAGCATGCCACTGGAAGAGGGCTGACAAAGTAATAAGAAACCAGATTAATAATTTGACTTTTTTTTTCTAAGGCCTCTGAGGTTTGGGTTTGTTCGCAATAGACTTGGAATTCATTGGTCCACTCAAGCCTTGACTGCTCTATATAAGTGTGACTTTGGATAGGTCACCTTAGTTTTCTCTCCTTTGAAATGGAAGTAGTAAAGTTTCCCCCCCTTCACTTTGAGTTATTTAGTCTGTTGTTACTCACAGGCTGAGACAGTCTCTTCATGTACACACAGTAGCTCCTTCAGCGACCTCTGGATCTCTCACTGTAACACAAATGATTAAAAGTTTCTCACACTGCTTAAAATAACTCCCTGCAAATATTTAAGAGCTGCATTTCTTTTTTTACTTCTTTCCCTTAAGAACAAGTGAAAAGAAAGAAAACAAACCCAAGAAACCTAAATGCCTACAAGCAAAGAGGAAGAGCCCAGTACCTCCAGAGAGGCACTGAGAGCAACATCTGTTGGATCCTCTGAAGACAAACCTTAAATGTACTTGAGCTCTAGTTTCACTGTTAAAAAGAGTGCCTCAGCAGAGTTAATGCAGACACAAATTCTGTGGGAGCCATCACCAGTGTAAGCAAGGCACTACACACTGGTGGCTTGCTGTGAGGTGGCCAGCAGAGTGAATCTGCTTGGAAAGACTCTTGTGGGAAGGATGGAGGCAGCAGAAGAGGTAACCAAATGGAGGGGAAGCCCTGTGGGAGCAGGTCAGGCAGGCTTACTCCTGCTCATCCTCACTGTTAATTGAACAGTTTTAAACAGAGCTATACAATCACTATAAAAAGTTTGGCAATTTTGAATGAGGTAGGAGGTGAGAATTAAAATTAACCTCAGCAGCCAAGGGTAAGAGCTGCTGTTTTGTGACAGTAGCTTCACTTTGGTCTGTGCCTAGCTGCACTGCTTTTGCTTTAAGTCCCAAAGGTTTCTTTGCTACCTTGCTTCACACTCAGTTTTGAGAGTTTTAGTGATTTTTAATTCAAATCGTGCACCCAAGAAGGTTGTTGACCATTTGCTGTCCATCCACAAAAATCTTCCTTGTGACTTGGCAGGTCAACTCAATTCTTCTGAAAAGCACAATTAGGAGAGGTTGTGAAAAAGCAGACTTAAAAGTGGAGTCTGATACTGAAAAGCAGGGCCAGTGAGTGATCAGCAGTGCTGTGCTAGAATTGCCTTTCCCTAGGTATGAATCATTCAAAAGAAAGGGGAAATTTTTTATCAATATGTGCATCTATTTGTGCCTGGGTATATACAACAAATTGAGAAAATACAGGGCAGAAATAAGAGTGAGTATATTAAATATGAAGAGAATATAGCACTGGAAATACTTGTGTACCACAGGAAGCCCTGAGAAATTAGAATTTTAATGTCAGAGTAATGTTCTAAGTCACCTGAGACAGCTACTTAACAAGCTACATTGAAGCTGCACGGTAGGTTATTTCCTGAAAGGTGAGTTGGGCCCAGGGTTGCAAGGTGTGATGGATGCTTTCAGCCATAAGGCCGAATGCCAAACTGCACAACAAGAAACCTACTGGTGAATTTCTTGATGTGAGAGAAGTTGTCTGCACCCTGACAGCAGTTTAAAGCTGAAACTGCTAAAAATACTGCTTTGTTGTATGTCAGTTTGTGGCCTTCTTCTAAAGCAACTGGAGCAGAATTGACTGATCTAAATTTGTTCTGTATAACTGTGCAAAGAAAGCCTGTTTCTCATGAAATATGGATTAGTCTGAGCTTAAGTAAGAAGCCTAAGTTCCTGTCCATCACCACAGAAGTAAGATCTGGCTGAGCAACTTTCACTCTTGGCTAAAATGGCTTGTGAAATTTTCGAGGCTTTTCCAGCTTAGAGCTGATGGTCCAGCTTGGACTCACAGCAGTGGATTTACAGCTAACTCAGGGTAATTAATGAGCACCTATGTACATGTTGGCCTGGCTGCTCAGCAGATGTTTAGGTCTAACTGCAGGGCTCAGCCCTGGAACAGATATTTGGTTCAAGCACAGCCCTAGGCGTTTATAGCTGTGCTAGACAATTAAATGTGGAGTGCAAGCATTTAACTTTGGTTAGAGCAGGATCAAATCTGGGAGCACCTTTCACATAGTTTGATAGGTAAGTGTAAGACCATTGCTTATAATTAAAGCTAGATATATGAAACAAGGAACTGTTCTTCCTATAAAGCTGTCTGGTGTCTAGAGCTGTCTTAGAAGCATATAACTGAACGGAGAGTCTTATATTCTGCACTGCTTCCCTGGCTTTTTGAGAGTTTTAGCCTGAAACTCCTTCATAGTGCAAATGGATTAGAGCTTTTACCTATTTGCTCTGTCTGGACCTTTGTAAACCTGAGGCAAAAACCACCAAAGTCTCAAAATCAGGGAGCAGCACAAGCAGCAGTAGTAGAAGCTTCCCCTGCATGCTCCAAATACTGCTGCAGAGACATTTGTCCATCCTGAAGAGGTAGTATGAGCCCACGCTGCTTTAGGAAAGAGACTTTTTGCCAAGATGACTGCAGGAGATTGGAATGACCAACTAGTAATTAGTGTGAGGGTGTCTGTCCTCTGGCTTCATAGTGGGAGAGTAGAGGCTATCAGCTGGGTTTGCCTGGCTATCCAAAGATGTATCCTGGAATAGTTCCTATGCTGCTTGAGCTCACTCAGAAGCCAGCTGTACAGTGTGGTGTGGGAAGGCTTTTGGTGACTGCAGTGTGTCCTGATAGCGCTTTTGACCACTAAATGAGTTGGAGGAGTCAGACCCACTGAATCTGGGATGATATATAATTGGAGTGTTGTTGATTTTAAGAACTTTGAGTCATTCCTTTAAAGAAAAAAATGTTATAGTAATGAGCTTGTGCTGCTGCTTTTCCAGTTGCTTTACTCCATAACACAGCCAGTTGACTCTGTTTATCCACAGGACTCTTCATGAAAGGGATTTTTTCCTCTTTTTGAAGCTTTGTTTTATGAGTCCAAGGCTAGATATCTTGTTTTATTATCTGAACCAGTGTGGCTCCACAACATTTTTCAAAGCCTAATCAGCCCCTTCAATCAAATGTCCTTTGTGTCTGGACTGTTTGGTTGTGGGGTTTTTCCTCCAACAGAGCAAATATCAACTTCTGCCCTGAAAACACCCAGAATGGTGTTATCAACAGTCCTCCAATGCCCTGTTCAGCTGCCAGCTACTGAAACAGAAAAATGCCACCAGGAATGACATCTGGTTGCATTAGTGTCACTAGTGATGTCTAAAGCTGCCCTGATTTGATTTACTAATTAAATCTCAACTTTTACTAGTCCTGACTGTTTAGCCTTTAAACAATCTTAAGTTTGTACTCAAAGGGTCTTGGTGTGGAGGTGAAGGGCTGAAACCCTGCAACATATGACCATGCTGGGAGAATCCTGGTCCTCAGCCTGTGGTTTTCCCTGTCTCTTCCTTTTCCATAGACAAGTTTACAGAATGGAGATTCCCCTTTGCTTTCAGAGAATCTGCCATGGTCTCTCTGCTACAGGCACTCAGCACAAGAAGTGGGTTCTGCCCCTTTTTGGGTGGCACATAACAGGTGATTCATTGCTAGTGTGTCAGGCTGCAGCCTCAACACACACTGCCTGGAACAGTCCATGCAGATGTTCACAAACATGGCCAATAGCAAATACTTGACTGCCTTTGTCCCAGAGTTTCTCCTGTTCCTGAGGGCTGAATAAGCAAAGTAGGTTTTGGGCAGAGCATAGGTTAGACTGGGCTCCATTTATGTCAGCTTATGACTGCTTTGGAGCTGCAGCAGCAATATCATGATTATTAATGAATCTCTCTAAATTAATTCATCTGCTCCTTCCTTTTTTCCTATCACAAACATACACCCTCTGCCTGGGAAGGCTGAAAAAATGTTGAACAGTCCATCTTATCTTCTTTGCCTTACATCTTTCTGTCTGTGTGCATTCCAGGGCCCAAAGGGAGAAAATGTTGGTTCGATCACTCAGCCTCTTCCTAGCAGCTACCTGATTTTCAGAGCAGCCTCTGAATCAGATGGTAAGTTCTGGTCTTGGCTTGCTTTGTCTGGATTGCATACTCCCTGTGAGTTAGCAAAGTAGGTTGATGCAAACAGAACTGGTGTGTAAAGGGAAAAATGGTGGCTCCCACAGCTTGGGATAGTCAGAATAGGCATATTTGATGTTCCTCACTGAACAACCACTTTGCTGGACATGTATGGAAGAGGGACTTAGGTTTGCAGCTGGGGAGATCCAGCAAAGTCAGTACATCCTGCAGCATGAAAGAAGTTGATCCCAAAACCAGAATGAGAGTGGGGCTTAACTGTTTCCTCAGCAGAGACTTTAGTGCGTTGTCTGTTGATGTCTGTCACTAGGTAGGGATCTGATAGAGGAAAAGAACGGAGTGGTCCTGAAGAACTGCTGATAGATGCATCTCAACCACCGGAATTTTCCTTTAAAATGCCATACCATGGTTTACAGTGCAGCAGGCCCAGACACTGGTGACTCCACATGTGAAAAACCATTCTGGGAACTGGCAAAATTATGGAAAGTAAATGTAGGTCAATATATAACAGGCACACCAGCTTGTGATGTGAAAAATCTCTAGAAATTACTTTAGCAGACCTAAAATTTCAGTGATTTATAAGCAGATAAGAAGATTAAAACATTTTCATTCCATCTGACCTTTAGACTACTGAATTACTCTTTTTTTTTCCTTTTTTTTTTTTTTTGTCCCCCAGTAGCAAACTAAGCCAGGCTGTTCATTTCATGGATATTTTTTACCTACTTCACCAAGGGTGCTCGTGTAGCTAATGTGTTCCTTTGGGTCTCATCTACAATAACTTTAAGGATACAAGGATTTTTTAATGGAGCATAGTGGGTTTTGAAACCAGCATCCTTCTAGTCCAGGGACAGGAGCTTTACATACTCCTAAAGGCTGGAAATGGGCCAATGCCAAACAAATCTTTGACATGGCACTTTGTGTAGGAGGAAGTCTTTTGTTCCAGGCTTAGTGAGTTGTTCTTGTTACTACTGTGCAAGGAGGGCTGTTCATAGGGATACTATCCTGACACTGAGAAGCTGCTCTGCAGGTGCCAGTGTAGTGAAATGATATGAAAATAAGTGGAAGTTGTATAGAGCCATAGATGCACATCTGTTTCCTTTGAGCATTATGCTTTTGTTGCTTATGGAACAGCACAGCTTATTTGTGTAGAGGAACACAGGATTACAGCCCAGCTCCATGTATCACCTGTCTAGAAAGGGATAGGTGGATACAGTGGTTTCTTGGGGGAAACAACCAGCGCCGTTGGGGTAGGGCTGCTAAATCACAGGCATCTGAAACCCTGGTTATACAGCCAGCCTACAGAACAGCTGTATGAAGCTGTTGCACAGGGTTCTTAGGCAACCAAATAGCTTCAACAACCCTCTGTCAAACCAGATTTTCTAAATTCTTGTTTCCTCGGAGATCTGTGTAAGTTGTTTTTTCATTAACTTAATTAGAAAATGCTTGGAGGGGCCAATGTGGTCACTGCATGCATTCAAGACAAATTGCTGTGTCATAAGGTGATTGGTTTCTCTGGCATTTCAGCTAGCTTCTAAAGGAAAACTTTCATTCTGGTGGAGACCTAATGATTAAACCTTAAAGCCAGCCTGGCAGAGAGACCAGTGGCTGAACTACTGCTCTCTCTTTTCTGTGATGACTGCCATAGGCCAGTTGTGTGGAACAGAATAGCTTTAGATTTGTTCTAACCTGACCCATAAAAGCTCCCAAGCTAGCAATAGCTCCCAAGAGACCATCAGAGGTAAGGCTTTCCTAGCTGCAGTCTCTCTCTCTGGGTCAAATGCCACATCCTAAAAAAACACAGAAGGGACATATCTGGCACACAGGAACTTCCAGTGTTTAAATGCCTGTGGGAAGCTTTCTGCCCAGTGAATGATACATGTCCCTGGTAGAGAAGAGCCCAAAATAGTGAGTTACCAAAACTTATTTTTAAAGCTGAGGTATGGGCCAAGATTCTTGGGAAATGTGCAGAGGCCAGGCAGATCAAAGCAGAGTTACTGCAGGATTTAGTGTGATTTCCCTTCACTCTGTTGATTCTGTAGGGTCTTCATGTTAGGTGGAAGGCTCATGTGATCAAGTGAAGGAGATAGGACTGAGATACCCCTCTATCAACTATCATAAATGTGTACATAGAAAATAACTGGGGCCTTTGGTTTAGGATGAAATAATATATGCTGTGGAACAGCACTAGCAGTGCCCAGAGCCACTTGCACAGGTTTGGAGCACCCTCATTGTGCCTGGTATATCCTGACAGTCTGAAGAGATGACAGTGACAGCTGAGGAGCTATGGGAGCATTTAGCAGTGGACTTCACAAAATAATTTGATTTAGTACGGCACTAGAAATGCTAGCATGAAAAATGGAGTGAAGGAGAGTGCTGGACTTCACAGTCGAGGTTACTGAGCTGTGGGAAGTAACTATATCTTGGGCAGGAAGGGAAGGATGTGAATCCGTGGACAAGAAGCAGGAAGAGCTCATACACTCAGGCCAGTTCCCTCTCAAAGACTAGAGCTGTCCTGGCATGGTGGCTGTGCTCTATTCATTTTGTTTGTTATGTAGCCTTTGTGGGGGCAGTTTGGGGGCATCTGCTCCACTGAGTAGTGTGGCTGTGCTGACAAATGGCCGTACACAGGGGGGTCACTCAGAGATGAGTGACTTGGAAACAGTATTACCATCAGTAGGTGTTTGTTACACAAACAGATGCAGACAGAGACAGAAGAAACACGAACTGGTGCATTTAAAGACATCTGTGTAAGCTGCAGCAAATGAAGGCTCGTACTTTGCAATTGGCACAATTTGATTTTAAGCCCAGAAGACTCTACTGGAATAGCCATAGATTGTTACATAGCTTTTACCTGTTGTAAAAAGGCATCCTCAGGAGGGTGTAGCTGAGTGTTTCATTTCTTTAATGTCCTGGACAAACGTAGAGAATGCAGTTATGGTGAAGGGAGGCAGATTAAGGCAAATTGAACTAAACTAGCTGCCACAAAGGTAGCTGCCACAGGTGGAGCGAGTGGAATTCATGCCCTTGTGCAATGCTAGGCTGGATTTGCAGTATGTTCACATCTCCTCTGTAGATGCAATATTCTGTGAATCTACAGCATCTCTGAGGAGCTGTCCTGACCACATTCTTCTTGACACAGTCTCCCATGTTTGCAAGGAAAACGAACGACAAAGCATTTGGCAAATTTAGCAGTGATTCGTGGAGGCCTCTGACTTGCTGGGGAATATTGAGCCGCAGCATATGTTAGATGCACAGCTCTGCTGTCCAGGCAACTCGATCGTGATCAGCAGCTACGTGGCCTACTTTTTCTCTCAGCATTTCAGAATGCCTTTTTTCCCCCTCTGCTGCACCATCTGTGACAGACTGTTGGTAGGATTTAAGGTCCTGACTTCTGGACAGCCTGCAGAAGCACTGCCAAGCTACAGTAGATTTCACATTCACAGGCCACAGCAGCACAGCTTTGTGATGAGTTTTAAAGACTTCTGGAAGGTCATGTCAGCCCACAGGGCTCAAGCTGTACACAGGGTCTTTTTCTCTTGTCAGTTTCAGAAGAGAAAACTGCCGTTTCCTAGCCAATGACTCTGTATGCATTTCAGATCTGTGCTCTGATGAGTAGCTTAGAGTTAGTAATTCAAACCTGCCTTGAACTTCTTGTCTGGACCATTCTGAGGCTGCCCTGAGATCTGCAAACCAGTGCCTTAGATGTCCTTAGCATTACGAGTCACCTACTTAAATCTCAGTCCAGATCTCCACCCCACCACAGACACTGGCACCAGCAGTCACTGAGGCAATTCTAAGTTGCAGGTTACCAAGGGTTAAAAGCTGAGCAGTGTTGTTGTGTGCCATACTTATGTTTTGTTCCTTATGTCTGTCCTTCAGACATGCTTTGGGTCTCCATTGACTGCTGTGGATGGAGTTGTGCTGAACTGCTGATAGTCTGGCTTACGCTGCTGTTGTTTCTTTGCTAGGTGTCTGGCTTCTCCCCTAAAACTGATGCTCTCATTTGGCGAGGAAATTAGGTTATCAAAATAAAGGGCACACACACACACAGAAGCAATGGACCAGGAGCAAGATATAATTTGAAACCAATTGCACAATTAAGTGTATCGCTGGATCCTGGCAGTGCTGGCAAAAATAGAAGTTATCATCTTGGCTTTTATGTTTGCCTGCCTTTCACATTCCTCAGACCTTTTGCAACAGTTTAAAATCCAGCCATTTGCAACCAGAGTTTATTTAGCATAATTTGCACCTGCAGCTAATTGAGGGATCCACATCCTTGCATCCTGACAGCCAAAATGTAAGAAACCATGCACACAGACACCCAAGTAGTGCAGCAGAATAAGCAGTCAGCTGAATACACTGACCTTAATGTTCACTGACCGAACCAAATCAGCCTCTTCCTCATCGTTCCTGATTTGTGTGCACTTGAGCAAGGATTCATTGCTTCCAGGTGCCAATCCACTTCAGGTTGATATTTTAAAGCATCTATCTTGTAGGTTTGAGGCACAAGGCCAAAAGCTGGCTGACTTTAATAATTAAAGAAGAATAATTCACAAGGTCTTGTAATGACAGGATGAGGGGGAATGGGTTTAAACTGACAGAGGGGAGATTTAAATGTGATGTTAGGAGGAAGTTCTTCACAGTGAGGGTGGTGAGGCACTGGAACGGGTTGCCCGGGGAGGTTGTGGCTGCTCCCTCCCTGGAGGTGTTCAAGGCCAGGCTGGATGAGGCTTTAAGCGACTTGATCTAGCGGGAGGTGTCCCTGCCTATGGCAGGGGGTTGCAACTGGATGAACTTTGGAGTCTCTTCCAACCTAAACCATTCTGTGATTCTATGAATAATTCTCCTGTAGTGATGCCTCTCTGGAGGAATGCATGGTTACTAAATGTGAGGCTTTTGAAGTCTTAAGTGGCAAGAGATCCATCCTGGCCCTTCTGTAGCTACAGGAATGCAGTGGGAAAAAAACCATAGTCCTGGGCTGGGATTCTGGTGTGATTCCATCTCGAGCAGACTTCTGTTATTGGTGAGTGCTGAGAGAACACTGGATGGCTCCTCTGATCAGCTGTTGTAAAATGTGGCAGATAGACTTAGAACATCAAATTACTCTAGGTGAGTGATGGTGACCATAAAGCTCTAAGCATCAGAGCTGGGGATCTGCTCTTGGTTCAGATGTCATTTCCCCCTGTTACTATTCTCACTGAGGACTCTGTTAGCTTGGATTTAATATTTATTTTGCTGAATTTTGTAAACCATTCTGTGTGGCATGTGAGATACATGGAGGTGTTATACACAGATGGATGATTTTTCTTGCTCCCTCTTTCATCCTTCACCCTCCACAGCCCAGACAAGAGCCAGAGCTTACTCTGCAGGCTGCCCTTTGACACTAAATGCAATGAAGAAAGGATCAATCTCAAAAATAACATTCAAAAGGCACTACTTAGTTCACAGCTGCCAAGCAGGAGGAGGTAATGCAGGTGGTTTTGAGACAACATGATCTCTGCAGAAATTGTCCAAAAGTAATCACTGCAGTGGGTAAGGTAATACAGCATTTGAGAGATGAAAAGCTTAAAAGCCTGTGGGGAGATTCTGCCATAAGCTGACAATATGCTCTTGGGTTTTCCTTCAGAATTGAAATGTGCTTGCTATAAGCCACAATTTGTGAAAAACTCTAACTGCTGACTGGTCACAGTGTCTTACGTTGCAGCTTTAAAAACCTCAGACCTTCTAGAAGAATATAATCAGAATTCCTTTGCAGCTTTTTTTTTTT
>VWZI01010882.1:713669-821064 GCA_013396835.1 Psilopogon haemacephalus
TTGCTTCCTTTACATGTACTATGTCAGGCTGCCTTTCCTCTCAGAAGGTACCCACTTTTAGTATCTTTCTCTGATCTAATTAGCTTGCAAACAAAAAAAAACTCCACTCAGAATTAGAAAATGTGAGAATTAAGCTGTCATGGTTTAACCCCAGCCAGCTGCTTGCTCACCCTCCACATTGGGATGGGGGAGAGAATGGGAAGGGTAAAAGTGAGAAAACCTCTGAGCTGAGATAAAGGCATTTAACAGGTAAAGCAAAAGCTGCACACACAAAGCAAAGCAGAACCAAGAATTCATTCCCTGTGTTCCATCAGCAGGCAGGTGTTCAGCCATCCCCAAGAAAGCCATGCTCCATCACCAACTCCAAATGTCCCTGCTTTCCTTCTTCCCCCAGCTTTTTATGCTGAGCATGATGTCATGTATCTGGAATATCCATTTGGTCAATTGGGGTCAGCTGTCCTGGCTGTGGCCCCCTCCCAACTTCTTGTGCACCTTGAGCCTTCTTGTTGGTGGGGTGAGGAGCAGAAAAAGGCTCGATTCTGTGTAAGGGCTGCTCAGCAGTAACTAAAACATCCCTGAGTTATCAACACAGTTCTCAGCACAAACTCAGAACACAGCCCATACCAGCTACTGTGGAGAAAAATAACCATCACAGTCAAAAGCAGCAGGTAAGGCAGCCATGAAGCCTTCATGCAGACTACCGTGACTGTAGATGACAGCCTTTAATTACATGACCACCTACTTTTTTCCCCCCTCTTCTGGAGTTCATGAGAGAGGGAGTAGACTTGTCAGGTAAGCAATTAAGTAACCCGAATGGTAGCATTTTTATGTTATTTTCACAATGAAGAAAACTGTTACTCAATAGCAGGATGGCTCACATGTGAAAACATTTCACATCAGCCTTTAGTAAGGAAGCAGCTTTGTCTTGTGTGCAGCCCTGAAAGCGAGAGGGTGTGATTTTACAGTGTTACGCTGCAATTAGCACACTGCTGCCTTGCAAAAGATGGAACCTTTTCGTTTGCAGAGGAAATCCCATGCGTCTGCTTTCCTGGCATGTATTTGTTTGGATTCACAGCACCACCTGATGGCCGAAGGCCCGTGTCTTGGCTTGGGGATGCTGTGCATTTCTCTTCTGTTAGAAGAGAAACCAAGAGCATACACTGATATCACTTCTGTCTTCTGCAGGCAGGAGCAGTGCTGACTGTCAGTGCACAGTGAGTTCCTCTAGAGCTTTTTCTCCCTGCCTTGGAGTATTGAGAGGATTATTTTAAGTGTTTTATTTTTTTAAATTTAGGCTCCTTCAATAAGGTTTTAAAAAAAGATCCAAACTACTTCCAGGGGGTTACCCAAAGAGATAACCCCCCCCCCAAAATATATAATGTAGATATTTCCTGCAGTCATGTGGTGGGCACCAGAGTTGTGACCAAGCTCATGTTAGTACCAGTGAGTGCCTGTGGCAGTGGTGGGGGGCGGGTAGAAGGTGCCTGCTCTACCTGCAGCCCTAGGGAAGGGGCACTGCATGAGGGATGGCTGAGAGAGGCTTTGGGATCAGCCTTACTGCCCTTGTTGGAAATCACAAATGTAGCCAGTGCATTGCCATAACCATCACAAGATGATGTCTGGATGGGGAAGCTGCCTGGTGCTGGGGTGCTCACCTCTTACTGCTCCAAAGTGCTCATGCTGCTGCAGATCAAGCTCCCCACCAAAGCACCTGTCTGCACAGGCCCATGGAACAGAAAAATATCTTGATACACACACCACCTCCAGATGTCAAATCCTGCAGTCCTCACTTTGCAGAACTGGAGAAGAAGAGCAAATGTAAACAGGGAGGAAAGTCAGAGGAGATGGACCCAGGCAGAATGGCCTGAAACAGGTTTTCATCTTGGTGGCTTTGGGAGAAAGGGGATCTGTGGGAGGATGTGGATTTGTGCTCAGCACAGCCATTGACTCTAATGGGTTATCCATGCAAATCCTCCACATGGCAGAAGGGAATAAATCTCTGCCAGTAAAGCTTTAATGCAAGAAATGTATTTGTTAAATAGCAAATAGTGTGAAATCAATTCAAGCTGCCTTCAACCCTCCTAATCTTTTATTAACCATTATGTGTGATGTTATTATTAAATCATAAGCGGATGCTGAAGGCATTTATAGGATGAAATGGGAAGTGGTAGTTGGGCTCTGAGCTGTTCATGGCTCAGTGTTCAAGTGCAGCTCTTCAAAGTTCTAGGGTTATTTTTTTTCTCTTTTATTGGTTGCAGCATTGTATCAAAGCAAGCACTGAAAGCTACTCAAATTTATAAACATTCCTTTCTGTACCTATCATCTGATCTTACAGGGACAAATTTTGGTCCCATTGAAGTTGATGGCAATTCTGCCCAATACAGCAGCAGGATGCCAGTGAGATTTATGCATGTGCTTGATTTTATGTGTGTGATAGAGTTGGATGGAAAAGAATCATTTCCCAAATGGGACAGAGGAATAAATGTGGTCCAGGGAAGTCCCGTTTGTAGCACTTGCCATCACTAGAGCAAAATCCTTTTGTTTTCTTCACTGTCTCTCAAGCACACTTCTAATTATTGCAAAACAGATTCTGAGAAGTGTAATGAAGAGCTCTGTTTTACACGCTTGGAATTAGAGGATGATTCCCTTGATACTTCAGTTCTTGAATGTTCAGTCAATTTGCAGGTGTCCTGGCCTCATTAGCAACTGCACTACAGAAGCAGTCTATTTTCAGGTGCTTCCATGAGCACAGCAGCTCCAGCACTGTGGTGGTGCTTAGGCTTTACACTAATACACAGCTTTATAGTCTTGTGTGGGTCATTGCAAAGGGAACCAAAGGTTAGTTTGGATTCCTGTGCTTTTCCTTTGCTGCCTGCCTGTGGAACTTCCATGAGCCATAAAAACACTCAGTGAGGCTGTGCACAGGAACTGCAGTTTATATCCTCTCTGTGCCATGCCTGCAGTTTTTGGTATTTGCAAAGTAGACCTTTCAGGTACAGATTTTGTTGTGACAAGGTAAGAAAAACAAATGCTCCACGCAGGTAATCTAATGGGCTGGACAGAGAGAAGGCATGGAGAAAAGGGGGGGAAATACAGAGAAAGGGAAAAATAAGGAACCCAACAAGAAACTCCCTCTGGTATTAGTCACTGTGGCAAGTACTGATCCTTATGATTCCTGTTTAGAGTGACTGGTTTTGTGTCACTACACCCTGAGTGTGACCCCCAGGTAACTTTGTAGTTCCTGATCTCATGCTAAGCAAGGGCCTCTTCTGCTCTGTGCTTCTATCACCCTGCACTTGGGTACTGTGTGTGTTGGGGACACCAAATGCTGAGTGTGGTTTGGGGTATATTGCTTGCAGACATGAGCTGTGAGGTGATTTGAATGCATCATCCCTGTGCTCATTTCCTGTATCTTGGATAAAATCAGAAAGGACCAAAAGGAGCTGTGAACAGGTTGTGGAAGGTCAGAGGAAGTGGTGGTGTTAGGGAAGGTGGATTTGGGGTGAGCTCCCCTCTGTGCTACCCATGCAGGTGTATCACTCATGCAGCCACTAAAACACAATTTCTGGCAAGATAACCTAGGGATTATATGTGTGAAAAATAGATTGTTTTACTCAGCAACTTCCTGAATGATAATGAGCTTTACTCACGGCAATGCTTGTATTGCCTTCTTGACTCTCCTGCATTAAATAATGGCTTTTGTTTTGACAGGCAGGTGCTGGCTGGATGCTTTGGAACTTGCCCTGCGTTGTTCCAGCCTCTTCCGGCTCAGTGCCTCCAAGCAGGGAAAGGATGGAGAAATGAACGGCTCGAGCGACTCTGCACATGCGGGGCTCAACCACCTCTTGCACACCAGCACCATCTCAGACCAGGAGTTCTTCCAGTAAGCCAGCTGGGGCTGTCACTTCTTAATGCACAGAGAACTGTTGTGTGGCCATCCTAAAAGCATAACCTAGCCAGAGTCCACTAAGGAAACATGCTTAAAACCAGCTGGTATAGGGTCGTAGGTTCATAGAATGCACTGGAAGGGACCTCCAGAGGTCATCTAGTCCAACCCCCTTGCAGTCAGCAAGGGCATCCCCACCTTATTGCTAAGAGCCACATCAAGCCTGATCTTGACTGTCTCCAAGGATGAGACCTCCACCACCTCCCTGGACAAGATCACAGGATGTTAGGGGTTGGAAGGAACCCAAAGAGATCATTGAGTCCAAACTCCCTGCCAGAGCAGGACCATACAATCTAGCACAGATCACAGAGGAACACATCCAGACAGGGCCTGAAAGTCTCCAGAGAAGGAGACTCCACAACCTCTCTGGGGAGCCTGTGCCAGTGCTCTGTGACCCTTACAGTAAAGAAATCCCCCCTTCTGTTGAGGTGGAACCTCTTGTGCTGCAACTTACACACATTGCTCCTTTTCCAGTGTCTCAGCACTCTCATAGTAAAGAACTTCCTGATGTTCAATGTGAATCTACCCTGGTCTAGTTTAAACCACTGCTCCTCGTCCTGCTGCTATATACCCTTGTAAACAGTCCTCCCCTCAATGCTCTGCTGCACCCAGCACTAACAAATGGGTTTGGTGCACACAAGGTTTGCTGTCACCTAGTGCTTGAGCACACAGACTGGGAAGAAATTCAGCTGTGTTCCTCTGTACATCGACTATTTTCTTTAGTCTCCTGCTAAGGCCAAAATGCTGTCTGGAGACGCTGGTGTGAAAAATGGATTCTCTGAGTAAAGGCTGCAGACTCTGGCTGCTAAAGCAGACCTGTAGTTACCCAGGCACAGCCAGAAACTGTGTGTTGGTTGGCTAGCACATATGGCTCTGGCTCTGATCTATTTTTTAATAATGTGTTCTCTTTTCTAATAATACTGTGTCATAGTCAGCAGAGTGCACACACTGCATCCTTAGCTTTATAATTACTTTCTCTCTCTACAGGGGTTTTGAGTGGTTTCCAAATTCTTCCTTGATGCATCAGATAATTTCTTACATAAGGGAAAAATGTTTCCCACAGCCTCCTTTTTCTATTCATATTCCTGGTATCAATGCAGCGGTTTGGAACAGTTCACATCAAAGCTCTGTAACCATGAAAAAAACCTCAGGCCTTATCTGTTGCTTATAGCTGAATAGGCAACTTCCAAAATCTCTCTGGTACAGACCCTTGGACCTTGGAGTGGGAACTGGAAGAAGCTGTGTTGCTTTTTAGTTCTGCTGATAGGAATTTGACTTTTAGGGCTCACAGCACTGATTACATAGTTTTGAGGGTAGCAACTCTTGCAGTCTGCCTTCCACAGTGGGACTCACTGTTGTTTTCTTAGGCTCTGTTACAACAGCAGCAGGGATCTGAATCTTCTTCAGAGTGTCAAGATAACTCTGGTCCCATGGGACCAAAGGGATGGCTGCATTTTGGTCTGTCTTTAGTCCTGGAAGGCTCTGGTATTCCCAGCATCTGCTCGCCAGTCCTGCTGTTTGTGGTTTTTGCTGGAGTTTGAAGAAGAGCTTTGCTGAAGAACAGTGGGAGAAGGAAATCTGTTGTGTTACCAGAGTATGTGCCCTAGTCCTTGTGCAAATACTTCTGTTGTTCTTGGGCTTCTTCCATGATTCTTTACTTTCTAATTTCTTCTTGCCTAAGAGAGAGTCTCTTAGGACTGTGCTTGCTGTGATAATGAATCCAGGAGTGCAGTGGACTTGTTTTTCAGCTAATGGATGTGTGTACAGAACTCCCAATATTAAAAGGGAGCCTGTGGCACTAAGAACATTCAGGCAGACCCATGGCTACTGTGAGGAAGTCTAGAAGATGGAGTTAAAAACTATTAAATTATTTCTTCAGAATAAGATGTGTAAGTGATGCCTCTGTTTCACCTCTTAGCTGTTCCATGTTAAAAGCCCTGTTGAATTATGGAGCACAGCAGTAGCACATGTGGCAGGGTGTTCAACAGAAGAATGCCCACAATTGGAACCAGATTTTTCTGACAGGCTCAGATTTTAGCTGAGCCTGGCCCAAGCTGGGTGGGTGTTCAGCGTCTGGTTGTCTGGATGCTACATTCTCTGAGTCCTGCAGCTGGTTGTAATGTGTACCCAGACCCAGTGTTTAAAGCCCAGGGGAATTCAATGGTTGTGGGACAGAGAGACAACTTGCTGTCATCCCTGGAAGTATAAAGAACATTTAAGCAAGGAAGGATGCAAAACTGAAACAGTGCAAGTGCTGAGCAAAGGTTTTGGATTGCCACTGACATTGGCTTCCTCACAGGGATTCAGTCATTCTAATTAAATGCCTTCCCTACAGGGAATCTTACCAATTAAATTGGAACGCTGTTGTTAGGGGGGCAGTTAATTACATTTAACTCTATCTTCAAATTAGCCAAACTACTCTGTCAAGAAAAGAAAAAGAGAAGGGAGATGACGGATATTATAGGGAGGACAAAACCCAAGGGAGCTGGCAAAAGCGAACCCTCAGCTGAGCCAAAGTTGCATTTGTCTGCTGTCTGCTTTGTGCCTTTCCTGCTGGGAAAGAAATCAAGATTATACAATGATTTAAAATCTGTATCTTTAGTGGTGTTCAAAAATGAGAGGGGCGGGGGCGGACAACTGTGCCTGTGAATCAAAGGCTCCACTACTGTGTAAATCAGGGATTTTGGACAGGAGGCCTTTAGGGCACCAGGCACTCCTCTTTTTAATATGAAGTTGTGTTTCTTGTGGGTTCCACATCTTGTTTCCAGCAGCCCCAGGAGTCTGGCTGGTTCACTTGTTTAACATGAGCCAAAGGGGTTTTTTTGCTTTGTGTAGAAGAACTGCATCAAACCCAAAGAAGTCCTGGTCACTGGCAGAAGTTTCCAGGAATGCCCCATGAGAATAAAGCACTGTTATGAGACAACTCTAATAAGCTGAAACAGTAAATTAGCCATGAAAGATGCCAAGTTAGTCATGTTCATGCTGACTTTGAGCATAGTCATTCCCTCACAGCTTTTAGAGCCTGGTCCATAGGCCATTGGAAGCTCCTGAGAAGCCCTTACTTTGATTTTAGTTCAAGCTCATGGCATGGCTTCTGGCTTTAGCCTACTGTACATAGCCACTGATGAGCTGGAGGAATAGAAAAGCCTGGCTCCACTTTCAATATCTCAGATTTGTTCATCATCAGAACGAGAAGCATCTGTTTTCCCTTTGGTTTCCCAGAGCGGCTCCTTGGCTCTGGATGTGTTAAGTCTTGCCTTCCTTGTGGCTGGCACACAGTAGAGTGGGATTTCATGTGAGTTTAATTCTCACTTGGACTAAATCTGAAATCCTTAAAAATGGGTGGGGAGGAGCAGAGGAAACTAAGTCATTTGTTCCACTGAAACTTGCAGTATTTCCCAAATGTGAGACAGGTGACGCTGTAAAACTCTAGCTCTTCTTGCAAACATGTCATGGAAACAAGTGCTACCTCTCAGCCACAAACCATAAGCCTCATGATGATCTCCTCTTGCAAGCAATTTTACTCCGTGGAGAAAAATTTCACTAGGTAGGGGAACAGCAACCACAGACAAACACTCACATATTTAGCTGACTGTTGAAAAATTAAGAAATAGATTAAATGTTTAAATGATCGGCAACTAATAACTTCCTGAAGCTTCCATCTGGGAAGTATCATGGGATAATCTCTATAGACAACTCTTTCCTCATCTTCTTTTCTTTGTTCTTTCAGACTCATGCATGTGTTTCCAGTGTATTTTGGTTTTCAGACAGTACACTTGCTGGTTGCTAGGTGAAAAATAAAAGGAAATAACATCCTGGCACTAGAATTCTGGAGATACATAATTGCTGATAGAAAATGATTAGTGCTGGAGTATAGTGGTCATTGAGTCTCTGATTTAGAATCTTAGTTCAATTTTGCAGTAAAGCTGTGAAGTAAAGCCCCTTGTAGTGCTCTACATATCCACAGACAGACATCTATTCTGCATACAGATACCTACAACTACAGTGAAAAGATTTTCTAAAGGCACAGAAAGCTGCAGACAGCACTTCCAAAAGAGCTCTAGAAGCAGCTTCTGCAGACATTGAGCTGTGGCTGTCACAGCCTGGCTTGCTCAGAATGTTAAAAATCATGAGCTTGATCCAGTGCATAGCTGGAAGCTGCAAAGCTGATGGCAGTTCTGTGTTCTAACTCTGTTGGTGTTTTTAGTCTGGCTCTAACTAGTGATGACAAAATACCTATTTAAAAAAAAAAAGAGAGAGAGAGATAGGGAGAACAAGGGATGGGAAGTTTCAGAATTAATCTCTAATCAAAATTAGAACATGTCCAGGGTGGCCTGAGAAAAGGCCCATTATGGAGAGACTTCAGGCTTGACAGAACCCTCTCATGTACTGGTAAGAGAGGGCAAGGTGGACTATAGGAAGTAAAAACACTCTTCAGCATCTGTGGCCTGTTTAGGTCCTCTGAAACTCCTTCACATTGCTTTTCTATAAGAAATCTCATATTATTACTCTAGCCAAAAGGACTTGGGTAAGACATTTTCAAAGGAAGGTCAAGCTGGGAAAGTCATTAGCACCTGAGAGCTGGGCTAGGCCATGAAATAGGTGATGTGATGACATGAATGAACAGGGCAAACTGAAGCCCATGCTAAGTATCACCTGAAAAAGCAGGCATTTAGTGGCCAGTTTTCAGCATCTGACCCTTGGCCCATGTTTGCCATCTGTCATATCAATTGCAGCTGCTTTTTCAAATGGAGATGCTATAGGCTACTTGGGAGAGAATTTCTGGCTTCCTCCTCGTTCTCTAAAGCCTGGATCACTGAGCGTGAAGCTTGCTATGCCTTCCACACATTTCCCTAGATGCTGTTGTAATCTGGATGTTCTTTTTACACTCAGTTCTTCACACAGCATTATGTGGGAGAAGCACATTCCCCAGGTTAGTTTGAAGAGGGCATGTGTGTGAAAATTCTTGCTTTACTGATTCTTAACTTTGCCTTTTTTAGTGTGGGGCTGACTTAGGGCCACCATCTGTTGAAATAAAGTAGCTCTAGTACTGAAAAGAAAATGTATCTCACAATGTCTTGTTTTTCCTATGGGCTACAACCCACTGGGGAGAAATCTCTCCTGATGGACACATTAATCAGGTCTGTACAGCGGCTGGTGTGTGCTTTGTATCCCTCTGGAGTGTGGGCTCCCATCTGGAGCCAGCAGCAGTTCTGTGTAGGGATGGGTGAGTGGAGCTGCATGGCACATTTTGCAAACAGCATTTTGGAAGGGGGATTTTTCATAGGAAATATCTCATTGCTTCCATGATATAACTCCTGCTATTCAGGAAATCAATCCCTTCTACGCTTCCTGGGCTTCACACCCTGCTTGGAGCCCTGGGAGGTGTTCTTTAAGTAATCTGGCTTTGTAAATCAAACTGAAAGGAAATGACCAACTGTGTGTTGCAGATTGAATGAGTCAGGCCTGGAGAACCACCACCACTTGGAAAATGATGCTTTTTCTGACAAGTCTGAGAGAGACAACGCAGAGGAGTCAGAGAATGAGACGCATGAGAACAGCCGGAAGACAAATGAGAGCGAGAGTGACCAGTCGGAAATCCAGGGAGAGGCCTCTCCAGGAGGGAAAGGGACAACTTACATTGAGCAGATCTATGAGGAGTTTGGGGAGGTAAAAGAAAAAAAAAAAATTACTACCAGTTTTTGTTAAAATGTCTCTGTGCACAGTCTTTGTCTTTGAGCCCTTCAGATGCATGGTAGTTTAAGAAGCAGCATAGTGAGTTTCAGTGTTTTACAGATAGAGCAACACACAGCTTTCTGCTAAATGATGTTGAATTATTATGTGCTCTAATAATTACGCCTGATGAGCAGCAGCTCCACTCCTGAGCTTTGGCAAGTCGCCAGCACCAGCAATTGCTTTAACCAGTTGCTGCATTAAAGAGCCTTGGCACAGTGCAGTGTGCAGCCAGCGGCAGTGGGGATTATTATTCTGGGCATGTGTCCTGGCCAATTAAGATGCTCAGTCCTTGCGTGATACAAAATATGATCCTTTCCTTTTCTCATTATGCATGGAACACCTTTTTTTTGTGTGTCCTAATGGAGCATTTGAGTCACCTGATTTCTAAATGATAGTTTCTTGTAGGAAAACCATTTCTCATGTCATTTAACAGCAGGAGGATGTGTGTCTGTTCCATATAAGAGGCTTTGTTAGCTGGATGTCACTGTGTCACCTCTGAGGAAGGCAGCAGTAGAGAGCTGGGACAGCCAAGTGTCTTGGGTGAGAATCAGTCTGGGCAGGAAGTGGAGAAGCCTCTGTTTCAGCACCAGGGGAGCTAAGAGCAGTCCTTCCCTACTGCTTCAAACAAGGAAGCTGAAATCTTGTTGGTGCTTCAAAGCAACCATTTTGCTACAAAGCTATATCTTTCTTAGATCATGGAATAGTTTCAGATAACAAAGACCCTTAGGGTCATTGAGTCTAATCATTAACCCAGCACTTCTGGGTCACCACTAAACTATGTCTCTCAGCACCACATCTACACAGCTTTTAAGCTTTCTCTGCTGTGAAAGTAGAACATTCTGCCATAGAATTGCAGCATAAAATAGGATGAACCATAGTGTGGCCACTTAGGCAGAGGTAATATCCAGTGGACTTTCAAAAAGAAGTGCCTTGTAGACTTGACCATTAGGGGTGTTGTCACCTGGGACACACTGACAGGACTGGTGTTTGAGTCTTACTCACTTGTGACAGCAGCTCCGTGACAAGCACGCTACATGCAGTGACGCAGTTTGCTGTCAGCAGGCTGGGTGTGCAATTCAGATCTGGCAGGACAAAGGTCAGAGAAACAAACCCTCCCAGCTAAACTTTCAGCTTGGCTTTGAAAGCTCATCTGAAGGGTGTGCACGTATGTATGCACTTTTGATGATGTGTTTGAGAGGTGCATCCTTGTGCATCTAGCATTCTATATTTGCCTTGTTTGCAGCAGGAATGTGAAGGCAGAGACAGGCATCATCAGAAGGTCTTTGAGTGCAAAGGATAGTCTAGAATATAAAAAAGTTACCTCCTCAGTAAGCAGATTGGTAGCCAAAAAGCTTTTTTTCCCCCTTGAGCTTTCACTTTTAACAAGTCAGAAAAATTGTTATTGTGGGTGATGTATTTTAGGGAAAAGCAGACCAGAAATAACCTAAAGTTGTTCTCTTGATCCTGCACCTTCTTCTTCTTCCCATTTTCATCCATCACTTTGGCAGTTTCAACATGATATTAATTTATATTGCATAATTGAGAACCTGGATACATACTGGAAGTCTTGACACACCCATATGTATTGTATGCCCTAAGTGACACTGTGGCATTACTTCTTTAATAGTTTCCATTTCTTCTTAGAGGTTCAAACTGTGCATTGCACCAGACTGTCACTAGAGGAATGGTATGCTAATCGAAAGCAATGAAATGAAAAGAGCTTTCTTGTTCCTCACTCGAAATTCCCCTCAGCCTGCAAGCTGGATTTAGTATGTTCCTGCATGAGTAGTAAAAGGGCTGATCAGGATCCAAAATAGTGGTGCTGGGAAAGTTCAGGTGGTGAAAATGAGTGTTTGGTGATTAAACCACCTGCAAATCCTGTTGGGACGTGCTATGTGTCCTCTCCCAAACCAAAGTCTCCTCCAGAAATGGATCTGTACCCTTTTGCTTATAGAAATGTCTTATCTAAAAGCTCTTTCATTGTTGCATTATGGTGCCTAGGATGTGTTAAAATTACATTCATGTTGAAAATTCAGCTTAATTTTCTTCTCCAGTGCTTGAAAGGCCCATTCCTCCACGTCAAACCTGCTGCAGCCCCACTGAATGCACAGGAACAGCTGAAACCACCACCCAATCGCTGTCTTTTTTCAATTACCTGCACTTCTGCTGCAAAGGGCACTGAGCAGTGCTGGGGATGTTGCAGTTTTTATGCATGTTTCCTGGGGCCATTACTGTGCTTACAGTAATGATTTTTCTTATCTTGAACTGGCTGCATTCTTTGTTGATTACTTGTTTTTCTCCTCATGTTTTCTGCACATAGAATAGTAAATCTTACAGTATTTTCATTTGCTGAGAATGTGACTGAAAAGACCTTCTTGTATGCATCCCACCAGGCTACAGCAATGCTGCAACAGCCTCAGGCATGTCCACACCTCCTAAGGGACTGCAGTGCAGAGTCCCCTTGGTTAACATTGGTTGGCCCATGGCAGTGCTGAAGTGTGCGGAGGCTGCAGCTCAGGAAGGAGCACAGCAGAGGTGTGCTTCCTACCTTGTGCCAGCTCTCACAGAGGCCCAGGGCTTTCTGCATAACTCACTTCAGTGCTCTGGCGATTCACTTCTGAGGTGGAGATGATATCTCTTTGCAGTGGTGTAGCTTGTGCCAAGGCCAGGTATGCCTGGGTGAGCTTGGACCCTCCAGCTAAAGGCCCCCAGAAGAAGTACTTTTCCTGTGTCTGCCCTGAACTCCCCTTTTCCCATCACAGACTGGTGAGTCGTCTCAAACAGAAACCGTCTCTGAGGAGAACAAGAGCCTGATGTGGATCCTTCTGAAGCAGCTGCGGCCTGGCATGGACCTGTCACGGGTGGTGCTGCCCACCTTCATCCTAGAGCCACGCTCGTTCCTTAACAAGCTCTCTGATTACTACTACCATGCCGACCTGCTTTCCCAGTAAGCAGCACGCAGAGCATGCCTGACACGGGCACTCTGCTTGTCTTTGTGAAAACGCTTTAGTGTGAGCTTGGCGCAGGCTGGGCCTGGTTTATCTGCTTGATAGAGTTCCCAGGTCGCTGAGGTCAGTGTAAATCAAGCCAGGTGCCAGCTGCAGTGGCCTTTTAGAGATGGGCTGAGGCCAGAGAGAGGAAAGGAAAACAGTTAAACTCCAGACAAAACTACCTTTGCACGTCCAGCTCTGGCTGGAACTGATGGGGGCTCAGCTCATGCCTCTGAGCATCCAGCGGCAGAGCTGTGCCACCTCCTGGTGTATTCGTGTACAGAACAGTGCAGAGCAAACAGAATTGTCAAGCCCTTCTGCCCCTCAAAGCAGTATAATTATGTTGGTTGATAAACAAATGAGAAACATCTTTTAACACTACTGATGAAAGAGACCTGCTGGGAACAGCAGAGTAGAAAACAGGAAATGTTGCGCTTGCAGCTAGGACCTGCCTGCTCAATCAGATATGCCTGGTGTATTTTAAAACTAGTGTGTGCAATATTCAAACAGCAGCACTAGTTACTCATCTTTATTCCTCTGCTCCTGGAAAATTTTAGAACCTAACCTGGTACTTTCAAGCCTTGTTTGTGCTGTTTGTAACATCTGAAGTGAAAGGAAATGGTTCTGCTCAGTGCTGAGATCTAAAAACACTTCAAGAGGTTCAGAGCTTTTGTTAAAAGCATACCCAGGTTGATTGTCAAATCTGACTAAATGGTTGGGAATACCAGGAACACTTATGTTTACTTCCCATTTCATCTTTGGATGAGATGACCCTGAGAAGTCACTTCCAACTGAAATTATTGCACGAAATCTCCAAGTACTGATAGAAGCCATGTAACATATCAGCTGTGAAGGTCTTTACATGAAAGCAAATCAAAGAAAAACAGAGAAAATTGGAACTGTCTTTGGTTTTGGTAGCATAAGTGCTTTTGTTTTAAGGCTTGCTCTGTCCCATGAGCTGTAACTAACTGCTGGTGTGACAGTCCCACAGTGATGTACTCAGATGTCCACTCACAAAATGCCACCAGGCTTTTTGCAGGAGTGCAGGGCTATGAGTGCCACTTTGAAAGAGCTGGTGTATAATAGACCAAGAAAAAGTGGTTTTGCTGGCACTTTTTGCACTGGCAGCAGCCCAGAAATCACTTCCCTTTAGTACTGGGGAAATGCCACTTGACATTAATGTTATTATCGGTGTGAAATTTGTGTGAACAGTATAAAGATCAATTTATGCTCTGTCTTGCAGGGCTGTCCTTGAAGATGATCCATACAGCCGAATGAAGCAAGTTTTGAGGTGGTATCTCTCCGGCTTCTATAAGAAGCCAAAGGTAAAGGAGTGCATGAAGCCGGGGTTGTAATGGGCATTGTGGCTGTGTATTTCTTTATTGCCTCTCCTTTGATGCTTCACCTTTCCTACTGTTCAGAAGACTTTGACCATTGCTTTTAAAACTGAAGTTGCATTTGGTTTCAGAGTAGATGCTGAGGTCAAAAATAGGTCAACCTGAGAGCCTGCACAGGTAGAAGGCAAAACTGGGCATCAACAAGTAGCATGCCTTTGGATGCAAGATTCTTCCCTTTGCTGAACAAAGGTCTCCTTTCTGTGCTCAGGCCTATCAGTACCACAGTGCCATGGTTCCACAGCAGTACACACTTGCTGCATAAATAATAGTTTATTCTTGTAAAGCTTTGATCAGGCAGTATTGAAGATTAAGTTGGTGAGAACAGCAGATGAATGCATGGCTCAGATTAAAACATCAGAGTGGGAGGATGTGTGTAACTAGTTCATCAGTTTTGATTCTTGTGGTTGGCTTAGTATAAGATATCAAGGAGAAGATGATTTAAATAGTTTTGTAGCCAGGTCCGTGGAGTTGGATTGCAAGTCTTCATTTACAGCAGGGTTTGATTCCTTTGTGTTTCAGGGAATAAAAAAGCCATACAATCCTATTCTGGGAGAAACATTTCGCTGCTGCTGGTTTCACCCTCAGACAAACAGTCACACATTTTACATAGCAGAACAGGTAAGGTGATGGATTTGGATGTTCAGATGTTGGCAGGTAGCAGCTTGCTTGCACTTCTGTGCATAAGAACACTCTCCTCACCCACTCTAGGAGAGGAAATTAGAGCTTGTGTAAACATCCAGACTGGGACTTCAGCTAAACTAGCTGCTGATCTTTGTTTCTTTTAGAGAGCTGATGTGAGCTGTGGTGGGCACCCAAAACTGGTCTCCTCAGTAAACACTTTTTCCATGGGATTTTGCCCTACTCTTTTCTTACTGTTGAGAATGCTTTATGTTGCATAAAGCAACATAATGAAATCCTACTTTCTTTTATTCCTAAGCTTTCCATTGTTATTTTAATTGGAGTAAATTGAGAGCTATCTCATTGTCTTTGGGGATAAATGAAGAGCAGAGCTCACAAGTAAGCTGGCCTGACATTTAGTTTCAAATCTACCGTGATAATGAAGGGAGCTGAGGACCATATGAGCTCCCTGTTTCACTTAGATTTGTTTTTCCTATTTAATCAGAGAATTTTTATTGTGTTTCATTTTATTTTAGCTGCCGCATCCATTTTATGGAAGTTACTCAGATACTGCCAAGAGGTCCTGCACTGCCATTTGTTCTGTTGAAAATCTGACAGTGTAGCTATTGGCTTAAAGTGATCTTAAATGAACAAGGACAAGGAAATAAGGGTTGAGGAAGAAACTTTACATATGTTCTGACATACAGTGGTCTCACGTATAATGTTCCCTCATTCAGCATTGAGGTTGATGGCAGGGATGGGACTCTGAGGACTCTGTACAGTCAGTCCTGCAGCCTCCCTAGAGTCTTGAAGTTTCACTAGAACATGTGTAACATTGTGTGAGGCTGTGCACCCATCACTCTGCTTAGCCTGTAAAGACTGCTAGGATGGCCTCTTTTTCTTCTAGGTCTCCCACCATCCACCAGTGTCAGCTTTTCATGTCAGCAACAGGAAGGATGGATTCTGCATTACTGGCAGCATCCTAGCTAGGTCCAAGTTTTACGGTAAGGCATTAAGCCTAGGCATCTTCCAGGCAACATCATGGCATTGGTTTTGGTTTGGCTTTAAATCGTTCCTGAGTGTCCTGAGACTAAAGAAATGCTTAAGAAACCTACCACCAAAACACATTGACTCCTTGTCTTGGCTCTCCTGGGTTTTCCCCATTTCTACCGTTTGAAACTAATGTTAAAAAAAACCTCCAAACAACAACAAAACCCTCCACAACAATCAGGCAGAAAAATGGCGGGCATTAAAAACCTGGTTTTCAGAAAGCAGAGATTCCTGAGCATGTGTGAGCAACTGGTTGCTCAGAAAACTTTGCACATGCTCAGGGATGAGTCATTCTGTAGCTATCTGATCATCCAGCTGGCTTTCCCAAAAGCCTCTGGATAAATGTAACCATTTCTCTAGCTCCCAGATTTCTGAGAGTGGACCCTAGAGCTTCAAAACGTCCTCACGTCTTTTCATCTCAGTGGAGAGAGCACCACTACAGTCACTGAAATACTCTTGCTGTTTGAAATAGGTTTCTTGTTTGGAACAACACTTCCTAAATACTATCCTCTGGTAAATGCATTTGCTGAAACATTTCTTAGTAATTATTAGTGTCCTTCTGGTAATTTTCTTCATTATCAGGGCAGAAATCAGATTCACAATCAGAAAAGTTGTCAGAACAGAAGGACCTGAAAAACTTCTAGACATTGGAATTGCTTTCTGAATCCCACTAATGACTCATTTCAATCTACTGCACTTTCTGCAGCAGGGGCTAAATGCCAGAGCAAATATGAGCTGTGCAGCAGAGAGTTTATTAGAGCTGCCTGCCTCCAACAGTAAATGATTTGTAGGGTCTTGAATTACTAGCATTTTATATCTCTTCCTTCATTAGTGACCTATATTTAAATGAATTTTTTTTTTTTTCTGGAGTAAGGTGAGTGACCAAGTGTAACATGCATTTTTTTTTTAAACAGATATGTATTTTAAATTCTAGGTAATTCACTTTCTGCACTGTTGGATGGGAAAGCAAAGCTTATGTTTCTAAACAGGGGGGAAGAGTATATCATTACTATGCCATACGCCCACTGTAAAGGTAAGTTAGGACTATTCTGTTTGTTCTGTCTGTCCAAACAGAAAGAATAACATAATAGTAACTTAGTGACTAATTCTCTTCCCTCTTAAATACCTGGCATTGCAGGGACTGGTAGTTCCAGGGAGCAGTTGCTCCGCACATGAGTCAGAGCACTCAGCAGATTGGTAATCCTCACTGCAATGTATTTTGATTTGTCTGTGCAGAGCTGAGGACAGAATCAGGCCCATCTGAGTTAGTTTTAACACTGACAGAATTAAGCCCATCTGAGTTAGTTTTAACACTCTGTAGAGACAAAAACACTGCTGCATACCTCTATTGCAGGTAAAGTGAAGATGGCAAGAGTAAGGGCACATTTCTGAGCTTTTGATCATGAAAGGGTTTTCTAACGTCAGCACTGAAATTGCTTGATGTATTGAATGTATCTGCTGCCTTTTGGGGAATACAGGAAATTCTTGAGTTCTCTTCTGATTTCTTTATTATTCTAACCATGATATTCCTCAGTGCAAGAGCTGCCTGGGTGAGGCTAATGCCTGCTACTGTGGGGCTTTGCTGTGTTGAGCTGAGCATGTGCTGAGGCCAGGGAATGGCTGCTGATTGACTGCTCTAGCTTTGCCTTTCTTCTTAGGAAGAAAAATGTCTGGCATTTCAGCCACAGCAATAAAAATCACTCCTGCAGCAGTTTGATCTAATTTAGTTGTTTTTTTGGGTTTTTTTGAGTATGTTGATCCTTTAGTTAATATATAAGGAGGGTCTAGTTACCTGAAAACAGTAACTTCTGTAAATCATGCCTACTGTCAACTGTTCCTGTACATAAATCTCTTGTCCATTTCTCTTTCTCTGCAAATGACCTTTTCAGACAATGGTAAGCATGTGTAACAAGGAGCCCCCTGCATGACTGCTAGTCTCCCAGATTCTGCTGAATCTTGTTATAGCTCCTCTCTGCCCCATCCACCCTATGAGAACTGCCTGGGTCTGTTTCAGCACTAGTACATAAAGCACTAGTACATAAAAGAAGTTGCTGGGCACAACTTTCCCTGTTTTTCCTTTCCTACTTGCAGCTTGCCCCAGATGCACTATCAGCACCTGTGAGTCAAGCTGTTTCCTAGCTGGTGTAATAGATGGGGAATATAGACTCTGGGGAGGATTATTCATGCTCACAGCAAAAAAGCATTTCCTTGAAACTTTGATTTCTGACTTCTCAGAACTGTAAGCCAAGTAGTGAATTTTGCAGCATGTCAGTGAGAGCCAGCTTGAGCTGAAAGAGCAGTTCTTTACCATGAGGGTAGCATAAAACTGGAACAGGTTGCCCAGGGAAGTAGCTAAGACTTCATTCCTGAATATATTCAAGGTGAGGCTCGATAGGGCTCTGAACAACCTGATGTACTTGAGGATGCCTCTGCTTACTGCAGAGGGGGTTGGACTGGATGATCTTTGGAGGTCCCTTCCAACCCAGATCATTCTATGATCCTACGGTCACTTCCCTTGGGTCCTCTCTTCAGTCTCTCTTTTCCTTTTCAGGGCTTTTATATGGTACCATGACAATGGAGCTGGGAGGGAAAGTTACCATTGACTGTGAAAAAACAAACCACAGGGCAGAACTGGAATTCAAGCTAAAGGTGAGAGACTCCATTCTGAACGGGTTCTGCAGTTACACGTGTTAAAATTTGGGAGGGGAAACCATGACCTGTAACTTCTCCTGGACAGTTAACTTGCTTTTTAAGGAGCATCCCTTTCTCTTCTGCTCCAGCAACCAAGTTCTCACTGAGCATAAAATGAAAATTGAGAACTGAGAGCCTGCAGCCTTAGGCAAGATAAATGTGAGAGATTACTGAAGATAAGGAAGCCTTTTACAGTCTGTGTTTTTTGGGGTGCGGTAATAATTTTCTATCTTTATTTGCCCTTACAAAGCTATCTGTTGCCCATGTACTTCTGAGGTTTGCATATAGTTGTCCTTAAAGCCCATCCTTCCCACAAGCCTGACATACTGTGTTGAGACAATGGAGCATTTCCCTGTCTACAGTCAGCATTATCTCAAACCTACCAACACTTGAGAGCTTAAAACACAGACCTTTCTTTTCTGGGCTGAAAACAATATGCTTAGTCCAAAGATGACTCAGAAATGTCCCTGTGGCTTAATTACATGCTCTGATCTGAATAGTTCTTTGCCATATTTTTTAATAGAATTGTAAGAAGCTGAAGGTAAATCCCATAACTTCATTATTAATTTGGATATGTAGCAGTTCTCTGCTGGATTGCATATATTGATTCTTCAGATAGTTGTAATTTCTGTTTTCATGGGTGCTGTGGGAAATTAAAGGGTAAAAAAAAAAAAAAGAAAAGAAAAAGAAAGAAAGAAGGTTCCTCTGCATAAATGATGTTGGAAAGTAGCTGCCAAAATGTCTGAAGAAACGTTTGGTAGAAATGAAAGAAGCTGGTCACTCTGCTGTTTCCTGTGTTTGGCAGGCAGGAGGTGAGGGGAATTTTCCATTGTTCTGAGAATCTTTCCCTTGACTCTGGAAATACCCTTTTCCTTTTTTTTTTTTTTTTTTTTNGGAGACTTCACACAGATGTAGCTATCAGCAGTGGCACACTGCTGTTGCTGCCTCATAAGAAGGAAAAGTCACCAGCTGCATTAGTGCTGCTCTTTTTCTTTGGACAAGGCTGCAAGCACAACGGTGCAGAATGTATTCTGATTCTGGACAAGGGAAGGACTTGCCCACATACACTTAACTTGATGCCAAGCTGACAAGAAGTGTGTTTGCAAGGAAGACATGCCTTGCACTGCTGAATGTTAATGCACCTGAAGGCTTATTTCCCTTCCTGCAGCTCCTACCGCGATTTTTTAGTACTGCAAACAAAAGGAGGGCGCAATACTAGACAGCAAACTCCATGTTAGAATTAATTTTGCCTGTCTCCAGAAATAGTGCAAGTCAAGCAGGTTACACTTCCCTTCCCTCCTGCCGCATCGCTGCTCTCACTAGACTGATGATATTTGCTGTTTCTCCTCTCCCCCGACAGCCTTTCTTTGGCGGCAGTGCCAGCATTAATCAAATCTCCGGGAAGATTAAATCGGGAGAAGAAGTGTTGGCGAGCCTCAGCGGACACTGGGTAACACACAACAGCCGGCGCTGCTGACAGCGGGAGCACGCCTGGCAGTGGGGAGCCAGGGACCGCTGGCAGGCTTCCTGTGCTGGAGCCCTCTCCTGCCTCTTCCCACCACCCCCAGGGAGCGCAGGCCAGCAGAGCTTTCTGCCCACACCTCCCCAACTCATTTACGCTCCCGTAGTCCCAGACACCACCCCATGCTAGTGACACTTGTGCTGCCAGAGCCTGGGCCACAGCTGGAAGCAGCGAGGAGGGTTGCTGTGAAAACCAGGGGCTCTGTGCCCAGGGACAAGCACTGAGGGCAGCAGATGCTGTGCGTGTCTTACGTGTGATTGTGGGAATCATGAGGCTTCATTTTGCTTTGCTATGTTCAGTGCTTCTCCAGCTACAAGAGTATCAGAGAAGAACTTCACAGGGTTTTAAATTCGTTACTATCACAGCAAACCTCCCTGGCAGAAGGCAGTTATTCCTCTGGACAGAGACATAGATTTGATGAGGGTCTGTCTGTATGAGCAGCTCAGAACAGTCATCAGAGCTGCTAGCACCTTTACACACCTAATACCCACAAGTAAACCACTCAAAGGCTTCCTTAACCCAATATACAGCAAGAATGAAGCTGCAGAGTCCGGAGTTTAGGCTGGGAACTACCATTAACTGAGGCCAAAGCAGTGAGCCCTGGCTTTGGGCTGGACACTTAGATATTTATCTCAACTACATTTAGACATCTTCATTATGGTTAACCTACAATCCCTTTCCAGTCAATACAAATTACCACTCTGAGACAAGATTTATCTCATCCTAAAGGAGGTATTTAAAGTAGGTCAGGTGGAACGGGCTGCCTGAAGTCCTTAATACAGTGAGGTCCTAACCACAGCCTTTGGTACAGGACTTGTCCCCTCAGGCAGTTCACCATATCTAGCTGTATACAAGGAGATTTGTTCCCTGTGCATGGGTAGCTCCCTTTCCTGCAGGATGAGTCCAGGCAGTCCTGAGTTGGGCTGGGCCACAGCTCAGCACAAAGTACCTTGTCTGGGGTGAGTCATGCAAATGCTTTCCCCTCCAGAGTGTGTGGCCAAGTGGCTCCCCTGGGGCACCGAGCCACACGCTGCCTGCTGCTCAGCTTCCAGCCTTCTCTGTTTGGGTTTTAGCCTGAAAATAATGTCTTCCTCCCTTGTTCGTTGTGCTGGTTGTTTGTGGTGCACAAAATTAAAGTGATGTATAAAGGATGTTAAATGACTTTGAAAGGGTGGCTCTATAAGCTGCTGTTTGGAGTTGCATGCTGTGAATAGAGTAGCTGCTGTGCAGCAGTAGGGATGTTGTTTGTTCTCCTTCTTCCCTGCTGAGAGTATTGGCCTGCTCCCCTGAGCTCTGCCGGCTTTTCTCTGGCACCATTTAGTTTCCTGACAGAAACCCTTGCGTCTGAAAGGCAGCCTCAGGACCTGAAAACCCACCTGAATAAAGAAGGGATGCAAATCTCAATGCTTCTGAGCCTCAGGATCAAAGCAGAGGGCTTATATACATGTCCCTTAGAGATATATGTCTGCTTGCCTCCTCCCATCCACAGCTGGGAGCTCTTGGGGAGCTGAGATCTGTCCTGGAACTGGCACCTTGGGGCATGGCAGAGGAAACTTTGGGGAAGGACACTTTGAGAAGGGATGAGGGTCTCTCAATACTTCCTTTATCAGGAGCTCCACTGCTGAAGATGTGGGAGGTGGACTCTGAGATATGCGCTAAGGGACTGTGTCGGGGCAGGAAGAAATGCAACAGCTGGCATGAAAAGAAATCAGGCAACAACAGGCAAAGCCAATAGCCTTGACCTAAATAAGGTTTGGATAATACTTGTACTGCATCCAGGCAGCTGAATGGCACCAGTGCACATGCTGGTGAGCAGCTGTAATCCTCTGATTTATTCCACTTGCAGTCAGCATTGTGCTGTTCACTGTATGCTCTGTAAACTATCCTGTCTGGATCCCTGGCATTGCTGCAGCTGAGAGCAGGGCTGGGAGGCAGCTCAGGCAGGTACACAGCAGTGTTGTTTGGCCAGCCTCGGATCAGAGAAGTGCTGCTTCATAGCTGCTTGTCAAGCACATTGTCAAGGAATAAGGATAAAAGACCCCTGGCATTTTGAAGTGCTAACTGAAATTCAGGAGCAATAATAGAAGAAGCTGACTAAATTGAAACAGAAGTGAAAAATCATCTCAGCTTTAGCTCCTTCTTAGAGAGGACAGTGTTGCAGTAATGTCTGCATGGGATTTCAGCACTGAAAAATAGAGGAAAGGCTGGAAAAGGGATCTGTATCTATGTGCTGGGCACCTGTGAGCAGCAGTGGGGAAAGAAGAGTATTTTAGGGCTTCTATGGGTACCCGTGTCTGGGGACAAGACTGAGAAAGGGGGGCAGCTTCTTTTCCAGTTCTCTTCCAGTTCACTCAGCCAGTGTTCCCAGGAGTGCCTTACTCAGTTTAGGAACTTTCAGGAAGCATTCACTGAGATTTAATGGGATAGAGGAGGAAAGAAGCCTTCTAACCAAATCCTATCCCTCATCATCACCCAGAAGAAGCTCACATTTGTTGGGGTTGTTTTCTGCCTTGTGCTTCTGATTGTCATTAACCTTTTCACTTAATTTTCCTTCTCAGGATGGAGAAGTGCATATAAGTGAGTTGAAAAACGGGAACACGGAGATGTTCTGGAACCCAACCAGTGAGGTGCGAAGGCAGAGGCTGAAGCGCCACATTGTGCTGTTTGAGGAGCAGACAGAATTTGAGTCAGAGAGGTGAGGAGCTCTGGGAGTGCTTCGCTATCACTTCCCTCCTGGAAGTCAGGCTCTAATTAGAAGGCTCCAATTCCTCAGCACAGTCTGGAAAGGCAGTGACCTGCTGTGCCTGCATGTATTACCCAGCCATTTACCTGTTGGGTTTTTTTTTCCAGTCTATTAACTTTGGAGAATTTCCATGGAGTGTAACTCTGAAATAACCAGGGAGCTGGGCTGAGAAATAGTGGAGGCTACGCTTTATCTGCTAGAATAACAACTCTCTCTGAACTCCAGAGATTGTGAACTGAGTCCCTGTAGCTGCTGGAACATTTTACAGAAGGGCAAGATGTCAATCTGAGGTTGGATGTCTTGTTAAGAAGGATTGTTTCAACCACGGGCTCTTAAACTAGGTGTAGGAATCAAGTCCTGGCATGAGCAGAGCAGTAGTTGGAACCACATAACAGGATTTTATGAGAGAATGCAATTAAACAGATGTTTAGCCTTGTCTCATAATGTCAGCTGAGATCTCCAAAGAAATCTGCATCTGTTTTTTTCAGGGTAATCTAAATTACCTAAAGATGTAGTCCTGGCACATGACTTAGGAACTGGAATGAATGACCTGATGCAATGAGCATCCCCAAGACATCACTCAAGAAGGAACAGCTAGAGCAATGCCATGTGACACTGGCATCAAACCAGCTAGTGCTCCTATCTCACCAGTATGGTTAGCCTGTACCGGCCAACATCCCAAGCCAGTTATATGCACTTTGCTGCCTGGCTCTGCATCGCATTGCCCCTGTGGGCATCTAATGTGGCATCACATGGCACTAAAGAGGTTCCTGTTTTTGTAGGTAAAGAAAGAACCCTGTTTTTGTAGGTAAAGAAAGAACCCTGTTTTTATAGGTAAAGAAAGAACACTGCACAAAAAATAATAAAAGCACGTGAACATTCTGTTTGTTCTGGACTGCAGTGGGCTTGTAGGCAATAAAGCCTGCATTTGTAACTTGGAGTTGTGCAGTAGCCACTGTCACAAAGCAGAGCAGACTGCAGCACATTTCTCTAGTAATCTTCTGGAACAGGTTCTTTGAAAGGAGATGGGAAACCTTGCTCTTGTGGACAAAGAATCTCTATTTGTCTGTTTTACTCCCAGGGTTGACTCCCTTTGCTGCAGCCAGCAGAAGGAGGGAAGAGGGAAAATTCTGGAGATTCCTAAAGTACACTCCACCGAGCTCGCTATTGTGCTCATAAATACATGAATAAATTACCATCTAGTCCAGGTTATGGGCTACCTGAATCGCTTGTGGAATCTTTCCTGCAGTGCTGAAAATCACCTACTTTCACAAACGCAGGAGAGGCTCTGAAGCTCATGCCATTATGCAGCTCACCACGGAGGGTCTCATTGTCTGCCACAAGCAGCTCTTGATGGAGTAATTTGCCCTTGTCAAACCATTCTGTGCGTGTCCCTTTGAGGTTCTTGGAGTTAGAAGACGCTCTTTACACCAACACATTCCTCAGCACTGATTCCTTAGGCCACCACAGTATTTTCTCAGGCTGTTATTCTCACTCCTCCCTCCCCCACCTCCATCTCTTTGAGTTTCAACTAAGTTTCCTTCCTTTGTTTCTGAGAGAAAAGATTCATACACAGGAAAATGGGAATGACGTGTCAAAAAGGATAGGAAAGTGTTCCTCTGCCTTCAGTTAATTGAGAGGCTGCTCCTTTTAGAAATGTTGTGATAACATAAGGTGATAGAGACACAGTGAAAGCTTCGGTATCTCTTTTCAATTAAGAGCTTCACAGCAAGCTCCAAATTAAATGCAGTAAGGTATTAATCTTCTAAACGGAGGACTGGTGCTTTGTGGAGCTGGGAATACTGGAACAGCCTGGATCTCCAGGGCTTACTGTAGCCACTAAACCACTCAGTAATGTTTTGGAAGGACTAGCTGCTCATCTCAGAAGTGAAGATCAGAGTGTTCTGATTAGAGGAACTGTGGAGAGGTTGATCACAGCTTGGTTATAGCAATGATTTTTCTGCTGCAAAAGCCAAAAATCCTCTCCTCCAGGCTCAGTGAGACATCCTATGGCAGATCATGTATTTTGCAGCAGCAGAAAGCAGAAAACAAGTGTGAGTTTGTGAGCACAAGTATGTGTTGATTTCTTTCAGACTGAATCAGCTTCCAACAGATTTGGTTGCTGGTTCTCTACAGGAGTACAGCATTGCAATGGGCAGCTGCTGGGCATCCACATAAATTCCTTTTGCAGTGCCTCCAAACTTCAAGCGTAAAGCTTTTGTTTCAGGGACAGGCATTTAACACAAAGGTTCCTAAACATAGATGATTGAAAGCATGGGGAAGATAACAGAGTCTCCATCAATCACCTGGAAAGGCCACTGACCTCAGTGAATTGAGCATAACTGCCTTATAGCTCACTCAGACAGTACTGGAGGTTGTACTGGATATTGTGGATGTTATCTAAGGGGACGTTCCCCTGTCCTTCAGCTGCTCACTGCATACAGCACTCTTAATGTTCCTTTAATTCACAAGCCAACACTGGGGCTGAGCAATCCTATTACACTTCCTCTGGAGTGTCAGTAGACCTGAACAGTGTCTGGTCTGAGGTTCCAGCTGGCAAAGCACACTTTAAAGTGGTTTAACTTGCTTCCCTGTTTATTCCCAGGCTCTGGCAGCACGTTACCAGTGCAATAAACAAAGGCGATCAACACAAAGCGACGCAGGAGAAGTTTGTGCTGGAAGAGGAGCAGAGGAATGCTGCCCGGGAGCGGAGGGAGAACGGCACCGAGTGGAAACCGCTGCTCTTTCGGCACGACGCCACGACCAACGAGTGGCACTACAAATATGAGGAGTGAGTGGTGGGCTGGGAGTTATAGACAGACCTCACTACTCGAGTCCCCAGGGGTGCAGGGAAGGTTACAGACCTATAATTTGGACCCTACCTTCCCAAAACTGTTCCCTGTTCTCTTTGTGAGCTCCGTTTTGTTATCGGAACATGTTCCCGACACCGACTGGGAATAGCTGGAAGTGAGGGCTCAGCAGTGTCAAATCTTCTATGCCACTGGTACAGATCTCTGTTGCTGCAAGCAAGTGTGGCATTAATGAGCTGAGGTTTTCTGCACTGTGAGAGCAGAGTTGACAACTCTGCTGTCCTCCCCTAGCAAGAAGGGTGAAGGCTCTGGAGACAAGCCCCCTCATTTACTCCTAAGAGCTGGGAATGTAGAGGGAAGAGTCTGTTATGCCTCACACTGCATCTGTGGAAGCTCAAGTTTCTGTCAGGGGTAAATACCTACCCTGATGCATTGTTTTTAACACACCTGATGTGGAATTGTTGCTTTTCTGACATTTTTTCCATTTGGTCTCAAAAGTTTAAGACCTTGGGATCCTTTGAATGACATTGCCCAATTTGAGAAGAATGGTATACTTCAGACCATGGAAAGACACTTATCCCCCAGGATGACAAACCACAAAACAACATGCATCAACAATCAAATTGCACGGCACAAGGTAAAAAACCTCTTTTGGGGAACTCAATGTTCTTTATGATTGTTCCGATACACAGCCCTTTTCTGGCAGAGTTTTCATGTAAGCACAGCAAAGGCTGGAAGGTTTATTTTGGGTGGATACAGCTTACAACTTTAAACCTGCAACAGTATCATCATTAATTCCAAATAAAAAGTCTGGGTTGACACATCCTATTGATTTGGGCATTTTTCTTCCATTCAGTGTTAGTGACAGAAAGAGGCATAAAAGTGTTGTAATGTTTAACCCCTTCAGGCACCTTTTGAAAGATCTTCCCTGGGAATTTTGATTCTAATTTATTGTTCTTTTCATCCTTTCTCTTACATATGTGGTTGGTTGGTTAGGCAACTCAGCCAAAAAACTGTGAAGTTCATCACTAATATGTGTCAGTGAAAGCTACAACAAGAATAATTTGGATGATGGTCTTAAGGATGGTTGTGCTGCCATTCAGCATGACTTGGACAGGCTGGAGGGTTGTTGGGCAGGAAGAAATGTAATGAAATTTAACAAGGGCAAGTGTAGAGTGTTGCACCTGGGAAAGAACAACCCCAGGGATCAGTATAGGTTGGGGACTGTTGGAAGGCAGTGAAGGGATAAAGGATTTGTGGGTCCTAGTGGATGGGAGGTTGACCATAAGCCAGCAGTATGCTCTTGTGCCCAGGAGGGGCAATGCCATTCTGGGGTGTATTAGAAGGGGTCAAGAGAGGTTCTCCTGCCCCTCTACCACTGGCAGTCCAACTACTCAGTTGCTGAGAAAGCAATCAGACTTTGCAATCTCACAGATACTCCCCAGCATCTTGAATTATTTTGTTTAAAGATAAACACAGGAGATTCATTTTGACAGAAACTGAGTCTCTTTTGATCCCTCTTTTATCCAGAGGTCTGCCAAAGACTGCAGGCGCCGCAAAGCCAGCGATCAGCCGTCCAACCATAGCCAGAACACAGAGAGCAGCTGTTCAACACCAGAGTCAGTGCAGGAGCTCTCAGATGATGATGGCAAGTATTTGGATGTCACTGGGTCAGGTTTTAATGTCCCTCCCTTGGAACCTTATTCCCTGATCCAGCCCAGGGACATTTCCTAGCCCAGTTAAGAGCATGGGCCCATAGCCCACAGGCAAACACAGAAACCGTTTGGCTTTTCTGCTCTCCCTGCCTGACACTATCCTTGCCAATGAGGTTTCCAGAATCCTGGCACAAACAGGTTGGAAGAACACACTGATGTTCCAGTCAACAGATGGGAAACAGGCTTCTCTTCTTACTCTGTTTTCTTCCCTTCCTTGAAGGTGACCTTGAACATTTAAAAGATGAGCGCAGGTGTCAGCATTCTATTCCCCTCCCCTCTGCTGGAGATCATGCTGCAAAAATTGCTCCTTGAGAAATTTACCCCCAAGAAGGGGCCCCAGGCCAGTGCCATAAAACCCATTTCATTGACCTGGATCTTCAGGGTGGAAGATTGTGTTCGTGTCTTCTCCTTCCCACACTGCCTCCTGAAAGTTGCCCTCCTGGGTGTGACAATTTGATCACAGCCAGCCACTTGCTGGGTGAACCTGGCTTGTGTTTCATCCCCACCACCAGAGATGGTGATATAAAATATAATGTCCTTCAATCCTCCTTCAATCCTTTGCTGCAGGGTTTGAAAGCCTGTGTGCTCAGTGTGGGAAAGAAATGAATCACCTGAAGGAAATCCATTCAGCTGTTTTGTCCCTGCAAAGAGCCCAACAGGACATACACAGGTAACAATCTTCTCTCATCAAATCAATGCCCTAATGGGCAAAAAAAAGAAAAACTGTGGTGTTTGACACCTCCACTGCAGCCCTTGGCACATCTTTATCAGCTGTGGGTGTGCAGTTAACAACTGCTTCAATCAGTAACCTCTTAACACACCCTACTTGGAAGGGTGAGGGAATCTCTTTCACCCAACACTCTTTTAATGGGGCAAAAAGCATCACCTGGGCATGCTGAGCATCTCTTGGCACTCCCAACTGCAAAATAGCTGCAGAAGCTGGGAGGGGTTGGGCCAGAGCCTGGCTATCAAGTCTCTGCTAGACAAGAGGGGGCTGGGGGTTGCCAGGAATTTGCTCAGTTTGCTGCAGAGGTGCAGGTGTGCAGTCTGAAAATTGGGCTCCATGGGTGACAAGCACTGAATTCCCACCTCTTTTCTAAATTGCTGGTTGCCACCTGATGGAAGCAACCAGCACACCTGTTTAACCTACTGCTGGCAAAGGGCTTTGCCCTGCACTCTCCTCTGGGGAGGTATTCACTGCTTCACCTGCTCTTGCTGATTCCTCTTTGCGTGAGGAGTATTGTCCAGCTCTCTCTAGGCTTTGGTGGGGTGGGGTCACACGCGGGGCCCACCAGGTTTGGATGCTGGAGCTATTGACGATTTGGCTTTAGCTCTTCTCTGCTGTTAGGGCATGGGTTTGTGAGCGGATGAGGAGATTTCTTGGGCTTTGTGGCCTTATGCCACCTCATGCCAGCCAGCACGGTCTGCTGAGCCAGCAGCAGCCAGAAGTGCTTATCCTTCTGTTAAACAGAGGGGAAGTATAGGCTTTGGGGCAAAGTGCTGCACCCTGAGGAAGTCTCAGAATGCCAGGGATCCCTCCTGGTGTGGAGGCTCTGAATATGTGCACAGGTGGAAGCTGCCACATCCCTCAGGCACACAAATAAACACGCTGCTTTCTTTTCCAGAAACCTCAGTGCTCTGAACAAAAAGTCCTTCCATAGGAAGGCCTCTTCTGAAAGCTTCCTGCTGGACTCTCGCTGTTGGTTTCTCCTCTGCATCTTTCTTACGTGTCAACTATTCATTAATTATGTCTTCAAATAAAGTCACTACGTTTGGCAGCAATAATGATCACTGGCTGCAGGAGGGCCACTCGCGCAAGGAGCCCAGCGAGGCACCAAAGCACTTTAGAACCAACACGGCAGAGGTGGAAGAAGGATGAAAAACGAGGGTAAAAAGGGACCTGGGAACCTGCAAAACTCTGTTCCTGCAGATTATGTCATTTTTGCCTTTTACATGTACATCTTCAAGGACCTCTTAACCTGTATGGGCCTTAATGCTGAAGCCAAATGTAGCTTTAATTGTGCAATTTGTTTTCTATGTCTTGTCATTTTCTGATGCAATTAATAATTACCCAGCAGTATTGGTACCCCAAAAATGATAAAACCTCGGTGTCTTGGAAAGGCCACATGGGCCTGGGTCACAGCTCTGCAAGGGAGGGAGTGCAGTTGGGAAGCTGTAAAGAACTGATGTCAATGGTGCCTGTCCAGCTGCCTTTAATTACGGGAGGGAGCACACTTGGTCCAAAAAAATCCACCCCTGGGGTATTAAGTCATGATCTGTTTGGTCAGCGCACATAGACTGGGGCCTCAGGATGTGTTTTATTTTCCATTCCACGGGAACTGTAAATATGCACAATTTCCTAGAGCCATTCCTTTTTAGGAAATGGGAAGTGTTCAGCGAAAGCTCCGTGTTGGGCTTTGGAGCTGGGGGGTGTCCTAGGTTGCACCCATCGAGGATCACATCAGACACTCCTGCTCCTAGGCTCTGGTCACTTATTCTTGTTATTATTTGCTGTATGGCTGGTTTGTAGTATCTCACACTAGCGTTGTAGAGGGGAACCCACTTCCCCAGGGTAGGTGAGGAGGAGAGGAGGGTAGAGGTGTACCTGTGTTCAGTCGTAGGCACATTCATTGTCAAAAGGTCAGGAAGGAGGAAGGGTTTTGCCACTGCATTGTTCAACTCTGTTAATAGTCTTCCTATTTTACACCATTTTTTTAAAGATTTGCAATATTTTCTGTAGACTGCAGACAATACTAAGCCTTTCTTTTCTGGCCTGAAGTAGTTCCAAGTGGTAAGTACTGCTATATATACAGCCTTAAAATACTTAGTGGTGGTGCCAGTCTGGGCTATCTTTCAATGTAAAAGTTTCCAAATTTTTAAGTACATTCCTTGTCATATTCCCCAGTTAGGGGAAACTTGTTTGTGCTTGATATGTTGAAATAAAACTACACACAACTTTCAGTGGCAGTCTACCTGACAGATTATTGGCGTGTTTGTGTTTTATAGCATTAAAACTCTTGGGACAAGAGCTACAGGAAAAGGCCTTCAAGAATCTCAGACATAGGGTTCAGCAGCAGCATTTTGATACCCTTTTATGTCTTCTAGTTCCAGCAACTTCCTCAAAATATAAAAGCTGTTGCCTTGGTTTTCAGTGCTGTAGATGTAAATGCACAGACTTGTCTTGGCCTTGGCAAACCTTTCTCCTAAGGAGGTAACTTGATGATAATTCCATGGAGGGAACTGCAGCTCCCTGACATGAACAGACAGGATAAGAGCTGGCATCTGAAATCACACATTGAAGAAACAGATCACCAATAACAAAAGGTCAGAGGGTTCTTCATCCTTGAAGAATGTGAACATTGTCAATCCAGATGGGGATTGGGGTATCTTCTTTTTTCTGAGGAAGTCCGGACCTGTTCCATGTGTGGTATAAAACACAGAGAGGGGGTTTCCCCTAGCTGTGAAGGAATGCTCGGCTGCTAACCATGCTTGTCCAGCCAGGCAGAGTCCTACATGCACCTTGAAAGTGTTAGCTCCTAATGCTGTGTGGACATGTCTGCTGATGTCCTGTCTCCACCTGTCTGTGAACACTTCAGCAAGTCAGCACATCCCTGACTTGTCAGCACAACCTCCCCAATCACACACCTGCTCTAGGACCACCTATTCAACTTACTCTTGGGTAAAAATGCATTCTGGGTTTGAGAAAGAGTTAGTAAAAGTAAATAACTGCATGCTCAACCCCACCTGAGCCACAGATGAGCAGTGCTGACAGGAAGCCTTCAGTAGCTACTGCAAAGCAAATACTTTTCATTCTTTGGGTTGTTTCAGTGATACCAAATTAGGCACCCACAGGGGCTTCACTTGAGGTCTTGCTGCTACCATGAGAAGAGTAGTCCAATGAAAGAAATTATTAACTTGCATAAACTAATTACACAGATGCACAGGAAGAGTTTCCAACATTTACTGCTGCTACCACAGGGGATTAAAAAATAATCCAATGTATAAATCCTCCTGCCATTAATTCTAATGCAATTTTTGCACCTGGAGGCAAATGTTCCTACTTATCAGATGAACAATGAAAGGTTTTGAGGAAAGAAGTGATACTTCTCTAGGAGGAATAGCTGCTGCTGAGAAACATGAGTCCTTTGAGGACTTCAGAAAACCCAGTTACACACCCAGGTTGTGTGGCTGGGGAAAGAAAAACAACTCTCCTTCCATTTCTTGTTTCCTCACCGCACTACACGTGAGCTCTGGGTGGAGAGACCCGCACCGAGTCATTTCCTGACACGGGCTCGTCCATAGGAGCAGAGCCTGGCGTGAGACGTGCCGTAACACTCTGCCGTACTGCCTATTTCGGCGTCTGGGCAGCTTCCAGCTGGGCGCACGCTACCTATCTACCCCATTTCTCTTTCCGAGGGCCCGGGAGCGTCGGGGCCAATAAAGCGGCAGCAGCCCCACCCCGGGGACGGATAAAGCTCCGGCGGCCCCGCCCCGGGAAGGTGGCCTGAGAAGCGAGCGGTCTAAGGCACAGATTGGGGAGTGCCATGGGAGTCGGACGGGCTCTGCCATTGTTGCTGGTAAGTGTTGGAGTAGGCCGGGGGACTTTGCTCGGGGGTGCTCTTTGCGGGTGGGTGTTTGTCCTCTGCCTGCTTGTGTGAGGGGGAGGGGGAAGTCTTCAAGTTCTGCAGGGAGGAGCCTTGGGGAATTTTTTTCTCTCCCTTCTCAAGAAACTTCGCAAGCTTTCCATAACTTTTTCGTTCCCTGAGTTGCTCGACGCCTCGGTAATCCTGAGCTAATACAGTTTTCTTAACCTGAAAAGGTATAAGCGAACGCCGTGGTTATGGAGGGGTAAATTCAGCTCCGGTTCGGGGAGGGTTCCCTAGGTTGGGGGTGCTAGGGAGCAGGTAGCGTCCTTTTCTTATTTCTACTTAACGCAATCACTGCTGCTATTTCTTTTCTCCTCGGTAAGAAGAAAATGGGGGGTCAGCAGTGATCTCTCTATTAGTTCTTACGTTATCTGATTGTGAACCCGGTGGTTCGCTCAACTATGGCATAAGCGGGAGCACTCAGTCCCCCGCGGGACTCCCAGCTGCGGGAGCTGGAAGGGTAGGAGCTGTCGCTTTCAGCTGAGGATTTGTCTGCTGGTGACAACTAACGACATGGGGCCTCACGGCCGCCCCTTCCCCTTCCACCTTTTCACTTTCTGGTGTGTGCTGCCAGTGAGGGCTGTACCTCAGCCCGGCACCTGCGGCCTGTGCGCCCCGCGTCTAGCCTCCGGTACGGCGCACGTCGAACTTCCTGAGACCAGCCGAACGGTGCTTAGGAAAAGGAAAAACGTGCCAGTTCCTAACGCTCCTGTGGTTATAGTAAGCTGTCGTGACTCAACAGCTTGAGTTTCGAGCGAGAAAGGCTGGATGAGGTCTCCGGGGGTGTTTCCTCTGTTTTGACAGAAGAAATCCAACACTGGTCCCTTGAATTAAAAAGATGAGACGAAGAACAAACAAGTCTCTTCCACGAGGCAGAAACCGCTACTTCTGAAGTTCACCTGCAGTGAATTTGCGAAAAGAAAGTGAGGTGTAAAATGGAGTCAGTCTGGGGCAAGAGTTGCCTAAAACCGATCAGCTGCTGCACTCGCCCTGGCTTTGTGATTGTAATTAGCACCGTGTGCTGCAGGCTTAGCAGAAATTAGTTTGGGTTTCCATTGTGGCTTCCTATGAACTTCTGAATGTGTTTCCAAGTCTTTGCAGGAACATCTCCCCGAGATGATTATCGCATCCCGGGAGGATGAATCATTTCAACAGTGGTTTGTCTCCGCTGCAGGTTACACTGCTGATGATGGTTGGAGCCACAGTGGAGTACTGCGCCGACGGAAAGTACTTTCATGACAGCCGCTGCTGCCTGCTTTGTCCAGCAGGTAAGAAAGACTTCAGGCAGCTATAGTTGATGACAGACATGGCTTTTTCTCTGTGGAGGTGACTGTGTCACTCCTTTTTCCTATAATGCGTCCAGTGAAAATGTAAACCTGTCTGGAGCCAGGCTCCATTTTGAAGAGAAAGCCCTTTGCACTGCAGGTGATGGCTGGGAGACATGGCTTGGCTGCAAGCCAGGAGACTTCTGGCTGCTGTTAACAAAGAGAGGTTTGAAGTCGGGGGGTGGTGGCTTTTCAAAAAAACACGGGAAAAACCTGATAAACTACTTTTTTTAGCACCAAGACAGCCTAGGGGAATACTACCTCCAGCTCCAGAAATACCGGAACTGTGGCTTGCCTTTGCTCTCCCTTCCTCAATGTATGTGGAGTTAAGCTCTGTCTTGAAGCACTCTGCCCTTAGTATTGGGGGGGGGCACTGGGTTGTATTTAGAGATAGCCGCTTGTAACCTCTCTTCTTTGCCTGAGCTCTCACTGTGCCCCTTCAGAGGGGGTGGTGCTGCCCATGGGTGCTGCTGTGGTGAGTCATCCTCATCTCTGGTGCCATCCGCAAGAGGCCTGGCTGGATGCCATGTTTACCTTTGCTCTCTGGCTGTACTGAAGCCTCCTGACCCTGCTTTGCCTCTTGGTTCATGTGTGCACCATTCACTTGTGAGCAGGGGTTGAACCTTCACTAAAAATGGGTTTGTGCTGCAACATCCTGTTATGCTTTAACACCCCTTTGAGAATGGTTCTGTTTTTTTTTTTTTTTTTTTTTCCCCAGGTGAATATGTTGCTGAGCACTGCAGTGCTCCAGACTTGAGAGGAATATGTGCCCCTTGCATGGAAGGAGAGACTTTTACTGCCCATGAGAACGGCCTGGAAGAATGCTTGCCATGTAGAGAGTGCAAAGATGGTACTGAGCACAAGTGTGATGAAACAACCCTTCCCCCCCCCCCTTCACATGGAAAGCCTGGCCCACTGTTTTGGGGATTTTTTGCGCTTTCAGTTACTGAGAATATTGAATTTAGACTCCCTCTATAGCCTGAGTATAATTTTCACACAGTGGTAGAGGGCCACAACTCTTACTTGTATTTTGTTTTCAGATCAGGTAATTATGAGACCATGTACTCTGACACGTGATACTGAATGCCAGTGCAGACCAGGATATTTCTGCCCTGCTGAGGGCTGTGAAATATGTCAGCGATGCAGTACGATGTAAGTTTGAATTTAAGTGATGCTTTTCCTTCTGGGGATTGTCAGAGTCATGGCCTAATCTGTGCCAATGTCTAGCACATGTTATTTGGCTGTAAATAATTACCCTGGAGCTAAATGGCATTATTCATGCATTTAAATTTTAGGTGTCAAAATACATGAGGTTGAGAAAGATGCAGATTTTGGTATCGTTGTGCTTCTTGCTTATGGCTCTAAGCTTAACACTTTTAGTGTCTTCAGATGAGTACTTCCCCATGTACATTTGCTGACCTTTGTAGAAGCCAAGACCAAAATTTTAGAAAGTAGAGTCACCTGTTGAAGGAAACTAACATGTGCATGAATAATGCACCTACTTTGTAGTGTGTTGTCTCTGCCACTTAGAAGCTAGCACACATGAGCTCATCTGCTTTGCTTCTACTTAATTCTGTGCTGTGTGGAGTTTTTAAAAAGTGCACCTCTAAGCTATCTTTATGCATGTTCTCCTTATGTCTCTGAGCTCTGCTCAAAAACGTAAAGCCTGGACAGAGCTGCGTATCACTCTAGAATCATTAATCCAACCCTGTGTCGTGTTCCACTTCAGGTGTCCAGAAGGGAAAGAAATTGTCCAGAACTGCAATGCTACTACAGACCTCAGATGTGGCTTACCTGAGCAAGGTCTGGTACACAAAAATATGATTCTGCTTGGTTTGTCGAGTTTCTGACTTCAGGCAACTGTCAGCAGGGCAGCCTGTAAAACAAGGGTTTGAACTATTGTAATGTTTAAGAGCTTCTGTAGTTTAGTCTGCAAATTATGATAAAGACAAGTTCTCAAGGGGTCGGAGTGACAAACCACGTTAAATTTACTGGGGGAAAAGCTAAATGTTGCCATTTCAGAGTTGCAGCAGTAACACTGCAATTTAGAAATAATGTGAAAGTTTCTTTAAAGCTTCCCATGTCTGAGAAGCTGCATATGGAGTGGCTTTTCCTGCTGCTGCAGTCTAGTTGGCTTCTGCCAGAGGAGAGAAAGGAGGAGCTGGTACTATCAATGCTACAGCACCTGGAGCTTACTGTTTTCTTTTGCACACTTGTATCTCCCTGTTTTTAAATGTCCCTTCAGAAAGCCCTGTAGAAGTTGTATTGCAGCTCTGCACAGAATCTCCCTCTGCTTTTGTGATAATGATGTGCAGTGCAGGCAAGTACTTGCCTGTTCAGGTCAGTTGATAGTCCCAGCACCTGTTCCAGGTCAAACTGGCTGGGTCACTGTATTGGTGCTGAACTTGAGCTGTTCCCTAGGACAGCAGGGGAGGTATCTTGTTTGGGAACTCCTTCAGTATTAGATTTATTCCTTTTATCCTTTGCAGGAAGCGCACTTGATGTCTGGTTTATTGTGATTGGATTGAGTGTTGGTGTTTTTTTCCTGATCGTTGTAATTAGAAAGCTGAAGAGTGATAAAGGTAACTGCTTGATTACTATCCACAAACTTTCCAGAACTAGGCTGTCTCTGGGGTCTCTGTCACCTTACAGGTGATGTGTTTTAACTCTAGTTCATCTAGCATATGATTCAATTAAGTAACTCCCATATAACAGGCTACTTTTGTGCAGTGAATAAAAGCATAAAAGTTTAACCACAAGCTGTCTTTGACAGATACTTTTCTTCAAAGATACGTTAGCATGAGGTCCTTAAAAGGACTTCTTTTTCTATTTGCGTTGTATTGACAGTGAGGAAAACCTTTCTTGTGAGCTCACATGTGTAAGGAAAACGGTCTCTCACTAGAGGTTCAATGTTCACAAAGGGAGAGTCCTGTAAAACTTTATTAGAATAAAGGGAGAATCCACAGAAGCATATTCTGTGTGGATCTCTCAAGGTGCAGTCCCCTTTTATTCTAAATTATTTTCTGTAGGTATTTGGAATTTACAGGCTTCCTGGTCTGCCTGCTGCATGTTTCCACCCTTAAATGTACAACCGCTTCCATCATACATCCCATGTTAATTAAAATTAGATTCTTCGCTTCTCTGGGTGGAGAAGTTAATGCTCAGTAGCCCACTCAGCCTGTGTTCTCCTAAGTGTTTAGAAGTTAAGGCTTTGTCCAGTTTCTTTTTGGAGGACGCTCTGTTAATTTATGATAAAACCCTGGTGAGGCATGAGCAGAGGCTTTTTCTTATCTGCGTCTAAAAAGATTGAACTGTTGAGATTCCTAGTCCTTTGTTACCTCGAGTTCTGCCTTTTCATTTGTAAAGACACCCTAACTTAATCCTATCAGATGTAAGGAGCAAGAAGCAGCAACTAATTAGATTGTTAACTGCTTTTAATTCATTGTGCCTGTGACACTGGGTGTTGTTTTTTTTCCCCACAATTGTTGCTCTTTAATCATTTGAGCCTTTGAACAGGAATGCTAGGTTCTAAGTCCTATGTGAAGTTTTCAATGGGAATTGAAATGCTTTTGTGAGAAACTTTTCATTGTACTAGTGCATATAAAAGTGTGTTTACTGTTAGTTTAGCTAGAATAATGTTATTCTGAATTTTGGGTGTTGACATTGTTCAAATTTGTCTTCACTGAAATACGATAAGAAATAATCTCTGCCTTCTCTTCTGTATTGCAGTAGCCTGCAAAGACACTAAGAAGTATAAGCTGGAGGGGAGGGAGTTTGGAAAAGTAGCTTCAAAAGCCAAACTGCATCTTGTGGCCTGTCTTTTACCAAGTGGGGATTCCTCCTCCCCTGTATGAAGGCACAGTCTTTATGCCACTGGTGGAAGCTCTGGGTCAAGGAAACTGAAATGGGTCAAGGAAACTGAAATGGCTGTGTTAGAGCTTTGCTCTCTGCTGCATGTAAATCTTGTGAGAATTCAATTATGTTTAATTTGCAGCAATTCCTAAAAGTTTTTTAGATACTTATCTTGTTTTCCAGCTATTCCAACTGTTAAAGATCCAGAGAAAGGTCTGGTAAGTATATGATAGACCAAGTGTTTCACTTCAGTTTCGTTTGTACTGCTTACTTGTACCTGGTACCCAGCTGTCTCTTTGTCTCATTGTAGAGCTGGTAGGATGTGTTCCTGTGATGCAGTAAATTATGATTCGTACAGGGCCAGATAATAGCAAGGGCCTGATGTCTCCATTAGCTATGTCCACTGCAGTTGGCCTTTTCAGTGTACTACCCTTGGAAACATTCCACAGCCTGTGGCCAGGATATTCTGAAAGTGGAAAAATTAGGCTAACTGCCGGCTTTTGGTTTGAACTCTTTTCAAGTCATGCCTTGATCCAATAAGTCTCTTCTGCTTCACGCATTTGTTCTCCTAAATCAGCCATTGCTTCTCTGCATGGTGGTGGTACAGCTTTCCTTGTGTTTAAACTACAATGCTTTTCACAGCACTTACTTCACTTGATCCAGCAAAGTGAAGCAGATTCCTTCCCATCTTTGGGCTCATGTCCCATAGTGCAGATCAGGACCTGGCAGTCAAATTCCTTGGTCCTAGACAGTCCTGTGTGACTTTGGGCTCAAAGCTCAGAGCATACCTGTTCAGGAGTACATTCCTGAAAAGAGTTTGCCAAGTAAAGGCTGGCTGCTGGCACTTGTTTCACTCTAAAGTCAGGTCCAACCTGGCCTTCTGTAGTCAAACACTGTTTCTGATGGGCTCCAGGCTAAAAGGACTATTGCGGTCTGGAGTTTTGCACAATGAATACAGACTAGCTGCTAAATACAAGCTAGTTTTAGCTTTAGCTTGTATATTTAGAACCTACACTTCTAACAGCACGGGAAGGCAAAATCGGGCTCAGTCTTACCTAGTGTAGCTAATGGTGTGTAGCACCAAGTGTTTGTCTTGATGAGGAGCTGAGAAAACCATCCAGATGTTTCAAACCTCCCTTTTGCCTTTCTTGTTCCCCTCACCCAATGCATGCACTACTTTGCCTGATGTGTGAGCTCTAACATGAAATGCCCAACTAGTAAGATAAGGTAATTAAATGCATCTTAATTACAAATACTTAAAGACTGAAGAAACAGAATTGAGATATCTCTTAAAGTCACCTTAAATTCTTCTCTCTTTTAAGGTCCATAAGTGCCTCAAATATGTGAATCACCCCTGGGTTCTTTTTGGGTTGTGTCTTCCCTCACGCCCTGGCCAGATTCACAACACTTCCTGTATTCATAGAAGCTGATGAAGAAATGGGACACAAAACATGGTCAAAGTGCTGTAGCATAGGAATAGGCAAATGGAACATTTCTTTAAATAAATGTTAATAGAATAATGCAATCACATCAGTTCATGGTGCCACATAGCTCTGATGGGAGTGTTTGTGCTACTGTAACAAAAAGCTTAGTTGCTAAGGAGTATTACACTGAAGTAGTCCTGACACGAGCTGTTCTGGCACCAAGACACTGTCCTCTCCAAAGTACCAGAGAATTCATACTGCTGTAAAATGGAGCAGCAGCTATTAGTCAGTCATGCTGTGTGCTCTCAGTCACTCAGTTACCTATTTAAGACCCATTCTGTGTAAATGGGATCAACTTGTTGAACCAGTTTGTAGCAGTGGATTCAATAAGGGTGATGTCCCAACACAGCAGGGTGGTTCCCTGCACATCCCTGCTTATGTGTTGGTAACATGGTGTCACACATGGGTCACTGACCTTGCCCAAAGAAATCACACTGGTGTATATTTGTGGAAGAATTGTGCCTTAAACACATGTCATTGGGAAAAGTTGTTCCTTGCCCTATTTCCACCTTAAAAAACAAAACGGCAAAAAAAACCCAAAACCCTCAAGCTTTCCAGTTGTATCACTAGCTAATATGCTGGCCTGCTTTGTGCTTGTACTGTCCTTGATGAGGTAGAGCCATACTCACCAGCATATACTTGTTTATTGACAATGCTAAAAGTAGTGCAGTCCTCCTCATTTTCTCTCTGTCCCCTCCCAAGAGTTACGCAATGTGTACTGCTGCTCATGGCCTTCTTTCAACTGGTTCCAGCTTGTGAATCTGCCAGAAGAAACTAATCCAGCCAAGCCCTGGCCAAGCTAGTGCATTTGCATGGAGCTGATAGGCCATTATCAACCTGGCAAAGGCTCTACTAGCATCAGCCTTAATACAAGATAGGGTTCAAGCCCCACTTCCTGTTAAGTCAGCTCAGGTGCAGCAAGACAATTTAGTTTCCTCCCGCATCAAGAGGGAGTGTGCACCTTCCACACCTGGAGAGAAGCAAGCAGCACTACACACCTGTGAAAACATTAGGAACAATTTTGTGTCTGTTGTGGAGGTCGTTGGTGTGCCTTGCCCCATGGTACAGTAGGTGCAGAACAGTCGACAAGAGAGAGAATTTAGGCTCTGAAAGCATTTGCGTTCTAGGTATATAAGTGCTGTAACTTTTGCACGTGTTTAACTTTGCCAAATTAGCAACTCTCCTATTATCTCTGACACTTGGTGACTTCAAGTATTCAAGTGTGTTCTTTCTCCAGACTGTCCTTGAAGGCCAACCCATGAAATGCCTCCTAAAAGACATTCCTATTCTTTGTAGAAGCCTGGGAGCAGTACTGAAAGCCTCATTTTGTCAGAAGTGGAGACACCTGCAGATAACTTAGCCAGTGCAGAGGGTGAGAATGCTGGAGAGAGCCCAGAGGAAGAAGTACAACTCAATGCTACCTTGGAAGTGAAAAATACATTACCAGAGGAAAACATTGTTGCTGAGCGAGGCACCTTGCTGCGCAAGTTCTTTAGGCGCCATGTGGAAAGGTGCTTGAAGAGGATCACTTGGTCTTCTTCACTACCAGCCAAAACTGGGCAGAATCCTGCATTCCATCAGAATGCTCGGTCTAACCCACCAAGTGGTAGGGTGCCAGCAAATTGTGTGGTAAGTGTGTGAAATAATCACCGTGTTTTTCTTGTGATACATAGGTAATTTTACTTGAGCCCTTACCTATTCCTTGAGTGATAGAGGCTGTTTTCAGGTAGAACAACAGGGAAGAGGATTTGCTGTAAGGATGTAATAGGATGCAAAGTGATGTCTTGAAAACAAACTTAAGTCCTTCATATAATCTGCTCTGCTTTTGTCATCTGCCTGTTCAATGCTTACAGAGGAGCTTCTCTTTTGCAGTATAAAGTGTGTGGCCTCGTTGGTTCTTTTTGGAGCTAGTAATGTGGCTGTTTTAGCATGCAGTTTTCTTTATTCAGATACTCAGCTGTGCTGTGCAATCAGCCCACTTCACCCTTATTGTTGTGTGTGCTGTGGGTTGTCAGGTATGTTGTCAGGTATCTTAGGAATGGCCACGAGTGAAGCACTCTGCTATGTTGGAGTTAACAGTTCAACTTTGTGTTACAGGCACGGGAACCAAGGTGCCAAATAACTGTTAAAGATCTCTCTCAAAAAGGTAAGTATCCCATAAACTGGCAGCGCTTGGAATTTGGTTGTGTTCCAGTTGACTTTAGCCTGCTTAAAGAATAGTGTGGCAAGGCTAATGAATATTGCTTAGGGCTACAAGGCTTTCAGTTTATTGTAAAATCTGCAGAAACAGGATTATTGCTGCATTTGAGAGGAGTTGTGATCTCTCTGGTAAATTGCTCTATTTCAATGCATGTCTGTTCTGCACTGGTGTATTGTTGAGGTTTTAGGAAGAATGGTAGTGGTCTTGTATGTTTCAAACAAGTCTGCATTGTAGCAGTACACTTTGCCTTAACTAGTGAGCTGTAGGTCACAGCAAGAGGTCTTTCTGTCAAATGTCTGCTTGCATGGAAGACCACATCAAATCCCTGTTTGTCTACCTGTACCTAGTGAGTTGATGTGCAAGCAATGGGATTTGTTCATGCTGGTCTTGGTGTGGCAAATGCCAATACCAGTAGCATAGTGAACTGGTTAAAACCTAATGTTGAATAGCCCCATTAAGCTGAAGTGAAGATGTGTAAGACCTTCCTCAAAACCACCTTTATTGAATAGTGTCTCATCTTACTAGACTACTTTTGAGAGAGACTGATACCTTCAGCTTCTTTTAAGATCTCTCAGTAGGAAATCTGCGCGTGCTGTTACTGGTGTGCCAAATTTGGGCTTGCTTCTGCTATTTGGTCTGTGTGTGTATTAGATGAAAACTAATGGGAAAGTGTGTATGTTAGCTATGAAAAAAAAAGCTGTTAGCAATGGGAAAAAAAAAAAATCTGTATTTTTAGAACCTAGGCTGATGTGTGTACTGCTTTTCCTTTCAGAACTGAGAGATTGCTTCTGGACCTTTATAAAGGAAGTACCACCGAACCTGTGGAAGCAGCTTATGAGGACTTACCTGCATGAGAACGAAATTGATAAAATTATTTATGATTTTCCTAATGATAAAGAAGAGCAATTCTACCAGATGCTTCTCGCCTGGAAAAACGGATTGGGAGAGAAACAATCTATTATTAAGTTACTGGATGAGTTATGGAATCTAGATTCTAAGGCTTATGATAACGTATTGAACACTTTAAAAAATAGTAACATTATAAGTAAGGCAGAAGCTACTGATTAATGTATATGATGAGGTTAAAAAATGCTCCTCTGTACATATATATGTTTACAAACTTCCTGTAAATGGGGACATCAACCAACTTTTACTAAAGTGGTGTCATGGACTTGATACCCTCCTCCCCATCCCACGGGGAGCTGGGAGTGACTCAACACCGGCAGTGTTGACAGAGACTGCGGTTATGCAGCTCACTGAGGTCTTTTAAGTTGCCTGGTATTAAACTTGGGTTCCAGATGCCCACCTGAAAGGGAGAGGCTGCAGCTCATGGTTCCCTTTGTGTGCGGCAGGACCGCACTCTCCGAGCCCAGGAAGCGGGAACAGAGGCCCTGTCTGAGAGGGCCGTGAGGCTTTTGTGTTCTGAGGCGATTGTGTTCGGTCTGTATCGGTACGCTCAGCGATGTTACGTTTGGAACACAGCAATAAACGCCCGGTTGAGGCAGAAGCTAAGGTTGGCTGTCGGCGCTTCTTGTGTCTGAGGGGAATAGAGCCGTAGAATCGTGCTTTCGGTTGGAAGAGCCCGCTGAATATCATCACGTCAAGCCGCGGAGTCCTCTGAGGGCCGGTGTGGCGGCTGTGGTAAACAGCGAGGCTTGGCGGGAAGGCGCTGTGGGCGGGAGGGGGCGGGCGGTGTTTCCCCGTTGCCATGGTGACGCGGGGCTCCCGCCGGAAGTAGCGTAATGGCGGGCGGGGCGACGCTTCCGGGCACGCTGTTGCATCAGCTCGCGAGTGAGGGGAGGAGGTAGCAGGATGGCAGCGGCCGGCGCCGAGCAGGGTAAGTCGGTGACCGGCTCCTCGGAAGCTCAGTGAGGCTAAGTAAAGGGCCTTACGGGGTTGTCACTGCTTAACGTCGCCGCTGTCACGGTGTCAGGTGGGCGGCGTGACGTCAAGCGGCGGTGGGATAGCCGACACGCTGCTCTTAGCGCTGAGGCGTCGGGGCGGGAAATGGCGGCTGGGGGCCTCCTCAGCGCGACCCTCGAGGCATGCGGGGACGGCGACGCGGTCCTCTCAACGCATTTGGGCGCGTTGGAGGGAATGCCGCCGTTGTCCCCGCTGCCGCAGGCCCCTGAGGTGCGAGGCAGGCAGGCAGGCAGCTATCGCGACATGCTGGGGGCAGAGCTGACGTGTGAAGCCGTTGTTGGGTGGGTGCCCCTGGGGAAATCACCTGTGTCGCTCGGTGGTGGGTGACAAATAAGCAGATCCTGGTGTCACTGAAGGGTATCAGGAGCAAAGAGTTCGAAGTGTGGTGTGTAGGTGCATAGAAATGGGGATCTATAGATGCTGGTTGCACCTCTGACACTGGTGCGCTGGGCGAGAACAGGGGAAGCGATCCATATTGTACCTCACCATTGATGTAAAGGGTAATGATGACACACAGTGATTTGCGGGGAAAAAAAAAATTAGATCACCTTAGCAGTGGAGTTTGGAAAGGACTGGGACTGCTCGAAGGCTGAGATGTTGATGAAAGAGATGTTAAGTGGCTGCCAGACCGCTGAGGCGGTCGTGTGCTTATCACTTCATCGTCTGCTCTCTTTCACCTGCCTCTGTCTGTCTTAACTGCCCTTCCCACTCATCTGTGTTCTTCCTTGAACTCATGCCTGAACTTTTGGGCTTTTCTGGACTTTGTCTCTGTGGTCGTGTTTGAACGATGACTTACACTGTGCTTTTCCGTGTGGAAGGAGGGTCAGGGTAGTCCTATAATTTTTTGGCGCTGCTGTAGCAAATGGGAACTTGGCATACCAGTCATACAGGTGTGAAATACCATTATGGTGTGTAAGGGGTTGGAAATTTCTGTCATTCCAGTTAAAGATCTGTGGATTTAAATACTTTACTCCGTTTCCTTTGTTATTGAAAGTTACTTTGCTCTTTGTTCATCACAAGTAATATTCCCTGTAAGAAAGTCCGGAAACATTTGTTGTTGCTAAGGGATTAGCTTTTTTCAGATGTATTTTCAGTATCTTAGTTAAGATGGGGGGGGCTTGGTTCAGGTGTGCTTTAGGAAACTTTTAGTTACGTTTATTACTGGGCAAATAGTTGGTTTATTTATTTATTTATTTATTTATTTATTTATAAATTGTCGTAGTGGTTACTTTTAGTTTCAGTTCCGGGAAAGTGGAAATGGAACTTAAAGGGCTAAAGTGACTGGAACTGACAGACTCTTCCTTTGGTGGGATATTCCTGTATTAAAAATCTCTGCCAAAAGCCTCTTGATCCTCTGAGTCTTGGAAAGTCCTTTGTCTCTCTGTGTGTATGATGTGCCTTGCATAGATGGGGTACCTGCATTAGTTTACATCTTCTGAAACGTTTATGGAAAAGGATACTTTATCTTGGCTGAGCAGAGAACTAGATGTCTCTCCAACACTGTCAGAGTGGACAGCCAGAATGATAAATTGCTGATTTGGAGCTATATTAGTAGTGAGAGCTGTTAACTTTTATGAGTTGCTTTAAATTTGTGAAAACGAACTTGGAAGAGTAAGTGACGTTTTAAAATGTTCAGAAATCTCTTAAAATTTCTTCTTGGAAAGTGTCTCTGCAGAAATCCCAGCACATTTCAGTTGTCATCTAATTATGACTGACAATGTTAGCAGGTTCAGGAAAGTCCAGGAAACCTGTTTTTTGTTTCCCCGAAGCAAAGTAACTCCTGGTTTTTGTGTCAACTAGCTTACTACCTCCTTCATGGCTTTCCTATATTTACTTTGCTGTTAACACCTTCAAGGAACAGAAAAAAAAAAAAAAGAAAAGAAAAATTTCCATTGGATTTGATATTGTGTGGGTTACATGTCTAGATTAAATAGATAAAGGTGGTTTATGTGCAAATAAAATGTATAAGACATCCTATGCCTTTGAGTCTGTGTGTTGCTGCAGCTTCGCAGACAAATTCCCTATGTCTTTTAGTCATCGCCAAAGCACTCCATGAATGGAAAGAAGAGTGTGTGACAATTAAATGCCCTAAAGAGAGTTGTTATATGAAAACTGTATTAATTAATGACTACAGTAGAATTTTTGTGGAATAACTTCTTAATCCAGAGGGAGTGTTAGATTATTAATATTTGTTCTTATGATTGTTCAAAGTTATTTTATGTTCCTCAGCAATACCCATGCTCAATGGTGGTTTCTGAACAGAGGTGCTCTTGAGTGATATGATTTGATGTTTATGGATCATTCCGTTCACACGAGTCAACATTCACTGTTAGACAACAGCTTTGTAATACTCGCTGTGAAGAAAAATGCAACTGAGTAGTAGCAGCTGTATTTTTTCTATTTTTAGTAGTAATGTAAATAAAATTGGAACAAACTTCTATGTAGAGATAGATTTGACTGATTTGTTTTCCTTGAAATGCTTCTCTGGTATGCTGCCTTCCAGCAGCATACTTACTACTTCCTTCTCAGGAGAGCACTCTGTGCTAGAGGAGACCTTTTTTTTTGGTTATTTCAGCCCACAAGTACTCACAAGAATACCAGAAGTGAGAATAGTTTTGCCCTTTATGCACTGAAATAGAATATTCAGAGGCATTTCAGAGTTGCGCTGATCACTCAGCACTCTCAAACACATCAAATTTGCTTGTGTTTCTGCACCTGACTGCAGCAGAGAGTAGAACACATCTGTGCTACCTTCCAGCTAGCTGTCATGGTCTGAAAAGTAGCCATCAGTGTAAAAAAGGGAGTTTGGAATTCAGCACGGCCTTTGAAACCAGTGTGGGAAGCTCATGCTGGTCCAATGAGCCTGCTGGGAGCTGGAGACTGCTGTGGCTTAGCTGCTGCTGAGCCCTGAGGAGCTCTGTCCACAGTTGCTTGGGTATGTTCATGCTGTAATGCACTTGCTGTGGGCTGCAGTTGCAGATGTGAGTTTGGGCTGAATTTGAGTAAGTGATCAGTCCTAACATAAAGACGTCCTCCTGTTAGATCCCCTGGGCTGGCTGGTTTCTTTAGTGTAATACACTTTCAGGTCTGCTGTTACTCTTGCAGCTAGACATAGCATTGCACTTTATAATTTCAGGTACTCATGTGTGTACCAAGACTGTTCAAAGTAATTTTTGTTGCTCAGTTTATCAAGACTGAGCGGGTACTGGCATTCACAGGGAGTATTTGCCATCACTTCTTACCAGGATTAACTTGTATGAGTTCTGTCACCTTTGTTATATTTGTGTGTAAGTTTGTGCAACTTCTCTTTTAGATGGGTTTGCAGATGTGGTTGGGAAGCACTTACATTGTTTCAGATACACTGACCGACTTTCCATTAGCAGCCCGATGCGTGAATAATGGTCATAATAACCCTAATAATACTTTGCAAATTGAGTGTTGTTTTCCTTGCAATAGATCTTTAAAGATCTTTTCTTTGAGATATAGTTTCATTTATGCATAGATCATTCTTGTCATACTTTTTTTTTGGCCTTCTCCCTCATGATTCATGGATACAAACCTCACATTCAGGCAAGGCTCACGTCTTGGGTTTCCATCATGAACGAACGTATTTCAAACTGTTTCACTGTGTATAAACACCTGCAGTTCTATGATGATAATCATCAGTAAATGGTTAGGAGTCTGAAAAGTTTATAGTAATATGAACCCTGTGAGCGGAAGCTGGATCCTGTTCAGCTGGGTAAGGCAGGCCTGTAAGGTCTAGTTATGAACCATTATTCACCTGTAAGTCCTGATTTTTACATGGATAGTCCCCAAGGAGGAATATGAATTTGCTGTTCTGTATGAATTTTAAATATATTTTATGGCCTTTTGAGGTTTGTTTGTTTTGTTTTTTTTTTTTAATCTCTGATCTTTATTAGTTCTGCTGATGTGCCACTATATTTCACCTGTGTGCAGAAGAGTCAAACACAAACTTACTTGGTATCTAGCTGTCGTTTTTCTGTCATTGTGAATTCCTGTAAATCCTTTAATCATTGATTTTCATATAGGAAATGAGCTGCTCATAAAGCCTCAACTCATGATATTTGGAGAAATGTTTTCATTCTGTAGCTTCTCACATCTTCTCTTAGTCTTCACCTCTCCATCTTCTACCCTCCTTTCCAAAAGGAGAAGGGGTATGAGCACCTTTAATGCTTTGGGAACTACTCATCTAGAAGATACATGTATTAATGTAAGCACCAGCACTTGTGGCAGAGATCTCTGCCAAGGTTTGGAAGCAGAGACAGATTCTCATCCTGCCACTTTATTGTGCTATTGCCTTATCTACTTCTTTAAATTACCTTATAAAGCAGAATATCAGCTTAATGTTTATGTTGTACTCTGAACACGGACAGAGTTACAAATGTTGATTCACTCTAGGAAAATAGGAATGCTGGGTTTACTTGATTGCAACACTGACCCAGGTGCTATCATCTACTCAGTGCTTCATACCCACAGACTTGCACAGGGCTTGCTCTTACTGTGAGCATCCTCAGAAAGCCACAGAACCCTTTCACTGCTTCCCCTGTCTCCCTGCATTTGTAAAGATGTAACATAATAGAACCTGCTTTGCCTGTGTACCAAATAACTCATGGCATTGAGAAATTGTGAGGGAAGAGTGCAATTTAATATTCTTTCTGTGTATTTGGTGGATCTTACTCATTGTAAATACTATTCATATGTCTAGAGAGAGAAGGTGGTAAAGGAGAAGTATGGGAATATACTTCACCAGCTTAGGACTGGAGTTAGAGCAAGTGGAATTAGCTGCGAATCATGCTGGGGGACTTGCACACAGTCCTGGAAAGAATTAAGGATGTGCTCAACTTCATTAGGCGTATTGGCAGAGCATAAAATTATTCATATTTAATTATTTGCAAGGAGAGTGTTTCAGCAGTGTGACCGATCAGGTTTGCTGCATGTGAAGAATTTTCTCCAATTGCAAGTAGAAAATACTTCTTCACAGAAAGGAGCTGTGCTTTTGTCCTTAGACTCTTTGCATAGATGTCTCCAAAAAACATGAACAGCATGAACATAATCCTATTAATAGGAATTATACAGTTAATCAGTAGCATGCATTAAATATTTTTTTCTCAAATTTCTGGTCAGTTGCTAGAGCAAATTTAGAGTGGGAGGTGTATAGTGTAAAGATATATTTTGGTCATGGGATCTCCTTCTTCCTTTAATGCTGATCAAATGTCCTGTGCCTCTCTTTACAGCTTCCACCTACAGTTTTATTCTGAGCATTAGTGAAGAGGAAGCCAGGGTGAAGGCTCTGAACGAGTACCTGAGCACTCGTAGTTATATCCAGGGGTTCACATTTTCACATGCAGATGTGGAGGTATTCAGAAAGTTTTCGGGGCCACCTGTGGACCAGTATATCCATGTTGTCCGGTGGTACAGACACATAGAAGCAATCTATGATGACAGCAGTGAAAAAAGTGAGCCTTGTAAACTTCAAACAAGTGAGTAATGTGAAACTGGTGGGCAGGTTATAGACTAGCTGATGTTGCATTGGTTTTATTGCTGGGAATTCCTGGAAGTTCCCTTTCATACTCTCTTGCAGTCTCAAATTTCCCTTACGAAGTTCATTAAATTCGTGTTGCATAATTGATTGCTCCTGACCTAACTGAATATTAAAGCTCTGTTTTCCACATTTCCTTGATTTTGAAATGTACAGAGTTCTATTATGTGTTCTTTAAAAAGCTAGCTACCCAGTTGTGGAGTTTGTTTTTTTCCCTAAAATTTCAGGATTTGCTCAGTCCACCTCTATTTTTAATTTTTTTCCCTGCAAGAGTAACTGTGTATTACAACTTATTGCTGTATAATATACAGATTCATGGTACTGTAAACTGAACACTGCCTCTTATGATTGTTATCAACACAAAATTTCAAAAAGAATGTTTGAGGTTCTTTTTAAACCCTGGTAATTTAGGCATTGCTGATGATTTGAGGAAATACTAACCAGTTAACCTAGGTGATTGTGTAAGCATGGGTGCTGGCATTTTTTAGGAGCTGCATCACTGTCCTGAGTTGTTTTCCAATGAGCTCGTCTAATTTAACTGCTTTATAGCAAGATCCTTGCTCAGGGAGTCATGAAATAATTAATAACACAGAGCTGTTGTGTAGTGCTTGCAATACCTATGAATGAATGCATAATGTCTGTCATTTTTGCTGATGGTTGTTGACTAATGTTACTCCAATGCCATCTCCTCACAACCTGTCATTGTACTTGGTCTCAATTCCTAGCCCAGCAGTAGTTCAGTCAGACTGCTGCAAGTAGATTGTCATTTGTGTGTGTACCTGCATGTGTTTGTGCTGGTTAGTAATTTCCTTTTCAGCAGTGAAGGGATCTCAGCTGTACTGCTGGCTCTGATAGCAGATTAAAGGCCACTAACTAAATTTGTCTGCAGACTTTTATGGATCAGGCTGATGCAATAAAAGACTTCTGTTTTCCTGTCCATGAAATCTTTAACATTGTCTCTCATCCTGAAGAGTGTTTCTTGTTACCTTTATGATCTCTGCATACGTATTGGGACTCCTGAAATGATGTTCCAGAGTTCACTGCGAAAATGACATGTGAACCTGCCACACTTCTTAGACCTTGGATATTTTATGGGGTTGTTTTTTTCTGGGGCGGGGGGGAGTGGGTGGGGGGTTGTTGGAGGTTTTTTTTGTGTATTGTAGAGCTCCAGGAGTGGATTAGAGCAAACGAACTTCAGTTCAACCAGGAAGAAGATTGTAGCTGGCAGAGACATAGTTGAACAAACTCAGTAGTATGCCTTTGACTTTGCCCTTGGTGTCGGTGTAGTGAGTGTAATATGATGCCTTATTCACAAGCTGAGAACTTTAGGCTGCACTATCTGGGTTTTTTCTTATGTTCAGTGTGGTTTCAGTAAAGAAAACTTTGCAGATTTATCTTTTATTTGATTAACCCACAGAGGCTTCTTTCCCTGAGGGAAGCATTAGCTGCAATTAAGCATACCAGCATAACCTTTGTAAATCAAAGAGTAAACAAATCCATACCTTGGGTGTATGGTCTGTGTTATGGATAGGCTGCTCTTGAGGTATTCTCTTCAGGAGTACCTCATCCAGTGGAGTGTATTTAGAATAAACATATTTCTACAGATCCATAACATGGAGATTAAATGGGGGGCATTTGTAGCTGTCTGGAAGTTNCTTGGTTTTAAACCAAAATAGTCATAGAAAGCTATTAGGGTAACAGAGTTAATGAAGAGCACCCTGAGAAATAGGATCAGAAAGCCAATTTTGTTGTCAAAATAAGTAGTTTGTATAATATTGTAATAGCAGTTAAAACACATAGCATGAGAATTCCTAAAGAGAGTGCTGTGCTGTGTGTTTAAAGATGGCAACCTTGCTATATTTTTTAATTTCCTGGTTTGCTTTCATTCCTACTTAATGCAATAATTGGCTTAACATCATTATAGCTGTAAGCACCTCTGTGCATGGTGAACTGCAGCTCTTTGACATACTCACAGTTTGGTTTGAAAAAAACACGAGTTCAACAACTAATGTTGCTTCTTGAAGATGTAGAAGAAAACAAATGCAAGAATATTGGCGCTGATACTGCCTTGGGTTTTATCTCCTCTCTTTAATTTAGCCTCATGCTGGATTGGAGTGTATTTGTGGTAGACAAGGGTGTTCAGCAATGCCTTGTGTACATAGCAGCAGTGCATGATGAAAAGCTGAGGTTCTTTCTAAACCTTTCTGTCTCATATCCCTCCCACCCTGAGTACACACCCTCTGTCAATATTGGTTCTAGGGACTAACTTTGGGCTCTGGAGATTTTTTTGCAGATTCTGTGTGAAGTCTGTGATACATTGTCCCAGTAAAATCTGGCATTGCAGAAAGCCCAGGACTGCCATAAAACTCTAATAATAATTCATTAAATTCCAAAGCTCCTGTTAATGCTTTAACTGAATTCCATGCTCTTACCCTCTTCCTTACTGTTACTTGGATCAAAAAGTAAGAATGGAAAGTAAGAGAGTACAGAATAAGTTAGATTGAAATAATTTGGTTTTAGTAGCTTTGCAGGAAGCTCTAACAAAAGTAATTGGATTATTAGGATTGGAGTGGCTTTATCTATTATATATGGATTTAGTTTTATTTTTTTAATGAGTTAATGATACGATAAGAAATTGTTGTTGTCTTGCAAATATGTTTATGAAAAGTGTTTTTTCAGTTCTCTTTAAACTATTTTTTCCCCCCAGGTAAAGGCAAACGTGTGCAGCCCCCCTGGTCTCGCCCTGAAGGCACAAAACATTCTAGGCTCTGCCTCTACAACAGCCTAACTCGAAATAAGGTGACTAAATGTAAAGAAACAAACAAAAAGAAGTGGAGATTTCCATACAAACACAAATAGAGAAGTCAGCAAATGTTTGTTTCTGAAGTGTTGACCTTTCAGTAGACAGGTTTTAGGGTTGTATTTTGTGAAACGTCAACAAGCATGAACCAGAGGCACTGTGTCAGTCAGTTGTGTTTGCTGGGTGTGTTATAATGTATACAATAAATCTACATCTACAACAGGCATGTGTATGCATGTGTATAGTGCATAATACATAGTCCCCAGTTGCAATTTATCATCGTGCAAAACAGGCAGGGGTTCACCTGTAATACACACAAGTACAGCTAATGTGAATGGAATAAAATCAGTTTGTTTCTTTAGACATTTGTGTAAAAAAAATCTTGGCAATTATATCATTAACTCGTTATCTTATAAACTGGTAAAGCTTCCTGTGGTCTGGTTTGAAGGTCTTGTGGGAAAGAGAGAAAAGATTAAGAATACTAATGACACATGGGATACAGTATTCAAGTGTGTACGAAATGGTTATGTTCTGTACCCTTTCTCAGTGCAAAGGAAAGGCTGATCTTCCATTTCACAAACGAGGCTTGATAACTGTCCTGCCCACTCCAGATCTTTGTAATCTGATATCTTGATAGAAGTGCAGGTACCATAAACACTCACACCCTGCTCTCTCTTACATGATAAAGCTAGTGGTGATCTTTTCTTATGCTAAAATAGGGAGTGGAGTAACTGTTCCTTTGTTGGTGTGGTGTTTTTTTTTTTTTTGTAATTGTAATCCATATTTTCACATTCTAAACACCAAATATCGTGTTACTGGCCTGAGATCATGTTTTCATTTTTTTTCTGTTCACTGTACCTTCCCTTTCAATTCAGGAAATCTTTCAGCCTCAGAATGGAAAAAAGGTCTTGTGGTATTGCTGTGGTCCAACAGTTTATGATGCTTCTCACATGGGACATGCCAGGTACTACAGTTGCTTATTTTGATATAGCATTTCAAGGAAAAGATTAATAGAAAAAAATAGTTTATTTAGATGAGTGTATTACTAGAAAATAATCTTGTTAGGCTCAACACTTGAGATTTAAGAGTAAAAGCATGTTACAATGCTATGTCATTGTGTAATTAAAAACTTAGCAATAATGAGAGAAAATTAGAACTGCTATAAAGTTATTGACTCAGAGATTACAATAGTTTATGCACAGAATAGAAGTAGACTTGAAGTATTCACTAAAAACACCCCCTCTATCTTTTATGTTTTCAGGTCGTACATCTCATTTGATATCCTGAGAAGAGTCTTGAGGGATTATTTTAAATATGACGTTTTCTATTGTATGAATATAACAGATATTGATGATAAGGTAAGATCTTTCTAAATTGCAGTCTGAAATACTGTACTTTGAGCACAGAAGTCAGAGTAATATGTAATTACTGTTTGATAAGCCAAGGAAAATCCTAACACTAACTTAGACATGCATTTTGTATACAGTCATTGATTCTTCTAAGGTTTGTAGCATTCCCATGGCAGCAAAGCCTGTGTTGTATATAAATAAATGTTGTCAGAAGTAATGGAGATTAAGCTAACAAAGATAACGCCTTGTTTGCCTGTTGTTGAGAGACCTAATTAACTCTGTTGAGGTAACTGATTAACTCATTATCATGTGTTCTGGGTTTTATATTACTCCATGTAGCGCTTGAATTCTCTTAAACTTATAGGGATTCTGAAATGCTTTTGGTTTGTAATAGATTGCATTTGCACGTCGTTTAACTATGTGTTGCTTCACAGAAATACTTTTCGTTTTTTATAGATCATCAAAAGAGCAAGACAAAATTACCTTTATGAACGATATAAAGAGAACAAATCAGCACCAGATCAGCTACTTGAAGATGTTAAAACTGCCTCAGAGGTGGGTGTGATATTTAATCCCTGCTAGCGTGTTACTCATATGTAGTAAAGCATCTAAAAAAATTACTCGAACTTTGCTGCTTCCTTAAACTTTCAGTTATTCTTGTTGAACTGGTACCACACGAATTAGAAATGTTACTGGAACTGCTTTTTCCATTGGTTTTGAAATGACAGGAACTGTTGGGAAAAAAACCCATGCCTGAACTTGTTTGCAAATGTGTGTGTATATTTGTGTGTTGTTGAGGCAACAACATGCAAAAAGCATTTGCATGCTCATGTGTTAGAATTTAAACTTTATAAATAACCCTTTTAAATGGCTTTTAAAGAGCGCTGTGTCCATAATATTTTAAAGCTTGTGAGATTTCTCCTTTATACCACTGATGGCTTCAGAAAAAGAAAAAGTCTCCAAAGCTTTAGGATTTAATAAATTATCTATGCTGGACTGAAGGTGGGGGAAGGTGATTCTCTGGTCACTTTTAGAACTACAGATCACAAATTGATTATCAGTCATATGAACTGAGTACAGGCCTGGGACTAGGAGGCCTGGAAATTCTGCATAACTCTCATCATCTAACATACTCTGTTTCACATTAAAACTTCCCTTTTTCAGATCATGACTATCAAACGTGTAATTAAGGTGATCAGCTCTGTAGGAAAAGGAAATTGCTAAACAACAGGAATGATGTATCAGTAATTGATAAAGATGTTCTGAAAAACTGAAACTGGATATGAATTCACTTCTTTTGACTTCCCCTTTATTTCTGATAAGGAATGTGTTTAAGCAGTTTGATATCCAAGCTTTTTCTGTGGCATAATGTATTCCTCATTAGCAAGGCACTATGTGGCTAAGACAATATATTGTGTATAGAACATAGCACTACTATACTGCAAATTGTTTTATATATTTTTTTTTAATCGTAGCTCTTTTCAGTTAAATTAAATGAGACAACAGACCCAGATAAAAAGCAAATGCTGGAAAGAATTCAAAATGCAGTGAAGTCTGCCTTTGACCCTCTACAAGAAGCTGTGCAAGCAAAACTCCCTGCAGAAGAGATCAACAGATGCCACGAGGTCAGTGTGAGATTATTTTTCAGATTTTATTTGTTAGGGCAAACTATTATAATTGTTAGGGGGAATTAAAAATAATGTGCAGTTTGTAACAATGCCCTGAAACATGATGGGGATTTTTATTTATAAAAACGAGGAATAGTGGGCATGAGGACTTCTAGTCCTCAGTCTCCCATTCCCTGCCCCTGTGATAATTACTCAGTTATTTTTACCTTTCCCATGGGGGTTTTTCTCTTTGACTTTTTTGTCTTGAAGAAATAGTTTCAGTATAGATTACTGAGTGTGCATTAATGAACATTCGAATACTGGTGGCAATTTTCTGCACGAGTGTTTCTGTCTCTGACCAGAGAAGGCTTCAATAAGGCTTTTGCTAGGATTATTCAGTGGCAATGAGCAGAACAGATGCTGTGGTGTAACTGCAAGCCCTGCCTTGTGTTTACCACATAAATTCCCCACACCTATTTAAGTGATTGATATCAAAGCAGATATCACTTACGAGTTTATCTTCCTTCTGTTTGTTTCATCCATATTTATGAAGGGCAGTAGAAGCTCTGTATTCAAAGCCAGGTGTCTTTCCTTAAGCAAATCTCTGCTCAGAATCAGATCTTTCTTGTAGAGTTTAAATAGGGCAAGTCTTTGGTAGTTGCACTTACAATTATTGTTTTATAGATACTGTTGGAAGAAGCCAAAGATTTGCTGTCTGAATGGCTGGACACAAAATTTGGCAGTCAGGTGACTGACAATTCCATATTCTCAAAGCTCCCCAAGTTCTGGGAAGGGGAATTTCATAAAGATATGGAAGCACTGAACGTAAGTAAACTGCTTTCTGTTCTAAAAAGTCTATGTTCCATGCCTCAGAACACCCATAATACGGTTTAGCTCCTTGATAAGTAAAAGAGCTGACATCTCCTGCAGTAGTTTGTTGTTAGGGGCAACTTCTTGACTGGAAGGGTCCCAGAGCACTGGCACAGGCTGCCCACAGTGGAGTGTCCTTGTCTAGAGCCTTTCAAGGCTTGTCTGGATGTGTTGCTGTGTGACCTGAGCTAGATTGGATGGCCCTGCTGTGGCAGAGGGGTTGGACTCCTGTGAGCCTGTGAACCTAGTATTGCTTTAAAGGCTAGAGTCAAAAATGGCCTCAGCACATTGTTTCAGAGCAGAAAGCTTGAAATAGGAGTCTTAGATTCTACTCTCACTTGCTTTTAAGCCGGTTTTAACCAATGTAATTTATATATATTTATATTTTGTGCATTCTTGCATATGTACCTATATATATATATATATATATGCATGATATAAAATTCTGCTTTTACCTCTAGGTTTTACCTCCAGATGTTTTAACACGGGTTAGTGAATTTGTGCCAGAAATTGTGGATTTTGTGAAAAAGATTGTGGATAACGGTTATGGGTAAGTTTGTTATTGGATGCTTTTATTGTGTACTGATTCTGTATCAGGCCTAGAATGATTGCTTTCAGTGCTTACCTGTGAACTGTCTTCTCTGTTTTCATATGCAGTCTTTCCAGAAGTAGTGTTTGATCAGAGAAAGGAACTTCAGATTCCCTTGCAAAAGACCTCATGAAATTGTGCTATTCTATACTTCTTGTAATGTTGTAACAAAGATAGAAGTTAGATGATTAAATGTATAGGGTGAAATCCCCACTAACTAAAATAAATAGTCAGAAGTCTTACTCACTTGAACTGTGTTTGACTCCTGGCCTTCAGAAAGGGGGCTGAAAAATGCATTCATGAGGAGATGGCTAGAAAGCAGTTGTAAATAAAATGCTTAATGAAGAAGTAATTGTGAACTGTTTTCCTGCCATTATTATCTAATATTTCAAGCTAATGCACTGTGAGTTCCTAAGTACCATAATAGATTCTTGTCCAAAATTCTTGACTTCTCTTTTTGGTAGTAGCCTAATTTTTTTTTATATGGATGTAATTTTGTTGTCAAAAAGGCAAACCTGTGGTTCAGATTGACATAATTTCTCTTGCATGTTTGTCATTTAGATTATAAAATTTGCTGCTTTTTTTTTTGTTGTTGTTTTTTAAGAGACAGTTCAAAATTGTTTGTACTGAGTTATCACCATTTCTGGGCGTCTTGAAACTTGCCTTGTGTCAGAGTTTTCATTATGGACTTCCTCTCCTGACAAATTTTATTATGTCTCTGATGGGATGAAATTAGCAGAATGGAGTACAAAACAGACTGAAACAAACAGGATTTATATTACATTGTTGCAAAATACTAAAAGGGACTTTGAAGTATTGTATATATTTCTCCTCTTGGGGCTGTTACCTGATGTCTTACCTCTGAAGAGTTTAACAAAAGATACTAGTTGATCAATTTTATTATGCCTTTGATCAATTTTATTATGCTTTTCAGTGATCATTCTGAAGTCTTTATTGGTAAAGTTTTAAAGCAGGCTCACTTACGACATCTTTACACTACTGAGTAGTAGTATGCAGCACTTAAGACAGTGATTCTGGGGATGAAATTCAGTTAAGTCTTGGTAGAAAGTTGGCTAAATAATGATCTCGAACTTTTCAGGTATGTGTCCAATGGATCTGTATACTTTGATACTATGAAGTTTGATTCCAGTGAAAAACACTCCTATGCTAAGCTGGTTCCTGAAGCTGTAGGTGATCAAAAAGCTCTCCAAGAGGGTGAAGGTAAAAAAAAAAAGAAAGGAACATATGTTTGATGAGGTGTTGATCTCTTCAATTGATTTCCCTGACATTTGAATCACAGTTGTTGTCAGAGTTGAACGGTTTACCTGCTGTGCTTCCTGTAAAGAGAGATTTATTTTCAAAGCCAGCACCTTTCTGAAAACGTGTAGTTTGAAAATATGAAGAAACAGTATTCATTCTAAGATGGTTTTGGGTTGGATTGTGTTGTTTGTTTCTGTATTTTGGGTGGTCATCATTGTGAATAGCTCAGACATTTGACTATAGCCCAGTTATTTGCTGTTAGCTTGATGTAAACTAGGAGCAAAGGTGGATCTCCCCTGTGCCAGGTGAAAGCTCTCCACCTGAGGCTGTGGTTACGTAATGACAAATATTTGGCTGCCTCTTCCACAATGAGAACTCTTTTTCCTTTGTAAACCTTGTGTGTTGAGCTAAATCCAAATACATTTTTTTTCAGTTGAGCCATATCAGAATAGTAGATTAAAATGCTCAATAAGCCTCATTGTTATCTGCTCCTAAGGTTATACAGTTTTAGCAGCAAGTCATCCAGAAAGTCTGTCAAAAGCATATTAAAAGCTTTTCATATGACACTCATAGTACGTGAAATTAGGGCACTCGATTTAGGTGAAACAGGCAGAATCTGAGAGCTGCAGCTTAAAATGGTTGTGATTTTTTTTTTTCCTTCTTATTTCAAACCCTTATAGCTGAAATCTTCTTTGTGAAGTAAAAGGTGCTGCCTTAAGCCTTGTTTTTGTGGTAACAGCAATGTATAATTTCCCTCACTTTTATTGAATCCTTGTGTCCTGATGCTGAATGATTTATTATCTGAGACTATGCATATGTCAGTTTATTGCATGTCATTTTAGCTGCTTTGGCTCACTCGTGGTGATTGTCCTTACCCTGACAGGCAATGTCATTTTGACTGTTCAGGCAGCAGAAATACTAAAGCTTTTAAAGTTGCAGTTAGTGTAAATAAAAGCCTAATACTTTTAAATATAAATAGTGTTAGATATTCTAAACAGATATCTCAATCTCTACATCAGAATTAATTGACTGGTTTAAGTTGACAATTTTGTCTTTAATCTGTCTTGGATTCTTAGGTTGTGGGTGCTATAGTTAACCACTTCTAGTCTTGAACACTACTGCAGAAATGTTAAATTTCCTGTGTTTTAAAGGTGTTGTAATCAGAGTAGCACCTAAATGACCATAGGGTGCTAACAGCAAATACTGCATAGCACATCTATGATGCTAACAAAGCAGTACATGTAGCTACTGAACAGCTCCCAGCCATTCTGTGTAGCTGCCAAGATTGGGAGGGGAAGAAATATCCTAAGATTGTGTTGTGTGTGCAGAGTGAGACAACCCTGCTCTTAATTTGGATCCTTCTAATTTTGGAGTGAACTGACTCTGCAGTCTTATTTGTCTATGAGTACGAGTTTTTTTTGTTCTTGCTTCTTTTTCTGTAACTGCAATTTTGGAATTTGCCTGCAGAGAGTGTAGAAGAAATCATGTGTGAAAACTTAGAAAGCAGTGCAGCTGATACTTGTTGTAAGATTTCCTGTCAACTGAACTTTACACAAAACCCCAAAGGATTTTCAAGGCTAATTACGAGGAATTTTGAGAGCTGAATGGGTTTTTTTTTTGGTCAAGGCCAAGAATCAGTAGTGCTGGTGATTAAATAAAATGTATATATTTCCATTTTCCCTTTTGAAAGGTGACCTGAGCATCTCAGCTGATCGCCTGAGTGAGAAACATTCTCCAAATGATTTTGCTTTGTGGAAGTGCTCCAAGCCAGGAGAGCCCTCATGGGACTCTCCGTGGGGAAAGGTAAGGGCATTACAATCAGTGTATAGATGTTCAACACCTTACAAAATAGCATGTTACACAAATACTTTGCCTCATATCATATTAATAATGTATTGATTATGGAGATCTTCTGTTGAAAGTGTGGAACATGTACCAGTCTGATACCTTTTAAACAGGAGTCTGTATGTAGTTCATGATGGCTATTACTGGTAATTTGTTCTCTCTTTTTTCGTCTACAGGCTTTAGCTGCAGCAATTTCTATAAACCTTTTTTCCCCTTGTGATCAAAAATACCAATATAATTAAAAAAAATAACCAGGATAATCAAAGCTTCACAGATTATATTCCATATTTGATCTTCAGATTCACAATCTACTTATATGAAGCTGAGACTAGGAATCATTTTTTCTTAACAAAAATGTATCCTATTTCCTCAGGCGTGTAACTGCTTGGGGGCAGACCAGTGAGGGAAGGGTACATAGGCAAGAGAGAAAGACAATTAAGTGGTTGTCAAGAAATGTCTTTTTTTTTAATAGGGTCGTCCAGGTTGGCACATAGAATGTTCTGCTATGGCTGGATCCATCCTAGGAGAGTCGATGGATATTCATGGAGGAGGATTTGATCTCCGCTTTCCCCACCATGACAATGAACTGGCACAGTCCGAGGTAAACGAACAGGCATTCAGTTTCTGCAGCCAAAAAGCAACATGTTCTTTTTTGGCTGCAACTTACACAGATCCATCATTTAATTTAGAATCATAGAATCAGTCAGGGTTGGAAGGGACCACAAGGATCATCTAGTTCCAACCTCCCTGCCACGGGCAGGGACACGCTACCTAATTTGTAAAACTTTTAAGTGTGTTTTGTATAAGCCTAATTTTATGTTCTCAGGATTTTATTCTTAAATTATCCTGCTTGGTGGTATGTGTGTAAACAGCATCAGCATTGGGTCTTTGGGGATTTGTTTTTGCTGCAGGCTTACTTTGACAATGACCACTGGGTTCGGTATTTTCTGCATACTGGCCACTTAACAATTGCTGGCTGTAAGATGTCCAAATCTTTGAAGAATTTCATTACCATAAAAGATGCACTGAAGAAACATACAGGTAAAAATTACTTTGGAATTGGAATGCTTTTGATGTACTTAGAGTGCTGACTGTAGTAATTTTGCTATTCAGGGACATAATGGAGTTTCCAAAACTGGCTAACTCGTGGTGTCTTTCCAACTTCAGAACAGCTTCCTTGTTGGTGTAGTTTGTGTGGGTAACAGTGTTCTTTCTTTTTTTAATATTCTGATAATAACAGTATCAAAAATTATGTTCTTAGCCGGAGGCTATAAAAATTCTTTAGATTATGATTATTTTCCTTGTTTCTTTTGAAACTCCTAATAGCACGGCAGTTACGGTTGGCTTTCCTCATGCACTCTTGGAAGGATACACTGGATTATTCAAATAATACCATGGAGTCAGCTATTCAGTATGAGAAGTTTATGAATGTAAGTAAGCTTTCCCTTCCTCCTCCAGCTCTAAGATTTGTGCTGTCAGATGTGTTTCAAGGAATAGAACCCAGTGATTATATAGGGCATGGCCACAGACTTGAGTTTGCTTTTTGAATTCATCAGGTGGCATGTCACAGTGTTTGTTTAGCTGTCACTGAGCATTCAAATCATGTAAGTTCCATTTCTCTGCAGCTGCAGTTGCATTTCTCTGCAGCTGGGTGTTCTCTCCAAGTTTTGACATTGCTGAGCAGCTTGGCACTTAAACGCAAGATTAATTTCTCAGTTTAGCTTGCTTATAGGATTCAGTCCAACAGACACTCTCGTAACGTGTTTGCCAGATCAGACTTTACACAAACGTAGCCAAAGGGAAGAGGGAGTATCATTCCTACCTGGTCTCCTCACTACATACATCTAGTGTTTGCCTCTATGCCTTGTGGGCTTACTGGAGAGATCAGGCACAGTTACTTTTGCTACATAGATTGGAGCTGTGATTTAAACCCACATTTCCCACAGCATATTGAGATGACTAATCTTGGTGTCTCCAGCTGAAGCGATTCTGCTTTTTGTGTAAAATGATTGGTTTGGGCCACAGAATAAGTGAAAATTGCTTTTCAGAAAGCTAGATGCCCATATGAAATAGGACCTCGCTGTAAAGTCATTCTTCAGCTTCCATTGCCAACAACACATTTAAACATCTGCCATAGAAACTCTTGGCTAAACTTTTATTAAATGTTACTCTATTTGAGCAGCTTGCTGTTAGAGTATATAGGGTATTGAACAGTGGCAGAGCCAAGAGATAGAACTGAATTATATTTCAGCTATGATTTACAGAGTTATGCAAATTGTATGGGTTTCCTTGTTTTCAACAGACATTCAGATCCTGGCTGAAACAGTACTGAAACAATAAACCTAAGAACTAATGCCTCTTTGTAGTAAATATTGGTTGTGTCTAATTTAAACTGTTTTTAAACTATATTCTTCTTTCACAGGAGTTCTTTTTAAATGTGAAGGATATTCTTCGAGCTCCCACTGATGTGACAGGCCGGTTTCAAAAATGGGGAAATCAGGAAGCAGAGCTGAACAAAAGGTGAGTGGAGCTTTTCTGCTTCTCTCTGAACAGCCATAGTGTAGCTACATATTTAATTGTTTTGCAAAATGACTTGGTATTTATAAGGCTGTAGTATTTGCACTGAGTTCCCCAACTCTGTAGTAGGTAGTGAATTTAATCTTGCAAGAACTTTATGAAGTATAGATGAAATTGTTAATTTCCCTTTCATTTATGTTAAGAGCACTGGCATGCTTTATCATCTTGTTCTGGAAGTGAAAGAGAACAGTTTTGTTGGATAGCTATCATTTTCTTCTCTACCGGAAATGTCCTTGTGTCTGAGAAGTGACTGATAATTGACAGTGATTACAACTGGTAGTTTACACATCCCAAAGTGCAGTGAGCAAACTGAGGCAAACAAAACTTAAATGACCTGACTGAAAGCACAGAAGATCAGTGCCCATGTTTGACATGTGTTGTTGAGAAAGACAGTGGTGTCAATATTGCACTCTGTCACAGCTTCCTGTAAGTCTTCTATTTTGTGTGAAATTAAAAACAGAAACATTTCATGTTGCAGTACTGCAAGTGTTTCTAATCCTTTTCTGTGTTGTGGACAGAGATGTTGACTATTGAAGAAACAAGTGCAGGTGGATCTATTTAGTTATGTAATCTAAAAAGAGATAACTCTGTTTTAAAGAGGGAAGATAGTAAGTAATAAAGAGGTCAAAAGGAAGGGACAAAGAGAAACAGAAAATACACTGCATGGATACTTGGTTTTGTCTCTTGTCTACCACTTCATATGCCCTTGTCTTTGGAAAAAAAGTCTGTTGCTTGAAACAGCAGTGTGACAAAATGGTACTTTAATGTGCTCTATTACTTGTGGTGCCTATTCATCAACAGCACATTAATTTATTCATTATGCCTGATTGCAACAGCTTCATAACACTTCACTTTGTGGTAAGTTAACTTTTGATGCTCCTCATTGGAAAGATATTTAGCAGAGTACTTGGTTTGTACAGGTAAGCACATAAAAGGTACTAAGTAAACAATTTATATTGCTTTAAAAACTAGTTCAAAAAGGTCAGTAGATCAAAAAGTGTTGGATGTGGTTTGTTTGGAGAGTCGTTGCTGATTAAACTTTCCTGCCTGCCTTTGTCCACAGCAGCAGAACAGGCATCATGATAATGCCTTTTTCTTGCTTATCTGTTTTTCCTTTGGATGTTAACTATGACCAACAAAAAAATTATCTCACTTTTAGGTCTCCTCACTCTTCCAGCAGAGATTCTCCAGAGCAGGTTGCTGATACTTTTGACATCCATAGTAAAACCATTTTTTTTCTTCTTAGTTTCTATGACAAGAAGGCAGCAATTCATGAAGCACTGTGTGACAACATTGACACGCGCTCCGTCTTAGAAGAAATGCGGTCGTTAGTCAGTCAGAGTAACTGCTATATTGCTGCCAGGAAATCTTCCAGGCAAATGCCAAACAGACTTCTTTTAGAAAACATCAGTGCCTATCTCACTCAAATGCTAAAGGTATGTAATAGCAAGTAGTGAGGTTGCTACTGCACTGTGCAATTGTAACTGTTGTATTTTTCAAGTATATAGGGATCTGTACAGTCTTTGTTTTCAATCTTACAGGAGTCTTCTGCAAACACCCCCCAATCAAAGCAACCCTAAATTGCATTGTATGCTGCAGCAGGAACAATTTTGAGCCCTTTATGTTACTTTATGATTTCACCTAATGTTTTATCAGTTAGTAGAGAGCCCCTAATACATGTAAGAAAAATGAGATAGTAGAAAAAATATGAAGTCAGAACATCAAATCTGACAAATGTGAAGCTAAATCCAAAAACCAATGCTTACTGTGCTGTAAAATAAAAAAATATCTTATTAGAGCAATGAATTGTGGGTTAAATGAGAACTAGGAGGCCTCAAAACTCTAGTACATGTGATTTTGCTTAGTTTTGCAGTATCTATGACTTGATGTATACCATCTTATCTTTTTGGTTTTTTTCCTTGACCAGATTTTTGGTGCCATAGAAAGTGATGATGCAATTGGTTTTGCTGTTGGAGGGAGCAGTCAAAACATAAATGTAAGTAAAGGGCAAAGTACACCATACAAAATTACTCTGTGTCCTTTGGAAGCTTAGGTTAAAGTGATTATCATACTGATCTGTAGCCAAATTGCATTTTTTCCTGTCTAACATTTGAACTGAAGTAATTAATTGGCTTAGGAAGCAGAATTTTCCTTTTACGAGAGTCAGGGGTTTTTATAGGTTTGTTTGACTTAATGACAGACAAATTGTATAGCAACCAAAAAAGAATTATCTTGCCTTCTGAATGATGAGTCTGTTTAACAAACCACATGTGAACTGCAGGCAGCACATGTTATGGTCTAAAGAGTCATTACAAGTATTTGTCTGTTAAGTAGTTTCAAAAATATAATTATACTGATTAAACTTCCTTGTGGTACACCAAAAACCAGCCTGGAGGCAGCTGTTGTTTTATCCACATTTCAATCTCTTTCTGATCTCATTTGTAGCCACAGTTTTTATCTGGCTACGGCAGGCTGTTTTGCTTTGGTCACCCAGCAGTTCCACTCTGATTTTTCTGAAAGTATTTGGAGATACCTGAGGCAAGCACTAATCTAATAACAGTAATGTTTCATGGTGCAGGCAGGAAAATAACTCCATGTGAAAGCTACTAACTTTGTTCTCTTTGTTTATGCAAAAAGTGTGACATGGACAAATCAGTGCTGTTTTTCAGTTATTTTTTCTGCATTCCAAGCTGTCACCATGTGTGTTTTTCTATTTCTCCTTGGAAGGAGGAACTAAAACATTTGTAGTATAACAAAAAAAGCTATTTTTTATTCATCAGAGGAAGATGAAAGCTTGCTTGTGGTTGAAGAATGTGAATGAACACTCATCTGATAATTGCCCATGCAAATACTTAATTACTGTGCTATGGAGATCTCCAGTAAAGATGTCACGGGGATAATAAGGAAAATGCTCAGTATTCCATGCCAAAACCCATTGATAGTGCATTTTAATTTAGCTCAGAATTATTTTGAAGTTCAGAAGAGAGACAGCAGCTTAACTTTTTTAGGGAAAATGAAAATTAAATTCATATTTAGCATTTTATTCAGGCAGTGTTTACTGCAGCTATGCTTTGTGGAAAGCTTGGCAATAGCTTGGAACAGCATCTGCAAATGAGTGATAAAAGTAGTGGCAGCGCATTCTTCCCCTGACACTGCTTCATCGGTGTGTTGAGCTGGTTTCAGTGTACAGAGGGCAACTGGAGATGTGACTCTTGCTCCCTTTCCTGAGTCTGTTCCCTCTGCCAAACTTGCCAGTAGTGGTTCCAGTTGTGAAACTGATTGCACAGTATTCACATTTATGAGAAGGTTTAACAGAGCCCCTCTGCTCCTTTTATATGGGCTCTTTTGGAGCATAATGGACTATCTTGTCTGTTGATTGCGCAGAAATTTGTCATGGCAATTGAACAGATGGGAAAGAGATGTGAAAAATATAGGGAAAACAAAAGTGTCCATTTTTTTCTCTCCCTTATCCTGCCCTCCAGAGTAATGAAACCTTTCATTTAAGAAGTCCCCTGGGTGCCTGTTGGGATTCCAGGGAAGCGTTGGCAGAAGGCACTGATCTTTAGTTGTTTCTGTAGTTACTCAGTGCTGTTCCCTAGCTGTTTGCTGTTGCTATTCACTACCACTGAGAACAGGATTCTCAGGACATTTTCTTTGAGTTTTCATGACCAGCATTTACTTACACTGGAAATAATTCAGCAGTAATCTCTTCCCACTTTTTGTAGGAGACTGAGTTGTGTGAGGAATACAGACAACTGCACTGTACTGGAAATAAATACAATTACCATACGCTGACATCTGAGGAACAGATCTATGTTCTAATGAAATAAGTCCTAGTATCAGTTTCACTTGCTATTATGGCTGAGAAGCAGTTGGACCTCAGTTAGGCAACACAGAACACCAAAGAGCAAGGTCATCTGTGGGCCCATTTTATTCTTACACTGCATGACAGTTAGCTGGACTATAGCATAACCCTCTGCAACTGATGTGTCTGTAAGATGAAAAGAATGGGGAGAGACAGAACTTCTCCAAGTTGATTTTATCTGCACAAAAGAATTGACAGGTAATGCAAGTTACAGTCTATCCTTTGACATCAATAGATCAGTGACAGTTTTTGATGCAGATCTGCCCTGAGGATCAAGTTCCATCCAAAAGGACATAAATATGAAGTGAGTAAGGAAGGGCATGCTTTCTATCTAAATAATGATTAAGCTAACTGTAGAAATAATTGTCCTGCAGATTGAATCCACAGTGATGCCATACCTGCAAGTTCTTTCTGAGTTCAGAGAAGGAGTGCGGCAAATTGCCAAGGAGAAGAAAGGTGAGAGCTCACTTTTTCCTGTATTGCTGCACATGAGACTTGGAGCTTTTAGGAATCAAGCTGAGGGGTTGGGGATGAGCCAGTTGATACCATCTCTCTTTGCTTAGAGAATAAAAGTAAGGCGTCTTTAAATCAGAGCTGGTCTGTTTATTTGCATCTTTCCCGTCTATCTCTTTAATTTGGGAATCTTTTACAGGCTGTTAAGCTAATTTTAATTTCTTAAATAATCCAAAAGTTCTGGAATGACAAGGACTAGCTGGTGTTTCTCTAGGTTAGGGCACTCCCTGCTTTCTAGGTAGGAAAGAATCCATGATCTCTTTCCCCAGGGAGCTCTCTTAAAAGTGTAGATTGCTACACAATGATAGTGTCTGCGTTTAAATAGCCTGAGGTACTCCTTATTATTTGTTAGCAGAGTTGGGATTGCAGCTCCCCTGATGGTAATTGAGTGCTCTCTTTAGAGAATTCATCTGGGAGTCTGATAGAAGTTGTTTTGGGTGCTTTTCCCCCCTCCCCTCTGAAAAGCTTTGATCATACTTATGTGTTGGCAGCAGAACTGTATGGTGTTAAGAAGGTTGTTCCATTAAGCTCTCTTTGATTTTACTGGTTGATTAGTTCCTAATGGAGCTCTTACTATTTTCTGCTGCTCCCTGTGGAATTTTACATGTCTTCAATATGTATTTGAGTCTTGTTTTCATAAAACTATTTTACACTGTGATTTGCACTGGAGAGCAAAATAAGGCATTTTTTAATATATAAAACATAGACAAATAACCCATATATTATACAGAAATATGAAATTACATTACTGTCTGGTTAATAATCTACTCATTTGGCAAAGAATCTGAACCCTTATTCTGCAACTGTTTTGAATTCTTCTCAGGGAATAAGAAGTTCTCCTTAAAAGCACAAAACTATTTGTTAATTAGTCAGCTATTACTGTCAAACTCCTGCAGGCCTAATTGATGCTGAGAATTAGGCTTATTAGTTCCAACAGCAAATATTTTCTGTAATTTGAATTAATTCAAGAAGTTTGTGTGTATATCCTCAGCCAAAAATGTGACTTTGGGTCATTCAGTATTTAATGAAAATACTCATTCTTTATGAGGCTTTATTTTTCCTTGCTTTCTGATAGTTGAGCTAAATTGGTCCTGACTCTCAACAGTGGTAAGGTTTAAATATCACAGGGCTTCTTGTAGAACATTTTTAGAACACAGCTAGCACTAGATTGCTTTCTGGCACTGGAGTTTCTTACTTGGGAAGTATTGATTTTTTGCCTGAAATAAATCAGGCAGTAACAATAAAGCTGGATCTAGTTGCTGTTTCACTTGGGGTTGGAGTACAGAACATTCTGCAGTTCATCCAGAGAGGCAGCTTTCATTAAACTATTTGATGTAAGCAAGCTGAGTAGTGGTTGGCAGGACCTGCACTGACATGCTACTGATTTACTTCCCTGTACCCATTAAATTCTTGCTTGCAGGGAGTGTTAAATTACTGTAAAAGTTGTTTTGATTAATGGCTTGGGATACTGCCTCCATGTGGACGTGAAAGGAGTTTCCCTGTCATAGCCTGATGCTGGTGCTAAATATTAACTAATATGATCCATATTGTTTTGAATATTCTTAGAGGTTGAATAAGAAGTGTGCTGCTTTTGTAAAACCTGAAGAGTAACAAAAATATTTCCACAGACCATTAAAAAAACTTATCTAGAATTACAGAACACTTCACAGAATGGCCATTTGTAAAACTGGTGTTATGATCATTCAGAATAGCTAATATTGAAATATTAGTAAAATAAATTCTCTATTGTATAATCTTACTAGTATTCCAACTGCAGACCTGTACTGATCACTTGCAGTGGAGTCTTGACTTCATATGTGCACAGTATGTAGCAATGATGGTAAACAGCAAAAGGAAGACATTGTGCTAGCTGTACATGGGAAAGAAGTGCAGAAAACCTCTATGAAATAAATCAGTGATGGGCTGTTCAGAGCACCTCTGCATTGCATATCCTGATATTTGACTTGTACTTGACCCAAGTGCAGCCCCTGATGCTTGGGAAGAATTCTGATTGGCAACAAATTGTTATTCAGATATTCAAACAGGAGCAAGTCTCTTCCATTTTTACTTCAGGACATCTGCTTAAATTGGCTACCCTGTGGTAAAGGTGTAAACTTCACTCTGCCTGGACTTTATTCCCTGCCATGAGTGCTGGTGCCATATGGGATCTTGCTCTAAGCTGCTTTTAGGGCACAAGGGGAAATCCTCTGCCTTGTTTCTAATGTATCTGTTCCCAGAACTGGGACAAGCTTGATCATCGTAACCATGGCTGCCCTTGTCTTTTGCTGCCAGTCTTAATATCCAGCATTCTCAAGCTGCTTTTTAAGCTTCTCCTTTTCCTGCCCGTAACAGTGATCCCTTTCACAACAGCACAACATCTGTTTCACACCCAAGGCTTTTTGGCTTGAAATTTACAGAAAATGTGAAAAGAGATCTGGGAAATGGTGACAGGCTCTATGAGGGCTTAGTTGCCAGGGCGTTCATGGGCACTGGTCATAAGGCATGATCCCACTGGTATCTTCAGTGAGTATAGTGGCTTTTGTCTCTGGCCATCCCTTAAGCAACTCCCTTCCCAATCCCCAAACATCTTTGCTTTGGAAGTACTATGTATAAAGAACAGACATGTTTCAGCACTGAGAAGCATGGTGCTGACTCCTCTAGATGACACAGGATTGATCAGAGGATGTATTTTTTTCATAAATTATAGATGTTTGGTTATACCTTCATTCTTTATCTTGATGGATTTCTTCTTCCTGAACATTCAATTATTCATTATTTCAGATAAGTAAATATTTATAACTGAGCAGATGCCGTTTTATTGAATGAGCAGTAGGTGTATGTGATACATTCTTGATATGATATGTGTAATGCCTTTGTCTGGGTTAGAGCCAGCAGCTTTTAGTGTTAACAGCCAGTAAAGTAATCTTATCCCGTGTTTATCTTAATGGCTTATTTAGAGTTGCACCAAACTTGAATGTGGTTGATTGTGTATAACTGCTCCAGATCAAGAAAAATAATTACTTGGTTCACAGCAGACAAGAGAGCTTCTCTAAACTGCAGTGATTTCCTGTACAAAGGGAGGGTTGCAGAACATTCCCTTGGAATGAAATAGAGTGGCTATTCTTTTTCATGCTGTTGGGATAGTTGGTTTTCTGTTCAGCCCTATGAGACTCTGGATGTTAGGGAAGAAATGAAGGCTCAGGGATGGTACTTGTGTCTACCTTTGTGTGCAGGGTTTAGCACAGTGATGGTAGCTTCTACTGCCAGAGTTAGTATCTTTCAGACTCCTATTGCTTCTTAGTTTTAACCAGCTGAGAGTTGCTGAAAGGGAGAACACTTGTTTATTATAAGCACACGGTGTCTAACCCAAGTATCCATCTAACCATACTTTGGTGTTTCCTCCGAAGTACAAGACTGCCAAAAAATGTCACTGAATTAAACTCAGTTAAACTCACAACAGAACATACTGGGTCTCCTTTGATGCATTTAGTTCCTCTTAACTGTTCTGCTGCTTCTTGGCTGACACAATTTCTTACTCAAGTAAATATCTCATATGAAGACTTATTTTCCTCTTAAGACCAGTTAGCATCTATTTCAGCTAAATCTTCAGTTCTTAACCACTTGCTGTCATTGAAGGCTTTTTGATAGGTTTGTTAGGGAAAAAAAAAAAAAGTTATCCATGATGTCCTTGTCACTATCTAGAAAGCCAAATCAAAATTCTCTGTTCTGCTGCAACTAAACTTGCTTGAAAAAAGCAGCCTGGTCAGACTATGTGATAAAGATAACTATCTGTAGAAACAGGATGTTTGAATTACAGTTGCTCTGATAAATGTACATGTAGTTATCAAACCAACAAAATCATTGTCCTTCAAAGGCACAGTTGGGTGCAGCACAAGATGTGTTCATTTGTGATTTGTCTAAAACAGGATTCTTAACCCTTTTATAGGAAATCCTACAGCAACCATGAGGATCTTCCAGAGTAATACCACTTTTCTACCATACCCTGGCTGAATTGCTGCGTCATTTCTGAATTGCCTTGCCTTTTCTTTCTATTCCACTTGAGGAATAATCAGAGTATCTCAGAAGAAATTACTGAATTTCAAGTCCTTGCAAATAAACATGGCTCTTTTCTCTCTGTAGCTGAATGGTGGCAGAACATCACTTTAAACCAAAAGGCTTTTCTTTGGCAGGTGTGAAAGAGTAGCAACTTCTTAATTGCATTTAAATAACTACGTAGCAGGACAGAATTGAACTTTCACCAAATCTCACTATTTTTCATTCTCTGTAGTAACTGAAGTGCTGCAGCTGAGCGATGCACTTCGAGATGACATCCTTCCTGAGCTTGGTGTTCGATTTGAAGATCATGAAGGTATGCAGTTCACAGAATCAAAGAATGTTAGGGGCTGGAAGGGACCTTGAAAGATCATCTAGTCCAACCTCCCTGCCGGAGCAGGATCACCTGTACCAGATCACCAGGAACACATGCAGGCAGGTTTTGAATATCTCCAGAGAGGGAGACTCCACAACTCCCCTGGGCAGCCTGTTCAGTGTTCTGTCACAGTGAAAAAGAATAAATTCTTTTATATGGAATTTCATATGCCTCAGCTTCTCCACTCATTGCCCCTTGTTCCTGTCATTGGACATCACTGAACAGAGCCTGGCTCCATCCTCTTGACACTCACCCTTTACCTATTTATAAATATTAATGAGGTCACCCCTCAGGCTCCTCTTCTCCAAACTAAAGAGCCCCAGCTCCCTCAATATCTCCTCATAAGGTAGATGTTCCACTCCCTTAATCCATTCTGTGGCTTTGGACTCTTTCAAGCAGTTCCTTTATGTCCTTCTTGAACTGAGTGGCCCAGAACTGGACACAATATTCCAGAGGTGGCCTCACCAGGGCAGAGTAGAGGGGGAGGAGAACCAGTTATGTCTTACAACTTCTAAAGTGGATGTTTTTATAATTGTAGTGATTTAATAAGAAGTGAGAAGAAAACCTGCCAAGACAAATCTGCAGTAATCCAACATACTCAAGGACTGCAAAGCTATAGCATATTGTATTTCTGATGTATGAATATGTATTATAGAGCTGTATATGGAAATACATTTATAGACTATAAAAAAAGTACATTGTAATCTTTTTGTGTAGATCCTGATTTCTTAGTCACTTCTTACTTGTATTTGCATTCAGTTATCAGAGTAAATACATTTATCTTTGATGGTTCAGGCACTGGAAACTCATTTGTCTGTTTTTATTTCTTTAGGACTTCCAACTGTGGTCAAATTAGTGGATAAGGACACATTATTGAAAGAAAGAGAAGAAAAGAAAAAGGTTATTATTTTCAGCATTCTATATATGCATTTTTGATTTAAAAATAATGTGTAAGCTACAGATACCTTTATATGTCTGTGATAACTTGTTAGAAAAATACTAACAGACTAGCAACAAGGAAAATCACATAAGAGAACTGACACTAAAATGTGCATTCAGGAAAAGGAATTTTTTTAACCAGCAGCTTCTTGAAAGCATTGTATGGAACCTAATGAATACCTCTAGGGTTTTTTGCTTGGTTGGGTTTTGAGATTTTCATATAATTAAAGGGTGTCAGGTATTGCAATCATACTGTCTTTATCTTTCTGGAAGAACTGATTCCAGTGAGAAGCTAATTCAGACTTCTTTTGTCTGTACATGGAGTTGACATTTTTCATGGAACTAGACTGTATTTGTCTGATAAGTGAGAACAAAATGCACTGGTTAAATCTTAATGAATGTGATATGGATGAGTGAGATATTCAGGGTGTGGAGGCAAAAATTCACATGTTACTTTATATAGACTGTGAATTCTAATTCGCATGCACAAGTTCTGTACCTAAACCCTTCCTTTGGCACTTCCTAGCATTACTATTTGAGGTTGTAACATTTAAAAGTAACACTTCATATGTCTGGCCTCAGTTTTAACAAATTCCATCACGGCTAGAAATGTTTAGAAGACTTTTCCAAACGTTTCTCCTTCCATGTCATTGTTTTTGTTAAAAGTGAGAAGTAAAATGTCACTTCAGTCAAATCCAGAGGCTTTCATCACTGATATTTGAATGCACATAGCTGCTGGGTGGAACCTGCAGCTAAAGAGCACTTTCCCTGGAAACAATGTTGTGTTCAGTACTGGCAGAACACTTGGAGAAGTGATAGTTCTCCCTTAAGCAAGTGCAAGATGATTTTTTTTTTTTTAAGTTTTATAAGTTGGCTGGATTTGGATAGTTGTTTCCCTAGGAACATCAAGGGATGCAACTGCGTCTTGAGGAACAGTAATGTCTTCACAGTTTGAGGCAAGAGCTTAAATTATCCTTGCAATGTGGTGGGATTTTTTTCAAAGTCATTTGCAAAACGTTTTCCCCTGCGGAATGGCAGGACCATTTCTCGTGCAGGCTTTGTAGGTGTTCTTTTCTATGGATACACTTTGCATGCAAAATGCATTCTGAACAGTTTAAGCTGGTTTAACTGTGAATAAAAGCAAATGAAATCCAAGTTGTACAGTGGGAGCTATCAGACAACCCTAATTACAAGGCATGGTGGTTTTGCTGCAGGTCACGCTGCCATTTCTGTCTGTAATTAGATATCCAAGGGAGCTGGCTGGCTCAGGTTTGTAGAAAACAACCACATGAAATAGATGGTTACCTTTTACTCATTAACTTTGCCTTTCACAGATTGAAGAAGAGAAAAAAAGGAAGAAAGAAGAAGCAGCCAGGAAAAAACAACAGCAGGAAGTAAGTGTTCAGATCCCTTTAATCTGATTTTTAAGAAAAGTTTTAGCAGCAACAGTCACATGCAGGAAAGATTACATTAGAGCACAGGCTTTCTGCCCAACCTTAGCTGGCTCTCCATTTATTGTTTTTTTGTCTACAGTTTCCTGCTCAGAATGACTCTGGCTTGCAGTTCAGGTTTGAATTTTCAGCTCCTATTATAGAGAAGTTGTTTTTGAAAGCACAACTAAAGACTGCAAAAGCTTCTTAGAACTTGTAGCACTTATTTCAGTCTACAGACAATATTGCTTCCTTAATTGCCGAACTAGTACCTTACATGCCTGTTAGAGAAGATTTTCCTTGTGTCATTTATTATTTTCTTCCCTTCCATTATCGTGGGTACATGTGAAAAGATTTTTTTTTTTCTCTTTAAGACTCCACTTGGTCCCTATGATTGAATTCTGAAATGTAGTCTTTTGTGAAACCATGTTTTATCTCTACAATTGCAATGGATAGCCAGAGGAGATGAAATCATAAGGAAAAAAGATTGTTTGCCATACTGATGACTCTAACAGTACAGGAAATGCTTTTCTGGGTTAAGAAAGGAAGTAAACTTTTAGAGAGCGTTGTGTGCAGAGAGACAACCAGACAAATAGCATCTCTCATCCACCAATTCTAAGTAGCTTTTTATTGGAAATAAATTACTTGAAAAGATTCTGAGATGTGCTCATTTACAGCCAAGTGAAAGCTCAGTTTATTTTCAGTGCAATTACTTGCACCCTGGTCCTGCTGTGACAGAAACCTGTGCCTGTCGGCAGGAAACTCCTGGTGAAGGTTGGCTCCCTTTGCAGTGCATTAATTGATTAATTGGTGAATATTCTTTACTCATAATAACTAACCACTTTGTGTTTGCACCTAAAACACTAAGGAACCAAATTAGCAGAAATTAGATGTAATTTTCAGAGTATATAAGTGAGTTACTTTGAGTTCCTGCAGTACAGCTATTTTATTAAGCAGTTATCTACAGATACAAATGTTTTTCCCATAGACAAGCACAGCTAAGAGTTATTGAGTTGTTCCTCACTGAAAATTTCTTTTCACATGATAAACAATTGTGAATTAAATACTCTTTGATTTGCAAATTATAGTCTACTTTTCCTTTGGAATGTGTGACAGGCTGTAAGTAATCAACTGTGATGTTAACACATGTTTTGTATTACAGGCAGCAAAACTTGCAAAAATGAAGATTCCACCACATGAAATGTTTAAATCAGAACAGGACAAATACTCCATGTTTGATGAAAATGTAAGAGACTTTTCTTTAGCTATGGAGTTGTTTCCCTTCCCCAGTTGTACATAATTATATATACACGTAGCCGATCTGGTTTCAGAACCTCCAGGGCAGTGAGAGAAGGGAAGGAGGGCAAGTAAAGACAATGTGTTAACTTCACTGCACATACCTTGCATTGGGGAGCAAGGTTCTCTGCTAGCCATGCTTTCAAGGGTATTTTCATTAGACATTGGTCTCCTCTGGCACCTCTCGCTGCAGAGAAAAATTTTGTGTGTGATTTTTGTTCACAGATTGTTCACAGATTTATTACTTTGTTGGAAGGCAAGGAATTAATTTGCAAATAAAAATTCCCCAACTTTTCCAGAACTGATGTTTTTCAGAGAGGTCCTGTGCTTCCTTCTTGGTTCTGCCTATTGTTCTGTCTCCTGGCAAAGAATCTCTGAAGGAGCTGTAGAGATAACTGCTTTTTATTGTTTCCCTGGAACATAAGAGGTGTTATTTGGAAAACACAACTCAGTGCTTCATCCAGGGCATTGATCCTGCTTCTGCTGGTCCTCCTCACCTGCATAAATTCAGGCCCTGGGGACAAGTAAGAGTGTAAATACTGGAAAACACCCCTGCAAGCCAAGGAGTGTCTGTAAAAACTCTGATCATACTTTCTCTACCAAGAACACAAATCTCATGCTTGTTTCACTTTAAATCTTGGATTCAATATGATAGTATGATTAAAAGTGTTCTCTTAACCATCTGTTTAGGGATTAGTCATTATTCTCTTAGCTATAACCGTCTAGAAATTAGTTGTCTAAGCTTCCCTTAGTGCAGGACAGAAAATAAATACACCCTTTGCCTCTTCATTAGCTAGGAAGGGAACAAGTAGTCAAAACTAGCTGACTAAAAGTAGCTAAGATGTGCCCCATCCTGACAGTCTTCCCATTATGACATTATCTCCCCATCTTATTAAAACACGACTCTGTACGAAGCAAAAGCGGTCCAAGGATTTATCTTAAACATTCTCTTTTTATAATTTTTTTTTTTCAGGGGTTTCCTACCCATGATACTGAAGGCAAAGAACTCAGCAAAGGACAAATTAAGAAGCTAAGGAAACTTTATGAAACCCAAGAAAAGCTTTACAAGGAGTACCTACAAATGGTTCAGAACGGAAGCACAAACTGAAGACAACAGCACTTTTTTTTAGAAGGGGAGCGCCGGGTCACCACTGGAGAAGTGAGCATGTGCTGCTCAGGTTTCTGTTTACACTTTCTATTATGTGCAAAGTAAAAATCCTGTTTATGTGGATTAATAATGTCATCTGGAAAGTCAATAAAAAGCCATTCTTTTTTAAAAAAAAAAAAAAGCCAACCCGTAAGAGTTTCTTCATGACAACAGTGGCAGGTTGAACGGCTGCCAGATCTATTTGGGAAGGTGCTGCTCAGTCAGCAAATCCACAGGAGGATTCTTGTTTATTATAGCTGCCCAGGCCTTGGTTAATTTGTCCTGCATACTGATCTCTATCTAAGACCCACAGCAGCTTGCATTCTGGAATTGTCCCGGTCAGCAAAATCTACTACTAAATGGGAGTGGAGTAATTTCTCCCACAGTAAGACCAGTATTTTCCAGATGACTTTAGTATCCTTTACATAAGCAGGAAACTTGGGTAGTTCCACTACGATACTTACTCTAGCTGCTGTTATTAAAACCTCTCATAAGTATACCCAGAACACTTTGCATAGTAGAAGCTAACAGTCCCTTTGTTGCAAAAGGGAACAGATCATCATCTTTGCTCAACCTGCAGCTGCAATCAAGTGGGTAAGTACAAGGCAAATGCACCTGCATTGAACGAAGATGTAGGAAAAACATGAAGGGCTAATGGCAGAGGGTGGTGTGTTCTTGGAGCTATCCCTCCAAGGAAACAGGAGTGCTGCCAGAGGACCTGATTACCTGAAGTGCTCAGTTCCTAATTACCTGTTGAGAGCCATGGGAAATTAACAGAGGGTTTCTAACTGAGATACAGTTTGTGGATTGGTTTGCAATTAGGAAGTACAGCTATACACTGCTCATTATTCAAGACTGATGTTTGTAACATAAGAATTTAACCCTGAATTAATCATCTGTCATATGTTGTACAATTACATCGTGTCTGCAAGAACAGTTCTCTGTTGGCTAATAATGCATTTCACTGGTTATTAAATGAGTTTAAAATTCAGGAAATCCTAGAAGATATCTCACCTATTGCACAACAGCCAAGCACCTGATATGCAGAATTATATTAATCAAGTATTACTAAGCCTCATGGTGACTTGCAGAAGGCCATACTGTGACATCTCTGCTCTCCCAGCTCTCAAGTTTATGCTGTGTTTCTTTCCTTAATTAAGAGAGAAAACACCTTTACTCTTTCTTTATATTTTTATATTTATATTCCTCCTTCTGAGGAATAAATACATTTGGAGTAACAGAAAGGTCTAGTAGGATTTTTTCCTGGTTTGTCTATATTTGCCTTTGAAAACATACATAATGTTAAGGTCAGTAAAGCACATGCATCTCATATGCAAAAAATAAAATCTGTTGTGAAGTACAAGTTGTATGTGACCTTTGTGTAGCAGGAAGAACATAGAGCTTATCTTTATCCCACAACCAGCTTTTTCAAGTGTGGTTTACACCACACTGCAGCTTTTCCTTTAGCTTGCTATTACTAACTTCATTCTTTTTGCATTCAGCATTTGATTATTCTGCGAGTTTCCATTTAATGCTATAAATGCCTGTTTAAACTGCACAGTGGTACATCAGAGGGTAAGCCACAGCCACAAAGGCAACCTCTCCACCCTTTGGTCTAGGAATGGAAGATCAGTCACATTTTGACACCATTTTAGATTCTAACTCCCTTCACCATTACCAGCTTGTTTTACCCCCAACATGCTTCTCGAAGATGGATGTGCACTCAGGATATCCATGAAGGGCTGGAATGTGCTTAGGTTGCTTCCAGAGTTGCTGCTTAATGTGAAATACTGACAGCTATTTGCTTACAGACTGGTTTTTTGGGGTTTTTTTGGTGACCTGAGTTAGGGCTTGCTTAAAACTAATTATTATGCAGCCGTAGAGAAGATGTTGTTAATCCTGGATTGTACTTCATGGATACCCAGGATAATATCCTGGTTTTTGCCACCCCCCCTTCCCCCTCCCCCCATTTTTTTTCCTCCTGCTCTTTTCCCTTCCCAAATGCTTCATTTTGTTTCTGGGACAACTCTCCTTACACAGATCTTAGAAGCATTTCAGACTTGTGTTCTTCAAAGGTTATCTTCCATTCTTTCTGTATGCTTTCCACATGCACACGATGCTTCTTCCCATAGTTATGCCAGATAAGGGTCACTGCCGTATTCTACCCCCAAAATTATTTAACTTATGCTTCCCATTTCTGTGTTTTGTCTGATTGTCACTTTGTTTTAAACTATAATTTGGAAGAATCCTTATCTGAAACATCAGTGCTGCTAAATTCATCTTTTTTCTGACACAGCTTAACAACATTCCTGTCTGTGAATTCTCTTTGAACACAAGCAAAAGTCACCTAAAATCAATGGGATTCTTTTCATAGACATCATAAGGATCAGAGCCTTTGAAATCCTCTCCTCTTCAGGCTCACCTAGTGTCTTCCACACAGATACTTAATCTTTGCTGCTTTTTATAGCATGGTGCTATCTAGTTCATGCATTTTAAAAGTTGCCTTCTTCAAGCTTGTCACTTGACTCCTCCAGCAGTGTAAAGCCCTCAGAACATTCCCATACTTGAACTTATTTTCCCTATATTTGAACTGATCTTCCAGCTGCAATTTTCTCTTCCTGTTTCAGCTGTCCTTGGAAGTCAGCAAGGAAAATGTCTGCTTCATAAAGCATGTGTGAGTTTGTTGACATGCCCGATTACTTTCCATTAAAAGGAGACAAAAACCCACATAAATGGGCAACTAATGTACAGTGGCTGCTGAAATATTTTTACCTTGCTACACAAACAGGAACTTAATTCATTCTTTCCAAATAAAATCAGTTTAGCCTATATTTTGAGTTCTTTTTTTTTTTTTTTTTAAGCAACAGGATCATAAAAACAATTAAATAAAAACAATGACCTTGGCAGAGAGTCAGGAAAACAGACCTAGTGTCCTGGAATCTGTAGCAAAAAGAACCCCCAAGCTCCAGAGCTGCCACAGATGAGTTACTTCTACCCCCTCTACAGCCATAAAGGAACAGTGTGCATCATGTCCTGGTGAAGGAAAACTTGCTTGGAAAGACAGAATGCTGCAGCCAGGCTTGGCTGAAGGCTGTTTAAGCTGACTTTTTTGGTGAGGGTGTGCCAATCAGTCTGTGGGACTAGGAACCCTCAGCACACCCCCTGTTCTCTGGCAGTCCACCAAGGTGGCACCTCAGCAAATTCCGCTGCACGCACTTAGTGACAGTGACCTGGCAGCAGAAGAGAATCGACAGCAATAGTCTGCAGTGGGTGGCTGAGTCACCTATCTGCCTCAGCAAGGATTAGGGAGAGGGCAGACTCCACAGTATTTTGGGTTTTTAAAAATTTTAAGATGTTTATGTGCACACATGCTGGGAGAAGCCAGTCTGGAACGTGATTTTTTTCCAAGCATTGTGAAAATGAAGATCCCCGTAGTAAAATCTTGGAATTTTAAAATACTTTCATTTTCTTGAACACAGATCTCCCGTTAGTCTGTATAACTTGGGGGTTTTAATTCCCTATAAAATAATTTATTCAGAACTGGCATGGCAAGGTAGAAGTGTGGTGTTTCTGTTTTCAGTTGCACCCTTGGCTGAAGGCCAAACGTGACAGCAGCAAATTTTGTTTCTGTCTGTCACTCAAAGTGTGCCTTTCAGCCTTTCTAATGTGAATACTCAGATTAACATCACATAGGAATACTGCTCCACTAATGAGAACAAGTTTCCCCATCACTCAGCTCAGATATTGGTAGAAAAATCTGTGGATCTGTCAGTTGCCACTGATCTTTTCAAAGCCTTGAAACATTTAATGAGCGCCTAATTAAATTTATGATACTCTCTTTAGCCTCTTTATATGCTAACCTTTGTCTTTGCTGTCTGCTATTCCAGGAAACCACTGATGGCATTTTAAAGTGTGCAAGCAAGCACATCTCTGCCACACACAGTACATACCTTCAGCTTCCTTCTCGACATTTGAAGCGAAGTTTAAACATTTTCAGGTGGTGGTAGTTGTCAGACCAACTTTAGCTGCCTCTTCAGTGACACAATTTCTACCACTCAAACATGGAAAGGAATTTTTTTGCTCCTCTCCCATTTCTGTACAGGATGTTGTACTACATCCATAGTACTTAACATGTCTCCTGAGACAGAACAAATTAATTAAGAAGCACATTAGCTATTTAGTACCAAGATTCCACTTAGCAATGATCAAAGTTCTTCCTCCCCCTCCAGAAAAAGTCACTGACGACTGAAGTCTTCTCTCTCAAATTAGGCTGTGAGAGCAGTTTCCATTAATACCCACCCAAGGGCAAAAGACACAGACATTTTAATGCCAGTTACAGATCTCAGACGAAGCTTTTTCTCCAGTGTCTACTGCATCCGTTTCACCACCTCTGTCATAATTTCTTCTCTTAGTTTTGGTTCTCCAAGCTCTTGTATGCTGGCCAGGGTGATTCAGCAAGTATCTTTTTTGCAGATCTCTGCAGGGCAGGAGCATCTGACAGCAAGATGACTCCACAGATTGTGCCTTATGCACAATCCTGAAGTCTACCACCATGCTACAAGAGGTTAGACAGCAGCAGAAATTGCTCACAGATCATGGGAGATTAATGCCTTTGGAGAGGGGCACTAAATAGCCAAGGATAGAATGTAATTTAAATGTGTTTACTTCAACATATATCAGCGGAGGAAGAAAGCCAAGTCAAAGTCAAGCTTGATGTGGCTGTGAGCAACCTGTTCTAGTTGGGGGAGTGTCCCTGCTTACTGCCGCAGCGTTTGGACTGGGTGAGCTTTGGAGGTCTCTTCCAACCCAGTGAATTCTATGCTTCTATGGCAGAACCTTCCACTGAGTACATCCTTGAGCTCGTTTGTGCAACTAACTCTAAAACACCCATTCTTCAATTACAGTCCTGCTTTTAACTAGTAATTCCTCTTATTCTTGCTGTTGGACTTACTACAATGGTAGTATTCAACATTAACGTATCAGTTGTTTATTAATAATGTATTAATAAATTTGAAATTTTAATCTTGCCTACTGAAAGGATTGTGGTGGTAAACACGACTCATGAATTACTGAAATCCAAGCCTAAGTTGCAGACCTGGAAAAAACCTTTTGTAGAAGGGAATCCACTGGCACAATAAAGCATTGGAAGCTTTTCCCTATTCCACTGTACCCAACACCATGCTACACTGCATCTGCTTACAGACTGCCACACAAACAGCAGCTGGACTGTTAGGGGCTTTTGTTGTTTTACCTTTTTTTATGGAAGATGAGATTATGTCCCTGTTTAGTCTAGGAAACAATGCTGGAAAGTCTAACAGCTGCATTTTCAGAAAGGGGATTGAACATCAGGGCATTTGGGCTTTTTAATTTGTTTGATTTTGTGTCTTTAATAGTAAGCCCTCTGCTCTTTTCAACTTTGAAAGTTTGTTTTTATCCACGCAGAGAATGCACAGGAAGGTTCTTAAAACCATGATCACATTATTCATTAGGTAAACCGTAACATTTCGATTGCACACATGTGCCTGCTTGGCCAATAAACTTTACAGTGCAGGCAGGAAGACAAACTGCTCAAGCCTCCTTGCTGCTGAACAAACTGCGAACCAGCACCGTGCGCCTCAGCAACTGCATCTCCCGCAGGTTATCTTAACGCCAAGCCGAAGGAGGGGCGGATAGGGGCTGCGGGATACAGCGGTCACCGTCCGCCAGCACTCCAGAAACGTGTCCACCCCGCAGCTTTCTCTGAACTGCAACGTGCAGCGCGTCGGAAGCAAATCCTCGGCCCTCAGTTCTTCTCTGTCACGGCCGGCACCGCTAGATTACGGCCTCCAACACGTATCTCACGGGGCGGCTGAAGACACCGCCCTGCGCGGGCCAGCTAAGGCCGCGGATTGCCCCACAAAGGTCCTCTCCCAGCGTGCCCCGAGTTGGGGGCAGTAACCCGCAGCGCGGGCGGCAGGCGCCATGGCACTCCACGCCCCTGCCGCGCCGCCTGTCGCTTTAAGGACGCAGGCACGCCGCAGATCACGCGCTCTCCCCGCGCGCCACCAGCGCCGCGTGCACATCCCCCTCCGCGGCCCCCGCGCCGGGCCCGCGCCCGCGCTCCGATTGGCCGAGCGCCGCGCCGTCGGATAGTCAACATGGCCCGCGTGCGGCGCGGCGGCCGTGGCGCCGCCGCAGCCAATCGGCGGCGCCTTTGCTGAGGGAGGTGCCCGCTCTTCTTCCAATAGGCGGAAGCTTTCTTGGCGGCGGCGCAGCCCGTGCGAGCCTGCGAAGAGCCGAGCGGCTGGCGCTGCTGCCTCTGCGGGCGCGAGGGGACGCGGTGCGCGGGCAGGTGAGGGCGCGGCGGGGGCGCGACGGGGGGCTCCCGGCTTCGGGCGGCGGCGTCCCCGAAGGTAGCGGAGGGCCTGAGCCGCCCGCCGGCACCGCCGCCGCGCTATTGCGGGGACTAGAGGGCCTGCTCCGGGGTGGAGCTCGGTGGCGACGGGGGCTGCCTGCAGCTGCCCGCCGCGGAGGGGCGGGCCCGGTCTGATCAGGCACCATTTTAAGGCAGACTTAAGAAGTTTGGGCTGAGAAAGCGGGGAGTTAGCCTTCCTCGGCTGTGACGGTGGAGGTGAACGCGGGGGTTCCGGCCACATGTATGGCTGCTGCCGCCTGCCCTGGGAAGCCTGGCAGCGCGCCCTCTCTCCCCCGCCCTCCCGGGGGAAGTGGAGGAGGAAGAGGGTGGGAGGGCTGTTGTTTGTGGTGAATAGTTTCTCCGTTTTTCTCTCCCAGCGGTTCTCGGGTTGAGTCAAACTCAGCCGCTTAGGTTAGGCGCGGTCTTGTGTCCCTTAAAGATGGTGTGAGGTTTTTGGTGTTTGATTTCTAGGTCTCTGTCTCCAAAGCGAGTGCTTAAGATTTTCCCCGCTGCTTCAGCCTTTCACTACATATAATTCCAGCGTTTGTAGGATTTCTCTATTTCTGTAACATCTACTTGTGAGGCTTCAAAATAAAAAGGTGGAGAAGCAATTGTGTAAATTATAGGCGAAACAGGAACCACTAGAGAAATTCTTTTGAAGTCATCACTAAGCAAAATATTGTTCCCTCAAGAAAACTTTCTAAGAGGAGCCTAAGTGTTGCTGATGTTCAGGACTTGTGGAACAGGTTAATGAGTTTCCCCTTGTCTGTGTTTTCATTATTTATTTTAATTTCCTTTTCAAGAAATATCAGGTTAATAGGTTAGTGGCTTCCCACAGGGTTGCATCCTAGCGGCTTTAGAACGGAAGTCATAACTTTCCCTTCTTTGTTGTAGTTACAAAAAGCAGTAACAGTTGTGGGTCGCACTCTTCCGGTGAGTTCGGGAGTCTCTTAGTTTCCTTGTTCAAGTTATGTTTAGAAGGTTTGTACAAAACATGGGCTTTTTTTTTGGTAGAGAAAACAACTCTGTGAATATGGCTTGCCATTAAATGTACAGACTTTTTCTTCAAAGTTTCTTTCTTCAGGGTATTAGTTGTCCTTATAATGAACTTTGGTTATTTTAGTGTGCAACAAGTTTACCGTTTCCTGCTGCTTTAGGCAACTAATGGTGTGTGATGTTTGTGCTAGGCAAGTTGCAGCAGCCTGCTCTGTCAGACATATGGTTGATGCAATCCTCTCTTACCTCAGAGCTTTATGCTTGCAGTACTCATTGGGAAACAGTGAGCTGCCCAGAAGAAACACGATATTAATTTGGCCTTTTATAGGTGGTCATAGTGATGATAATAGTTGTACCTGCATTAGTATTTTCTTAGGGTACTGATAGCTTTTTCGTGTCTTGGCTGTCTGCAAACTGAGCATGCTTGCTTGGAGAATAACTTAAGGCAGTAAATGTGAAGGCTCAGTGCCTTGCAGCTGTGTTTTTTCAGCTAGGTGTACATTTAACTTTGTCTCTAAAATCACTTTGCTTTCCCCGTGCTCTCACCAGCTTTTACCTCAGCCTTGTTGGCAAGTGCACTGCAGTAAAGTCATTAAAGTCAGCTGTAATGCAACTGGGAATCACAAGCTGTTTTGTAAGGAAGCTGCTTCTACTTGTTTATTTATATCCTTCTTTTTACTTCTTAGTTGCCAAAGGATCAACGTTGAGGAGTGAAACAAGACTTTAAAGTATGTATTTGCACCAGGAAATGGTGTGCTTTTTACTCATTTCTGTTGCTTCTTGTCACTTAGGGGAATGGCCTTTGTCAGAACATGATTGATTCAAGTCTGTTCCAGTGGAGATTAACCCAACCTTTATTTAAAAAATTACTGAAATTACAGGAACTTAATTTGATGTTTTCCAAACACTAATGAGGATGGAATGAGAAATCTCATCTTCCCTCAGCAGGGTTTCTGTGCAAGAAATACAGCGCAAACAACTGAGAAGAAAGATTTCTTCTGTGTGAGTGGATTTTTTTCCATTAGTTCTTTTGCTGGCCCTAGGTTGGAAGAGATAAGTCTTTGAGGCTGTTTTAAGTAATGCGAGTCTGCATTTCTGGTTACTTACTGTTACTTCCTCTGATAGCGACTAGGATTGTATAACTTGTTGGCTGAACTCTGATTTTTAGGTCAGTTTGCAGTGTCTTACCTTTTCAAGTGTATCCCTTTCTTCCTGTCAGCTGTCTCCTGTGGAAAGAAACACTCACCTGTGTTCTTTTATTTCTCCTGCTGAAGGACAGTAGAATTATTATGGTTTGCTCTAGCAGATGGTTGCTGCATTGCCACTTTCTGTTGTTATATTTAAAGCAGAAATTAAGTGTGAATAAATTTGCCTGGGTTGCTGAAACACACCTAGTCCACAAGAAGCCCCTTTTGTTTGTTCCTGTACTTAAACTTTAGGATGGGCTTGCGTTGTTTTTTTGGTAGATGTTACTTCACAGCATGCAAGAGATGCTTAATCTGAAGTATGGTCTTAGTATACTAAGAGCTTTTCAGCTCCAGTGGTTGTGAAGTGTTGCTTTTGTAGCTTAGAGAAGGCATTTCCCAGGTGGGACAGATGTGATCTCTGAGCCCCCAGCTCTGGCTTCCCACTCAAGATGCCATCAGCACTCAGGTTCTTCTTTGGTAGCCTGGAATTGGCAGCTAGGCTAAAAATCAGCCTGCTTGACTCTTACAGAATCTGAGAAATCAGCTCTGTCTGGTCTCATCAATGACGAAAGGTACTTTTTAATCTAAATTTAACTTGCAAAACAACATCTGCTTTCTTGAATATATTGGAAATATCACTTCCATAGGCTTCCATATGGTATGTAGTGATGACTTGGAGTTGTGATGAAGTGTATAGAATGAGAGGGGAAATAAATAAGGGCAAAGTAAATTGGCAGTCTGGCTCCCTCTGGTTTCTCAGGTTAGCAAATTTAGGTCCTGGGGGCTGAAGTGGTTGTGTTAAACTTTACTCCAGTTATTGCTAATGCCAAGGCTTTCAGCTTCTCTATATCCTTGTTTTCTCTTGATAAATAAATTCAAGGCAAGTCTTTATACAGGGGCTTCTCTCTTTAGGGTTTTTGACAGCAGCTATAGTCTTGGTGAATTTTCTTTCCTTTGGGGTGTTACTTCCGTGTATCTGGTAGCAGTTTCAGATACTTGTGCAGTGCAGCAGAAGCAGCTAGTCACAGAAATAGCCCTGATGAAGCAGGCAAGTGAGGCCTGTTTTTCTGTTCAGGTGACATTAGAAAATAATTCTGAAGTTGTGGTAATTAATTTCAACTTCCATTGTTTGTTTTCAGATCAAACAGCAATATAGTATATGGAGAAATTAAAAATTCTTTGTGCTGTGATGCTGTCAAGGAATTAGGAAATATTATTTTTGGCTTTGGATTTGTGTGGGGTTTTTTTAATGGAATGCAGTGATAGTATTAGCTCTTATGCTTGTCTTCAAACTGAGACTTGTGATCTGGTAGAAATGGATGAACATCTGGAATATTAGGAGGAAAAAAAGTTCTAAAGCGTTAAATGAAAACACCTCATAGACTTCAAAAACTGAGCAAACTGCAGTTTAGGTTGGGTATTATGGTGGCTGTTCAATTTGCTGTGAGAGATTATGCTTGATGAATTTCTTAGCAAAACCAGCAGCTGTTAATTTATATTGAGATTTTAAACAGTGACCTCTTCTGTTGAGGTAAACGAATTGCCATTGCAGTACTTTTAAAACCCTGTGTTTCAACTTGCAGGTGGATACAGGCACACAGATGGCAGATAACAGGTATGTTGGACTGTTTTCTTGAAATAAATCAAGGTAGTTAGAGCCAACTGTGTATCTGGTCTTCCATGGGGGAGTAAAATTTAACCTATGAGGAACAGATAACCAAACATTTCAGAATAAAATGTTTTTATTTTCCTTATATAAAGACTCTTTCCTTATAGCCAAGGCAAAATGTTTGTTGTGGTGTATTGGGTACGGCTGTTTGTGGATTAACAGAATTTATGTTGTCTTGATTGAGTTTTCAGTGTTGATATTCAGATTCCTAAAGACTTGAAGAGTGCTTCTGTGATCTGTGTGATTGAAGAACATACAAGGCAGTGGTTTGTTGTTTTGGCGTGTTCTTTGCGGTTGTGTTGGCACTTTTGGAACAAGCAACTGTTGTTAAACTGGTGTAAATAGATGCGTGATGCTGGTGTTTGAGGCCAGCAATGCAGCGGGGTAAGCTGGATAAGCTAGTCTATCCGGTGGCTAATAATACCCATCTGCATATATGATATCTTTTCTCCTGCTGGGTCTCAGGGTGCATTTCAGCAATACTCACTTGGTGTGTTGCGACCAACACAGGGGATGATTCTGGGCCCTCTCGTTCTTCAGCAAGGAAAGTGTGATGGAAGATGTTGCAGCAGGGAGATAGGGAGGACAGGGACCTTGTAGCAAGTGGCTTTGCCATTAATCAAAGCAACTTCATACAGAAGGTCAAAACACAGAGCTTTGATATCTTGTTTGTCTTCCATTCTTATTCATCTGTGTCCTTTCTCCCATTTTTCTTAATCACTGACAGTAGAAGACTGCCTTGTATTTTCTCTAGTGAGTAATAACGTTTTCCTTTCCAGAGTGACCCAGTACAGATGAAAGGCCAGCTGCTCACCTAATGAGAGAAACTTAGCTGTCAAGGATTTTTTGATGTTATTTGGGTTTCTTTTGCATTCTTGTTTTTCCTTTTCATCCTACTCATCTCAGGAGAATTAGTTTTGTAGCCAAACTTTTAAACTGAGAGGTTTGAAGACATAACTACTTGTCTTTTAGTGGCATATAAAACTTGCCCTGTAGTAAACACTGAAAACTCAGAGTCCTTTTATGAAGGGATGCGTTTGTAATATATTACACTTTTAATTCTTTCAGTAAAACAGAAGATACTGCTTCAGATTCTGTGGAGGGTGCTAAAAATGCAAGTGACAAAAAAGGTAAGAGATACAGTAGTAGGTAACATTGCAAAGGGGGAGTAAGCCTCTTGTTTTGTGTGTTGAAGCATCTTTATCTACAGTTCAAAAAGGTTTACAGTCGAGATTACAGGTGTGTTCAGTATTGAAAGCAAAGCAATGGTTTCTAGGCTAACTGTTCACTTTCTGGTGTTTTGCATATATATTGCAGCCGGGAGCAAGCTAAAGGCGAGGTTTTAGTAACAGTGAAAGGATTTTTGCATAGGTTGTGACTAGGATGCTTCACTGTCGGATGAAAGAACCCACTAGATGTATTGCAGTGAGACCTGTATAGACCAGCTTTTATCAACATCTAATCTTAGTGCAATTATAAAAACGAGCAGTCCTGTATGTGTGCAAGTTCTGCACTGTCTTGTTTATAGGAAAATGCTCTCTTTATATGCTCTCTGGAGAGTTTTATCTACAGATCTTCCAAATGAAGAATAACTGCTGAACAGTGCTTTTCAAGTCAGTGCTTCTGTGTGTGGAAAAGCTACAGTTCTATTGTTATTAACTTGAATGGTCAAATTTGTAAGTTACAGTGAAATCTTTTTCACAGTTGTGGTCACTGAATATTATTTAGGTCTCACTCTGTTTTTTTTTTGTTTTCTTAAGAAAGCCTTTGTGGCTAGCAGTTGGAAATAGCATATAAACTGCTAGACACTACTGAGTGATCTTTATGGTCAAGTTGGATTTAAAGGAAAAAACTAAACCAAGCAACATCTTCTCCCAAACAAAACCCAAAGATATGCAAATAACCTATGTTAAAGCTTCCTTAAGCTAGTGTATGCTTAGCAGTGTATTGGGTTTTGTTTAATGTCTGGGGAGAGAGAGCAGTGAGAAAGACAGACTTGAAAAGCAAATGTCTTCCCATGGTGACCTGTTAGTGAGGATTTTTAATTTCTAAAGTGAAGCATTTTAGATCTAACCTCCCTTAAAAATAGCCTTCTGTGAACTGCTGTGATGACTGAGGAGTTATACAGATTGTAGGAGTACATTAATACAAAAATTCAGTAGCTGTCAAGAAAATGGTCGTAGTGCCATGCTGTGGTGTTGTACAGGAAACAGAGTTTTTGTCAGTGTTTTTCAGGGGTCAAGACTTACAGGAAAAGACTTCTACGAATGTTTTGGAAGTGTAGTTCAGTGATAATTCTCTTGCAAACTTATTTGTGTCTTAAGCTGATATAGAGGGAGGTAGAGAAGCTCCTATTTTGGACTTTGACTTTAAAAGACAGGAAATTTGCTTACATCATCAATGTACTGCTAGATCCTAAAAGCACAGTGTGATATACTTGCAGAGAGAGAGGTATTTTCTATCATTATCCAATTTTACGTTTCTGCAATCTGATCCTGAGTTAATTTTTCTGGAATTAACTATAGTGGTGCTAATTGAGCTCTGTAAAGCAGTATTTTTACTGTGACTGTTGTAATACACATGGTGTGATAGAAGCACTATGAATACTTTGAGATTTGGTTTACAAGTGGCTTCTTTCTCTTCACAGACAAGCTAGCAGACCAGGTGATGCAAAATCCACAGGTCCTGGCAGCACTACAGGAGCGTCTTGACAACGCAGCACTTACTCCTTCGAGTTACATTGAAACGTAAGTACAGAGCATAATAACATTCTTGAAAGGCTGAAAACATAATAGACTGTTATTATTGTATAATTAAAGTAGGAAATTAGAACAAATGATTCACTTAGTGGGCTAAGTCCATCATTTTTCTATGAATCATGGTTTGCTTCAGGAAGGAAGAAGTTTTATGGTGTAGTTGCTTAACTGCAAAGAAAGCTTTGTCCAGTTCAGTGTTTTCCTTTGCTGTTACTTTTTTTCGTTAAAAATAGCTCCATTACCCTGCCTTTGTTTCCTTCTGTGACCCTTATTCTGTCAAGGTATGTGCTGCATTGAGTGATCTCTAAGATTGCTGTCCAGGATGTAGTGGAAAGTTCAGGACCTATAATTCCCTGGTTTGAAGCTTAGTTTATATTAGCTGTAGACTTAAACTTCAAAATTTTGCTTTTAGTAGATATTTGTGCTTTTATTTCTTGTCCGGGGATAGCTGGTGGACCTCTTAATAAATCAGTTTTTTTTCACCTGCCTGGATATAAATTCTTAGTAGTTTATAGGTGGGTAATGTGTACTTCTGAATATCACCCACAAATCAAAGCTTTCCCGCATCGAATGCTCATTTCCTTTTATTTTCAGAGATAGATCAGCACAACTTGAGTCTCAAAGTTTAGATCACAGAATCACAGAATGATTTGGGTAGGAAAGGGCCTTTTAAAGCCAATCTAGTCTAACCACCTTGCAATGAAAATAGACATCTACTAGAGCAGTTTCCTCAGAGCCTTGTCCAACCTGACCTGGAGTGTTTACAGGGATGTGGCTTCTACCATCTCTCTGGGCAATGTCTTGCCACACAGTGTAAAAGGTTTCTTCCTTCTCTCTGGTCTAACTCTCATCTTGTAACTTGAAACCATGACCTCTTGTCCTGTCACAGCAGGTCCTGCTGAAAAGGTTGTCTCCGTCTTTCTTACAGAATCAAAATTGTTTAGGCTGGAAAAGACCTTTTAAGATAATGTCCAAATGTTAACCAAGTCTGCTGCTAAAGCATGTCCCTCAGCACCGTGTCCATATGTCTTTTGAATCACTTCAGGGACAATGATTCATCACTTCCCTGGTCAGCTTGTTCCAGGGCTTGACAATCCTTTCGGGGAAGAAACAGTTTCTGATGTCCAACCCAAACCTCTCCTGGCACAACTTGAGGCTGTTCCTTTGTTTGCAAGTGTAAACAGAGATATTAATTTCAGATCTCCGAACTACATGGGGAGGGGTGGTGGCCCCAGCAGCCTGTTCCACAGTGATAAGTTAAGCAGTGCTGAGGCAACTAACTTTCCTTTAACCTAAAATTGTTTGTGTTTTAGTTTACCAAAAGCAGTGAAAAGAAGAATTGATGCCTTGAAACAACTCCAGGTGAAATGTGCCCATATAGAAGCTAAATTCTATGAAGAAGTACATGATTTAGAGAGAAAATACGCAGCGCTCTATCAACCTCTTTTTGATAAGGTGGGAAGACTTTATTCTATATAGCCTTTGTCGTCTCCTGGCTGACTCAGTTTTGCCACACGTAGGTAATTTTACATCTTCATTGACATTCTTGATTTTTCTGACACAGAGAAGAGAGTTTATTAATGGGGAAGCTGAACCCACAGATGCAGAGTCAGAGTGGCACAGTGAAAATGAGGAAGAAGAAAAGCTAGCTGTGAGTACAAGCTGGGTAATGAACTACAGATGTACTGGATTGTCAGAATCGATTCCTGTGCAGCATTTGCCATTGACAGACTCATGAAGGTTTTAGCAATAATTCACTCTTATGATGAATACACTGTCAGGTCCAGTGAAAGCATTTAAGCTTCTGGTTTAGCCTTTTCTCAAGTTTGTGACTTGCAACTTCTCAGTTCGCTCTGCTGTTTGCACTGTTCGTAACCTGTTAACAGTATCTTTCTGCTAATGGGTTCCATTCCAGTGCTACATCATACCCCAAGACAATAGAAGGCTGGCTGTTTGTCTGCCTGTCCCTTTTATTTTGGGGGACATAATTAGCTTTCACTTTCATAAATGAGGATTATGCACATGTTGCCTAGTCTTAAAATGGAATGGACCTAATGAAATACATGGTGGCTAGTGGATTACTTCTACTTGTCTGGTGAGTAGGAACTATCTAGATTTAGGAGGGGTAATCTGTGGGCTGCCTTATTTTTGGAGAGGTATACTCAAGGCTTAGTTCTTTCTCAGAAAAGTGACCTACTTAAACTGCCACATTTGCCATTCTGTCAGGTTTTCTTTGTGTTTTTGCCTTGACCTGTTTTCTTTCCGTTTCCTTTGGATGCTATTCAGTGTACAAAGTGGATTGTTCTTTGTTTTCACTGATCTCATGAGATTTAGCAGGACACAGCACACCGTGTGCATAAGCAAAACAGATTTCTTCAGTTTTGTGTAAATTCAGCATCGACGGGCTGTATTCCATGCAGTTATAAGATCAGAGACATGTTTAGATGGCAAGCAAACTGCTTCATATTCTTGGCTAGTTGCAAGGCCAAGTAGGTGCTGTTTAGATGATCTTGCGTATTTGCTGCTATCTAGTGGTGTAGAAGGAAAAGTGCAACAACTAATTCAGGCTGCAAATTTCCTGCTTGTTTGAGATGAAGTGGTGACTGTTTTCTTTTTTGTGGTGTTTGACATCAGTTATATATAAGATGAATCCTGCAAAAGATTAAGTATTAAAGACAGCATAAAAAGGAGTATCCATGAAACCAGATTTTACCAAGTATTCTGCAAAATTTGGGAGCTAAAACAGTGTTTCAGAGAGTAAAGTTAAAAATTTAAGTGAAACACTGCAAGTGGCAGATGAAGCTAGAGGAACGGGGAATGTGTTTTCTTTGTGTGCAGAAAGATAGAAATAATATTTCTGTTTGTCAAGTCAGTGAAATGGTTGCTGTCTGCTTAGTCACAGAATTGCCTGGTTGGAAGAGTCCTTAAGATCAGATCCAACCATAACCTGTACATATCCCTAAGCTCCTGATCCAAACATCTTCTAAATACCTCCAGGGATGGTGGTGCCACCACCTCCCCGGGCAGCCTGTTTCAGGAAGGTGATGGAGCACGGAGTAGTTCCAAATTAAAGTCTAAATTAACTGTGTATACGTCTGGTTGTGTAGATAAACTTTGTCTCTTAAACTTTCCTTATCTCTGTAAATGAAGTTAAAACTTACACTGTGTTTAAATGCAGCTACAGAGATGGCAAATGTTTTGTACATCTACCTGCTTATTAAATACTAAATAGCCATGGGTTTATTTCTTACATGTTTCTGCATTTGTCTTACAGGATGACCTGAAAAATGCAGTGGTAATAGATGAAAAAGGAGAAGCAGAAGAGACAAATGTCAAAGGAATTCCAGACTTCTGGTTTACTATCTTTAGGAATGTAGATATGCTAAGTGAATTAGTACAGGTAAGTTTCTCCTCTGAAAGATTAACTTAAGTCACAAACTGAAATTAATTGCTACTTTTCGTGGTCAATGGTGAACGTAGAATGTGTGAGACACCAAACCTCTGAGTCTTCAGGATCACTAATATTATTCCTGAAGATGCTTGAAAGAGCAGTGATGGACAAGCAGAGCAGCTGACCCAAACTGCTTAACACTATGTGGATTGTTCAACAAATGGTCTTGTAACAGCACTAAAATGCAAGCCCATGTGCTGTTTACAGCAGCTGTTCCCCTGCAGTTTTTTTCTCACAAACCTACCCATGGTTTGGTTGAATTCATGTGAAACAGCTTGTGTAATTTTGTCCAGTCTATTAATTGCTTTTTTTGCTGTTAAGGAAGGCTTCCCTGCAGTGTATCTTCCTGTGAATCTTGCCAGCAGTAAATAGCCTGAACTGTTTTATTTTTCAGTAGTGCTTCTTCACCCCAGCACAGCAACAGCTTTATTTACCAAAGGCAAAGCACAATGATTGAGAATTTAGCATATGGGGTTTGCAGCTACAATTAAGAAAATTGGATCAAAATCTGAACTTCAGCTAAAATTGCTGAATAATTAAAATGTTTGGTTCGTTCTTAAGAATAGTTTGAACAAACAAGACAGGTTGAGATTTTGTTCTCAAAAATATTGCTTGCTGAATTTTTCCACCTTAGGAATATGATGAGCCAATCTTGAAACATCTGCAGGATATTAAAGTTAAGTTTTCTGAACCTGGACAGCCTATGGTGAGTGTTTTCCCTGTTTCTCATGAAGACTGTATCAATGAAGTGAACAGCATTTTGGAATTCTCATTCTGTTTTCTTCAGCTAGACTGTGTCTGTGTGGGTTCTTCCTTAGAAAATCTCTTCATGCTTTGCCCTTTTAGAGATGTATCTTCAGCTTTCCTGACCCTTTGCATTCTCATCCTTGTGCTGCACATCTCTGGTATTGTAGTTTTTAGATTGAAATTGTGGATCAATTTGGTATAGCTTTCATTCCCTCCCAAATTCCATATTAGCTACTTGCACCAATAAAGCTACATGTCTACTTTTGGTTTGAAAATGAATTGTGGAAAAAACTCTGTTTAAAAGAGAGGAAAAATATATTAGATTTTTTAAAGTGTGCCTAATGAGTAGTTTTTAAAGTACAACAGTGGTGTTTTCTTTAAGTTCAGTGCACAGAAACAGTTGAAAAGATGCTTTTCTGTTGTTTATTTACTTAATGCAGACTATATTTATTCTTCAAACTCCTTGTGAGGAGGAGGCAGGGGGAATGGAATTTAAGTCTGTACATCCTTTCTTTAAATTTCATCCCTGTGGCTTTTTTCTGGTGTTTGGTACCTTTTATCTTGTCTTAGGGAGTTAGTCTTCTGACAGAGTCTGAAATTAATCTCTGGTGAAACTTTTCAAGTATTTATGTGAGAAACACCTTTTAAAGGTTAAAAACAGCTGAAGCTGTTTTTTGGGTTTTTTCAGTCCTCATTGTCATAGTCATCCTTTTCCTGTTAGTACCAAAACACTTAGGCTGATAATAGAGCAAGGGAAGTAGTATGGACAGAGAACATTTTGGAATTCCTAAATATTGCTAGGGCTAAATGAGACAATAGGACTTTTATGAAGGAAATGAGGTGGTTTTTTAAGCACCAAGTATTCGGTGGGGTTTATATTGAGGTGTATCTGATGGCATTTGGTTGGTTTGGGAATAGCCACTTTTGCCTACAGCATCTTTGTTCTTACTCAGCTTTGTTTCATAGTCCCTTAAGATGAAGAATTGCTCTTCAAACACCAGTGGATTTATCTTACCTTGCACTGTTCATAACCTCTTGACAGCAGCTTCCTGTGATTAGGTTCCATTCCAGTGCTACATGAAATCCAATAATGGAAGGCTGACAAATGCCATGTCCCTTCTGCATTTGGACACAAATTCCTATACTTGAGTGAAACCTGTTATCCACTTGGGTGTGGCTGTCTTGTCTGACGTTCCCTCACTATAGAAAATGGGCTCAGTGGTGGTACATTTTGTGCTGTATAAATTCTGTGTAACCAGTGTGTAATGAAGGCTCTCATTCTGTGAATTGTGTTTATTTCAGCAGCAAAACCTATGGTAGGAAGGAGTTTTCTGGTTTACTGTTGACTGAGTGGTTTAGCTGCAATTACAGTCCTCTAAAAGTAGATTTCCTAGCTATAGTAACGGTGCTTTGGCGTTCTGTTTGCTGTATCCTGTGTATATAAGGTTCTGTCTGTGAAGCACTACTTGTTTTTTATTTGTAATCAAGAAGAAACTTGCACATGTTTGTATAAATACAATTTCTACTTGTATTTGGGCATCAGGATCCTTAGCTAGGATATTCAGGCCCAGGTGATGGATCTGGACGTGACTAAAGTAATTAGCTTAAAATAAAAAAAAAAATTAGAACTTCTTTACCTTTGTGAGACCATCTTGTACTACAGGGAAAAATCTAGAAATACATGCTGCAAAGGTAAGCTGATATCAAAGGCAAAGATACCCAAATAAAGACTACTGGGAAGATACAACACTTCAAATAGCACATGATACTTGAAACTGCTTCTTATACCTGCTAATCAGCAGACAATAGAATGGAATACTGAAATGCAGCCTCTGCAGCTATTTTTGTCTTGCTAGTCCCTGGGATCCTGCATGATAAGTACTGCCACTGGTTACCTATTTATAACCCCAGTGGTGGTTTGTGGGATTATCTGGGTATGAGAGTTAGTCACTTGTACTGGATAAGCAAGCTAAGTTTGTGACTCCTCCCTTGAGCACATTTGCCAGAGAGAGATTTGCCTTCACTGAAGACATCCTCCAAACCATGCTAACTGCCTTAAATTGCTTTAAATTAGAAGTAAACCTGAAATAAGCTGTGTGAAGCCAACGCAGGTACTCCACTAAAGACCTAGTATGCAGTGCAGTAGCTTCCTGTCCTTAAGCTTCAGAATTAGGTGACTGCTTTTCCCCCTTCTTCTGCTGTAGATTGAGAGGTTTACCATCAAATTTTTTTTCCCCTGTTTTTTCAGTTTAATTGTGATTCTGCTGATGCACTGTTTCAAAGGCACAAATTAGTGGTAACATAATGGAACTTTCTTCCAGTCTTTCTCATTAGAGTTCCACTTTGGGCCCAATGACTACTTTTCTAATTCAGTCCTGACAAAAACGTACAAGATGAAGTCGGAGCCAGACAAGACAGATCCCTTTTCATTTGAAGGACCTGAAATAGTTGATTGTGAGGGGTAAGGAAAACTTGAAATTCAAAATGCCTTCCGAAGCAATAGTCTGTATTTTTCAGATGCTGTTTTCTCTTACTGTGATAATGAAGATAAAATGCAGCTTTAGCTGACTTTAAAACTTAGAATGTTTGTAGGGATGATGGTGATTTTAGCCTCAGCATACAGAAGTAACATCTGTAGATACAGATACAATGGATGAAGAGAGGCTTTTAATTGAGATCAAAGTGTCAGTTGGCACAGCAGCAGAAAGGAACGGAAGTTTTTCTGGCTTCTCCTTGACTGCCAAGTCAGTTTGAGCACTGAAAGTACCTCTGTCTGGCCAGTCTTTGTGTTTATTTTTGGGGTAACTAGACACTGCCTTGGCCTGTAGTGAGAGAACATAATGTATTGTTCTTTGTTGGTCTGGCTGTTGGAACAGGTTTCTGGAATAGCTTAGTCATGTCCTGAGTTACAAAACTTCAGTAACTATTGAACTTTAACTACTGCTTTGCCCCCCAGGTGGGGCAAACAGGTATTAAAGCATAGATGGAGTGATTAGTCTGTGAAGAGAAGCTGCTTGGCTTTGTTATTTAGGGAGCTATTTGAGATCTCCATCATACATAGTTTATAGCATGACTTGACGTCTTGTCAGGTAGATTTAGTTGCCCATCTGTAAAAGACTGTTTTATCTAGCAAAAGCTGAAGTGCCTTAATCCTCATATTTGTTCTGATGCTTATTTCACTGATGTCTTGTGCTAAAATGCTGTTTCCTATTTGGTGTCTGTAGGTGTACTATTGACTGGAAGAAAGGAAAGAATGTTACAGTTAAAACAATCAAGAAGAAACAGAAACACAAGGGTCGAGGCACGGTTCGGACAATTACTAAACAAGTACCTAATGATTCTTTCTTTAACTTCTTCAGCCCAATAAAGGGTAAGCTTGGAAACTGAGAATTTAGGGTTCTTAAAATATATTTTGTTTTATTGATTATCTATTTGTATTTATATAGCTGAAATCTACAAACTATTTGTGCTGCTGCTGTGCATGCTTTCCCGAGACTAGAGGAAGATGGCAAATTGCAGCCCATCCAAACAGATCACTCCACTCTGATGTTCAGCAGAACTTGGCCATTAGGTGTGCTGTGTAAGCAGGATTCATAGTATGCAGTCTCATGTAGGCTCTCCTGAAGAAGTTGACTTCTTTTGACCACAGGATGGCTCCATGCATCAGTTTGGGGTTTTTTAACATGCAAAAGAAACCTCTTCTGCTGTTGGCCAAATTTGCAGCCTATTTGTTTTCTTAAAGCCTCTGCATTAATGATGGAACTTGCTGTGGTTTCTTTTGTCATTAATTAGTGATCCCTAACATGCCATACACAACTTCCTAATGTTCTTAATGTTGCTTCTCACTTAAAATAATACTACTCATTTAAAACAATTATTTCTTGTATGTCTCCGATTGTACCTTTTCTTTGGTCAAGTATGGATGGAAGCAGCACTTCACTTTGTGGATTTCAGAAATGTTCTAAACAATCAGTTCTTGATTCAGTCATAGGGTATTATGAACAGCAAGCCCATGCTGAATACCACTGCGAATCCCCATATACAGTGAGATTAAAAAAAAGTTAAATTTCTATTCAGAAACACAGAATCACACAGAATTAACCAGGTTGGGAAAGACTTTCAAGATCGTCAACTAACACCTTCTCATTAGCTAAACCATGGCACTAAGTGCCTCATCTGATCTCCTTTTTAAACCCCTCCAGGGATGGTGATTCCACCTCCCTGGGTGGCTCACTCCAGTGCCTACCATGCTCTCTGTAAAAATTTTTTTTCCTAATGTCCAATCTAAACCTCCCCAGTCTTAGCTTGAGGCCATTCCCCCTTGTTCCGTCTCCAGTTACCTGTGAGAAGAGCCCAGCAGCAGCCTCTCCACAGTGTCCCTTCAGGTAGTTGTAGACAGCAATGAGGTCTTCCCCCAGCCTTCTCTTTTTCACACTAACCATCCCCTGCTCCCTCAGTCACTCCTCATAAGACTATTCTCCAGGCCCTTTACCAGCTTTGTTGCCCTCTTCTGGACCTGCTCCAACATCTCCACGCGTCTCCTGTTGCAGTGCCCAAAACTAAACATAGTATTCAAGGTGCAGCCTCACCAAAGCCAAGTCCAAGGGGACAGTTATCTCCCTACTCCTGCTGGCCACAGCATTTTTAGTACAAACCAGGATGCCATTGGTGTTTTTGTCTGCCTGGTGGCTCATACTCAGCTTCTATCTATTGCAACCCCCCGGTCCCTTTCTGCCAGGCAGCTCTCCAGCCACACTTCGCCAAGTCTGTAGCATTGCCTGGGGTTGTTGAGACCCAAGCACAGGACCTGGCATTTGGCCTTATTGAAACTCCTCCCATGGCTGCAGCCATCTTTATAAGGAGAGTATTAACTTGCACAAAAGTCTTTGACACATAAATGTCAGCTTTGGTGCTGTTAATGCAGCACATGAAATTGCTTCACAGGAAATTTCAGTGGGTTTAGTTTAAAGATGAATCTGAATTGTCTTGAAAGGTTTAGTAATTAGATTCTGAAGGCTTTGTAATCTTAACGTTTTCTGGTAGGAGAAGGTATTTACACTCTGTTGTTCTGAACAGTGAATTGGGTTAGACTTTACAAGCTCTGCTAAAATTTCTGATCTTCTCTTTTTGCAGTATCTGGTGATGGAGAGTCACTGGTAAGTTCACATTCTGAAATTGTGCTGTTGCTCTCTGCCATATCTGTTTTGCTACACGCTTCCAAAGTGACTATCTAGGTTCTTGAGTACTGTGTGTTTTTACCATTTTGGCTAAAACCGAGCTTCATCTTGGTAAAAGACATTGTTGACAAAGTAATCTGTTGACATTTTGTTACACATTTGGTGATCTAATACATCTATATTGATTGCTATTAGGAGGAAGTCATTATTTTCTGTAGCCACTTGGCACTCCTGTGTGGCTGGTTATCAGTGGGATATATATATATATATATATTTTTTTTTTACTCAGTCTGGAGCATTCTAAATGATTCTATAGTGTCAGATGTTAGAACCAAAGTCTACTTGAGCCTTTTCAATAGAAGATTTTTCAGCAGGCCAGTAGCCTGTGTGTAGAAAGTAGAAAACCTTTAAAATAAATCTCAGTTCTGCAAATAATGCTGCTATTGAGTAGGACCTCTACAGGCTGGAGAGTTGGGTGGGGAGAAACTTAATGAAATACAAAAAGGACAAGAGTAGAGTCTTGGCATCTGGGGAAGAGCAGTCCTATGGATCATTATGGATTTGGGGCATCTGCTGGAGAACAGCTGGTGAAAAGGAGGTGGGAGTCCTGGTAGGGAACAGGATGGCCATGAGGCCAAGAAGGCAAACGGCACCCTGGGGTGTATTAGAAGGGATGTGGTTAGTAGGTCAAGAGAGATTTTCCTTCCCTCTCCTCTGCCCTGGTGAGACCACATCTGAATACTGTCTCCAGTTCTGGGTCATTCAGTTCAAGAAGGACGTCAAGGAACTGCTTGAAAGAATCCAGTGAAAAGCCACAAAGATGCTGAAGGGAGTGGAACATCTTGTTTATGAGGAAAGGCTGAGAGAGCTGTGTCTCCTTAGCTTGTAGAAGAGGAGACTGAGGGGTGACCTCCTTTATGCTTGTAGATAGGCAAAAGGTGAGTGTTGGGAAGACAAAGCCAGGCTCTTCTCAGAGCCTGGTATTGTCCAGTGATAAGACAAAAGGCAAGAGATGCAATCTGGAGCATAGGAGGGTTCCATATGAGTTTTTTCACTGTGAAGGTGGCAGAGCCATGGAGCAGGCTGCCCAGGGATGTTGTAGAGTCTCCTTCCCTGGAGACATTCAAAACCCACCTGGATGTGATTCTATGAAATCTGTATTTAGATTTGAAATACTTCCTTTATCTTCAGAACACTTAATTTTCTAACAAAAAATGTGTCCTGCATATTTCCGTTGATGACTGTGTGATGTTTTTCAAACTGATTTTGAAATACTGTTCTTAGTCCTCTGTAGCATGTCACATTTTTCATATAAAAGACACATTGGTTTACTTTACAGGATGAAGACTCAGAATTTACTTTAGCAGCAGACTTTGAAATTGGACATTTCTTCCGTGAAAGGATAGTCCCTCGTGCTGTGCTGTATTTCACTGGGGAAGCTATAGAGGATGATGATAACGTATGTATGCTATCAGCATTTTGTTTATCACCACCATGTAGACAAACATTCCCCTTTTCTGATTAGACTTGTGTGTAATTACATGAGAATAACCAAAACTGTGATGAGATTCCTGTTGCTTAGGGATAGGAAGGAATCGTTTGGCTTGTTACGGGTTGGTAATCTTTGCATTTGGAAGGGGCTTAGTTTCAGTTACTGCTTGAATATGCTGTAGGTATATTACTGCAGAAGATTTTATGCAAATACTAGTAAACCTAATAAAACCTTGGGTTTGTTTTTCAGTTTGAAGAGGGTGAAGAAGGTGAAGAGGAGGTGAGATGCATACTATATCTTTTCATAAATAACTTAACCTGCCTGCTGCATTGCCATTCTAGAAATAGTCCTTTATGGAGTAGAAAATAGTTGTTCATAGGTGTTCATGCATGAAATTTCATTCCAAAAGAATTCAGCATCCCAATTTAAAAATCCATGACTGCTCTTCCTCTTCACAAAAGTACTTTCTGCAAGAACATGTATCTATTTTTTTCCCTAGTATTTTATTAGCTGCTTTCTGACATAAGTCAAAAATTAAATATGAGCTTTTTCTTCGGTGCTGCATGATAAGAACCTTCAGTCTTTATAAAAAATATCTGTTCCTTAGGCAGTGATGGAATTCAGCTGTCAGGTTTTAGCTGTCACAAACTTGAAGACTGGGCATTGCTAAAAGTAAAAAAGTGAGGCAATGCAACTGCTTAGGATAAAGACTTAAGTTGTGGAATTTCAAGTGTACCAGGAGCTGTGGTCCCTTTATAGTAGTGCTGTATGAATAAAGACATACTGTGGAAGGTTTTGCACAAAACCACTGCATGATACCACATGTAAATGAATCAATATCCATCACAGATAATTACATTTTTATTTTACTGTGGTATTTTCACTCGTTAGTTGAAGGTACATACCTGACTAGTGTCAAGTTCACCATAGTAGAGCTCACCAGAAGTTATTGAACTGATGGTCTGATGGCAGCTGGCAGCCTTCAGCGTGCAGTACAGAATTCTGGGCTTAGACTGCTGAGTAGCTAAACACTTCCTTATTTTTGAAGTTGGGTTTTGGTAGAAGTGTAAATGTGTTTTTAACATACTTGGTGCCAGATGTTGCACCCTGGATGTAGGTGCCACAGAAGAGTGTGGAAATACTGCAGAATCCTGTGTGGGAATACACAGCCTATCCACCAGAGACTCCTTGGAAGGAGGTCAAAATAAAGAACAAAATTAAACATGAATACTTAGTACCAGAACAGTAAAATTCCAAATCATATGTAAGGTAGAAGGTTAAAAATTACTGTTGCAGCAACTTATGTCAGAAGGTTGCCTGAAGCCATTCTGAATCTGTTAAATCTGTGTTTTAAATCTTCTTTTAAAGATAGTGCTCTAAGATTTTGAAGATGCTGAATTCTTTTAAGTCAGCCCAAGTAGTTTTAATGTTGACATCTGAAGCCCTCTGGAAAACAGTGGTAATATGATTTGCTCTTTTGTTTTTCCTCCATTACAAAAAGCTGCACTTTTAACCTGTTTTAATTTTTGTTAGTTTATCTCTATTTTGTCATAGGAGTTGGAGGGGGAAGAGGAGGGAGAAGAAGAGGAAGACGCAGAGAGTGATCCTAAGGTAAGGATTTTTGTGTCTTCAGTCAGAACACAGAGCAACATAACTAAGGTTATAGCAGTTTGTGGAAAGATGAGTAAGTTAAAAATCAGAACCTGCTCAGCTTTTGGCTGCACTGTTTTCATCATCTTCAGCACTCATTGCTCTTAAAAGTTTATAAATAGAGGAGTTGTAGTTTTTGTCTTCTAACCTGCACCAAGAAAAAGCTAATTTCCAAACTGTGTACCTTTATTACTTAATGGTATCTCTGTGTAGTAATAATAGTTTTTTTCTTTAGGAAGGTCATACTCAAATATTCATGGCTAGACTTCAACTTAGAATGAATCTGACTAATCTCAACTAGCTTGCTTGGTGTTTTGTTTTGGGTTTGGTTGGTTTTTTTTTCTTTAAATCGTTCTTTTGGTCATCCTGATGGCTGCAGGGTATGTTCTGCATGTCTATACTCAGCTAGAGGGGGGAAAAAAAGAAAAGGTACTCCTCATCTTTTGAAGTTTAAACTTTGAGACCTGGTTTAAAATTCAGCCTTAAGGGTTGGTGCTCCTTCTGATAGGTATTTCTCAGTCCTTCAGTCGCTGTGAAGTTGATGCTCACACATTTAGTGATGACAGACTTGCCTTCATTTAGTTCTTAAAACATCAGCTTTCAGTTTTTTATAAAGGCACAGATAAAAAAGTGAAAGGCATACAAAACAGCTCGATCTTTGGTTGTAAGTCTTAACAGCAACTAAATGTGTTGCCCTTCTGTCAGTTTTTATATGCATCATCACATCACCAGTAAATGGGTTTTGTCACTATTAAGAATTGAGCTTGTTCTTTAATGCAAAATACTGTACACTAAAGGTCTGTCTTGTGGAAAGATTGATGAAGCAGAATAGTGGCCTCTCTTCTGCAGTGGTGTACCTGTAATGGGAAAAAGCTGGGCAGCAGAGAAACAAAATGTTAGTTCTGAGTCAAAGTATGTTTGTGCTAAGTATCAAATGTCCTTTCAAGGGATTTGCTATTCTGAAGAAGAAGAAAAAAAAAAAGCCTAAGGTATCTTGGAAGGTTATGGTTGTTGCCTCCTGTATTGTTTTGTACATTTCACTTTCATTCATGCTGACAGTTCCTTTCAATTTTTTCCCATTTAGGTGTAATTTAAGTCTGTTTATCATTCATACATTTCTAGGTAAGGTGGAATTCCATTCATACCTAACTTCCAAGAGTCCCATTTGTAGCCATGCAATGTGGTTTGTTTTCTAGGGTTTTCTGTTTTGTTTTTATTTTTGGTTTGGTGGGGATTTTTTTTTGTTTTGCTTTTATGGGGAAATTCTGTGAATGGTGACTTCAGAGCTTAGGTCTTACTAGTGAGAAATAGAAATGTGTAGAGATGAATGTCTTTAAATCATGTAATTAAATAAGATTTTTTTTGGAGTGACCTCTTTGTCTTTCTGGCATAGCATCTGCTTTGTTGTTGTAGCAGTCAAATTATATTTTATATATACATGATAGAAGATACTGAGACTTGTCAGACTTCATTTTTCCCTTGTTTCTGATTGGATGTTGCATCTTTACTGTTTCTATTGGAAATTTTCTTAAATGCTTCCTCTGCTTTTCTTGAACTCTTGTAAGTCATCAACTTAGTGTGTCTTTTCCACATTCTTATTTATGCTGCCTGACAAAGGTCCTCAGTCACTCACAGAGGCCTTTTCTTGAGCTCCCGTGATTTTGAACAGATATTGCTCTCCTGCTCATCTGCCTATTGAGAAGGAAATAAAATGCTTTCCTTCTCTTGTGTACTCATCTTCCACTTTGTCTCATGTCTCATCAAGAACAATGCCTGCATTAGGCTACATACTTCCCCCCCTTGTATTTTAGACTTGTATCTGTATTTTTTTTCCCCCTTTGGTTACTTAGGAGAAGCTATAATCTTCCCAACTCTTTCTCTACATAGATAATGTCCTCCTTTGTCTTTGTTAAATTCAAAATCGAGCTGTCTTTTGTTTCTCTTTGATTTCTGATCTGATGTGCTTTGAGAAGCCAGCCACCCTGCCTCAGCGTGCTTGCACTGTTTATTCTCCTGACATAGAACGACATCCATTTGTCACAATGTGTCACCTTTATGTGTCATCCTGCTGCACTCCTACACCACTGTCTTCTCTTCTTAAAATAAAAAAAACTGCTAGCCATTGGCTTCAGTTTTTCTAGTTTATTTTGGAATTCTGGTGGTTGCCTTTTTAAGACTCAGATCCTTAATCCAGTTTCTTATTCCTTCCTCTGTTCATCCTGTTTTCTCAGCCTGTTTCTCCCTGTCCCTCTTTGCCTTTCAGTTCCTCTGCTTGCTTTTCTTAGATTGAGTAGTTCACCTTTTCACATACACAATAAAGTGTTAGTCTAATTTCCTTTCACATCCAATTTCTTCTCTAGTCACTTTCACATTACTTCCTCCTTTACTGTTTGCTGTATTTGCTGCATAAATGTCAACACTGCCTGCTTTGTTACTTTTCCTTCCTTTCATTCCTGTCACTTTTAAGTATGTTTGAGTTGTTAGTTAAGGACGAGATCATTATGGTCTTTTACACAAAGTGCTTATGCTATGTATAAGTTGTGGCTTTGGAAGCCTGGGCAGCCAAATGATTTGAAGTAGCTTCAGAAGATTCTACAAAAATGGATATTGTAGCTTGTTTTGTCTAGTATATTTCCCTACACGTTTGCATGCCCTGTTCCTTTAGCTGCTTTTATTTCGTGTTGCTGATGCTGTGCTTAAAGAAGTAGCTGACAAGGTGAGCCAGAGTACTGTATTGACTTGTGAACTGAACGGTTGCTGTGGGAAGAGACTGCACATGCTTGGAGGGGCTTAGTCTGTCTTTTAAGTAGTGGTGGCAGAAGGGTTTGTTAGCAGCAGAATTTTTAGAGCCCTTGAAGTATTCTAGTCCAATTGTGGAGGAGGCAGGTGAGACCACTTGCTTACTTAGCTCAAATTAGCTTTGAGTTTACTTCCAACATACATATTTGATGTCCTTGCCTTTTATCGCTCAATAACATAGATTAGAAAATGACCAGAGATAAAGTTTGGCTTTATCTTAGCTTTACCCTAACTGGATTGTTCCACAGCAAGACTTTTGAAATATTGCAAGGCTTTCATTCTCTTCTGCTGGAAAGGACATCAGCTTGAGTGCCTCCTGCCTGCACTGATCCCACTGTTGGCAGCAAAGTCTGGTTGTGGGGTCAGAGGAGATGGGGATGGGTTGTCTGTGCCTGTACAGCTGCTTTAGCAGATGGGAAGTTTCCAAAAAGTGATCTGTAGAAGTAAGGGGGTAAAAGCTGTGTTGCGTTTTGAATCACCTAGGAATGTATCCTGCCTGATTTGTTTGAAGATAAATAAAAACTTAATGTCTCTTTCATCAGTAACTGTGAAAAAGATCTGACTTGAAAGGATTGAACTGCTAAAACTGCTGAGATAAATGACAGGTGTACCTTGGACTTAATGCGCCCGTCCTCTGGGAGACCAGATTCAGTGGATGGGTAGAGGCAGTGGGCTGTGTGTATGCAAGTCATGAAAGCTGTATGATTTCAGACTTGCCTTCCTTTCCATTTTAGCCTTACGATTCTGCAAATGTTGGGTGAAATTCTTTTTAAATTTTATGCATGTTCTCTGTGTCCATGAGCAGCTGATGTAATTGCTGATGCCTGAGGCAGCAGCCTATACGTAAGCTACAGAGCTCAAGCTTCCAGCATTGTTTTTCTGGGTAATCAAGTGCTGGAAGAAAAATGTTCATGTCCATGTTCATTGTCCAAGAGTAAATGATGCAGTAAATGAGAGGCAGAGGCAAAAAAAGCCTTATGTTGATGCTTGTTAGCAAAAGAAATAAACCGGGTGGGAGCCAATATTTAAACAATGTTTAGCTTGTGTGTCTTCATAGGAAGTACATTTCCAACTGGAATCAAGGGCCTGGAGTAGTTTAAACTCTTTGGATAGAATAGCAATATATTACCAAATAATTTAAAGAGGTAAAAATAGTAAAATCCTACAGTTTTTCTAAGGAATTTAAGTAATTGCTTGTGACTGTTATAGAGAATCTCTTTGAGAAGGAAAATTCTTGTCTCTGTAGCACTGAAGTGAATTTCAGTACATGTCTTTGCTGCTGAATTTAGTCTAAGAGGCAGTTCCTTGTTGACTTTGCCAGTTGAAGTTTCTGTGGCAGATAAAGCCTCTATTGCCTGGCCAATGCACTTCACCACCTTTCTAACATCTTGTGAATTTAATTTGGGGAAATGTAGCATGAACAGAATTATCACTAGAATGGGGAGATAAATAGCACAGAGTCTGTCTGAGGTCAATAAATAGATTGGTAGTGGTTAGCAGGCCAGATGGCACCAACAGCCTTTACTACCATGGGAGGAGCAGGCTTAAGCTTACCAGCCTTGCCTGAGGGAGTGTGGATTTAGTATCTCAATTGCAGTTGCAGCCTGGGGTCTCTTCCCTGATGTTACAGAAGCTATTAAAGCCCAAAGATAAGTTTCAACGTGTGTATGCCTGATGGGGCAGCTGTAACTAGAAGAAAACTGGTCATCTATCTGTGCCACTGTCACCTTGGGATTAGATCATGGGATGTTGTGTATGGGGCTGATGAATAGCTGAAGGCAGTGCTCATAAGCTGATGTATTTAGCCAAAGCAGTGCTCTGCTAATGAAACAGGGGGAGGAAATTAGTTATATTAGAATCTGGATCTGAGATACTACCTTGTTATTTGTGGCCTGCTTAAACATTTCATATATATGGCTGAGATAGATAAGCCCTCAACTAAAAGCTAAAAATAGCAGACTCTAGCAGCATTTCTCTCAAAATCCTCCAGCAACTGACTCATATCCGAGAGCCCCTTAAACTGTTTATTTCTCAGTTTTTATCTGAAAGCAGTAATCCATACTGAGAGGTCCTAAGAAGGACCTTTGTCATCTCTGTGACTCACGTTTTACAGGATAAAGGTTTATGTGCAGTGATATGATTTAAATGTTTACAAAAATAAAAGACACGTATGAAAAGGAGATAGCAAAGTTTATTAGAAAATACAGCAAGGGTTTTGGTTGATCATTAAAATTTGGCCACAATGGTTGCACTGGTCAGCCTCAGTGTGTCTGAAATAAATAAAGCAGGTGAATAGGAAGGAAGGAGGGAGATGGGAAGATTTTAAAGTACTTTCAAAATAACATTTTTTCCTTGGTGATGGCTCTTATCCGGAGTGCTTGGGAGAGGGGAAGTGATGTTGTGCACAGCCCTGGGCCATGTTCAAATACAAAACAGTTACAAGTGAAATAGATACTTTTGGAGAGCTTTGATAAAAGCATTGCCCTTTTTTTTGCCTGCCTCTACAGGCAGAATATCATGTAATGTATTACCAGTGGTAGATTTTCTTTTGACAGACAGTGCTAATTCTGTGTTCTTTGTAAACATGCCTCTTGTCGAGAGGGAATTTGTGCTGTATTTAGTCCCAGATCAGTGAAAATGAGTTCACATCAGTGTCATTTGGAACCTCAAGCAGACGAGAGTACAAAGCTGAAGTTAGCCAGATGTGCTGCGGGAGGCAAACCACAAGGAAGAAATGTGAAGTCTTTGGTATATTTGTGCAGAAGAGGCAGCTTTTGGCTTTAGTCCAGACTGCCTGTGGGAATGATGGTGACCACTATAACCCTAAAGCGGTTTAGGTGAGGAAGAGAAAAATAGCCTGGGTTTAGTGCAGATTATCAAGGGCAGAACTCAGCATAAGGAGGCTTAGTTTCTGCAGGGCTTCCTTGCTGCAAACCACTTAAAGTCCAGTAACCAAGAGCTAAGACAAATTAAAATGAACTCGTGCATGATCGATGCTTTCACAACACACAAATCTTCTTCAGGATAGTCACTGAACGTTTTACTTTGTGGTCAGTGACATTTGAATGTCCTGTTTTATACCTGTATCTGTCTTTACGAGAATTCAGCAGGTTTCTGTAACTGTGAGAGGCAGACAGGTAACGAGTACAGTGGCTAAAATTCTCCTGCTTTCTAAGAATCCTATTTCACAAGGAAAAAGCAGGAAGTACAGTGTAAAACCTGAAGTTGTTAGCTGTTTGAGTACTTGTTCTCTTTCACAAATACACTTCCTTTTGCCAAAGGGGAAATTGTTTTACTACCTAATGAAGGTGTTTCTACTTTTACATATTTGGATTAACACGTGGACTCCTTGCCCAGTGCTAAGCTGTTGAATAGTTACCTGCTGGTGATGCAGAACCTAGAAGAAATCAACACATTAATTACATTTTTATCACCTCAGTAAGGCTTTTAAGGAAAAGCTCAAACGTGCTGCAGAATAAGCAGCCTGCCTTCCTCCTCAGGGCTGCTGAGGGGGTGGCAACTTACTGTTCAACTGTTTGATAGGAACTGAAAGTCAGATGGAGCCTCTGCTTGTGAGGAGTAGAAGGTGGTTTGCATTGTTGTTTAAACCTTGGCCGTGATGGATGGCGTATAGAGAACGTAAAAGCAGATTGAAAGTGGTATTGTGGGGTACTAGGCAGCTAGGGGCAGGGGGAAACCCAGTAAATATGGTGACTGCTGTAGACCTTTAACATCTAGCTTGAGTTTCCTTGTCTTTTAGTGATACCTTCAGCTAATTCAAAGCTGCATAGCCAGTTTCATTTCTTTGTTGAAGTACTTTTTTGTGTGCCATTTTGATTTTTAACAATTTTTCTGCTTTTTGTTTTTTTTTTCCCCCCCTTCATACAGAAAGATTCCAGCCAACCTGCTGAATGCAAACAACAGTAATAAGGAAATACCACTTGGAAGTGATATTTGAACAACCTGTTACAAATATTTGGATACCTGGCCTGCAGTTCAGGATATTCCATTGCTGCAGCACAATCTTATTAACAATGCTTAAAGTTAATTTGTTTTAAAATGCATGATTTTCACTAACTCTTCTTTATTGCTTAACATGTACAGTGGCAACTTCAATGCATTTGGGAAATAAGAGGTTTAAATAAAGCACACTCTACAGCCGTTGGTACACTGTAGCTAAGTATGTCACTAGGCCTTTAGAGCCTTCTGCCCTATGCATAGGGGAGTAGTCCAGACTACCAAGTGAGATTATCCATTTTCTTGTTGAAAATTGTGGAATAGCAATGTGCTGAGAAGCTAAAGTAAATGGATTTACATGTATGGTAGCTGAAACAGATAGAGCAATATGACTTT
>VWZI01010882.1:821078-835995 GCA_013396835.1 Psilopogon haemacephalus
TTTTTTTTTTTTTGCTAGTTCCCTTTCCCCTTTTGTAATGTTTCTTGCAACCTACAGATTGAACTAGTGCTTGAGCAGCTTTAAATGTCATATTTATTATCTCAGTTAAAACCAATTGAATTGAAGTAATTTTACTTCATTGCAGGGGGTGTCATATTTGAGACTTAGTTGTTCATCTTACTATTTATTTATTCATGTTTGTAAGTACTTTGACAGAATTAGTGCTTTTTAATAGGTTTTAATATACTTGAAAAATCTTCTTCCTCTTTTGCATACGATATGGGTACTTGTAACAACTCCTTTGACTCAGTCTCGATGTAGTAGTCTAGACAGAAGAAACAAACGTGCATCAAAATGACAACTCTTCTGGATGAAGATCAAAATGCAAAGGCCAAACTGTTGCTGTTGGTGGAAGTGGGTTGCAGCCAAAGAACCAGGAAATTTCCAGTAGTCTTACTGCTTAGTGTCCAGCATGGAAGGACCTTTCACTCTGAACACGGAAGTTTATTCAAAATTCTGTTCAATAAATCTGAAGTTTTGCTGTCTTACCTGCAACACTGAAATTATTCCATTCCACAACTTGTTTTATTTAAAGCTCTGAAGTCTTCAAAACTACCTTCTGTTGTTGTGTGGCACTTCAGGTACACGTTTCTAGTTTCAGCATCCATTGCCAACCTCTGGCAGCAGTTGAATAGCAGCTGTATCAACACTGTGACCAGGCATGTAGAGTGCTCCAGCCTTACCTTACACATTTGTAACTTAATACGGTGTTTTCAATTTGTACAGAATAGATAGAATATTCTATTAAAGTTGTGAAACATGATCCTTGGTGCCTGTCTGCTCCCTAATGATTCTTAGGTTAACTCAGTGTCCCTTTGACTTCTGCTAGTGGAGGACGAAGTGTTTCATAAGGGCTGTGCCAGCAGTTTGGCCTCCCGCTGCTCTTGTCTGAGCATCCTGCTACTAGTTCCTTTGTGGTTGAAAGCCAAAGAACAGGAGCCCTCGTAAATATTACATTACAGAGTTCTTTGATGTGAATCAGAACAAACTTGCTCAATTTGCAAGTAAACAGTCTGGAATGTTTTGTTAGGATTTGGGGTTTTGGGGAGGCAATGTCATTATTTAAGATTCCACGTGATCTGTGCTGGTTGGTTGTGGGCTAAATGAGGTGCTAGAGCTATAGACAGGTTTATGGCCTGCGAAGATCAATGCTGTGGAGTCAGAGAATGGGTATTGATGCTCAGGTGATGTATTGCAGTGCCAAGGCAGGAAGAGGAATAGCTTCTGGACTTCGATTTGAAAGTAATTCAAAGTGTATTTTGTAACCCATTGCTAGACTAGAGTGTGCTGCTGCAGGCTTGGAGAACAGCCTAAAGGTATGTCTGACAAGGGGAGGAGTGCTGCTATGGAACTTGCACTGACAGCACCAGGGATGCCAGGCACATCATCAAACAGGTATTTGACCAGCTGTTTTTCCTTACTGTATCAAAAGAAGTGGAATGATTCCCCATACCGAAGGAACTTTCCACTCCATGGTTAAACAGGAGTGCTGCTACCTGCAGATAAACATCTGCAAATGAGTGCACTGCAGTAATTTATGTGCATGAATCCTGAAAGGCCAAGTCTAATTTTGAGAAAACGGGAAATTCCAGAACACAGAGCAAATGTGCCAGCATTCAGAGAGCACAATGAGATGGGTGGGTAGGGAAGCTGCCTGGTGAGGTGTTCCTCCTAGGGAAAGTGCTGGGAAAGCTGAGCTGGGATTCCTTGAAGCAGAGGTAACAGCAGACACACAGCCCCATAGAAAATGGATCTTGTTGAATCCCAGCCTGCTCTGGTCATTACAGATCCAGCTGAAAAGGGCGAGGCTGAGCTCTCGGTGGGCTTCACTGGTTTTGGTTGTTACTTGCAGAAATAACTACTTTTCCTGTAGACAGGTACTTGAACAGCTCTTCTTCTAGGGAGAACTGATGAGGTTGTCAGGTTCCTTTCAACGCATAACATCCTGTGATCACAGCTGGATGGGTTCGGGCTGGATGGTAAATACAGGGAGCGTGGGTGTGCAAAAAGAGATGGGAGTGATTAACGGTTGGAAAAGAAACTAAAGGAAATCAATATTGGTGCTTTCTGAAGACTCTGCCTTAAGACAAACCGGGGGCCCTTTGCAAAACTAAAGTGAGAGGTTTGAAAAATGGTGAGATGATCCCAAAAAGGTGAGTCTGCGTGCATACATGCCTGATTACCGTCACAGCAACCTGATAAAAGAAGCTGTGAAGCTCAGACTGTGGGAACATGCTCTTTTGATGTCGTCTTTGTGTCGGTAGCCTCTCATTTGAGGGGGGTTGGAAAAAGAAAACATCTCCATTGCTGGGTCTGAAAGCTAAAGCAACTGGAAGTGCTCCAAGCCAGATTAATTTGGCATGTTGCCTGCTCGGGCTGCAGTGTGATTAATGGCCTCTCAGCACCTCAGTTGTTTAGGAAGGAAGCCTTGGAGGTACTATCCACTGCCCCTTCTGAGACAGAAATCAGTGGCAAATCTGCTTTTAGCTGGAAACTGGGAACAGGCTGTGGTTTCTCAGGAGTCTTTTGCGCAATACTAAGGTATCTTCCTGGGAGTTTGGGACTTAGGATAACAGAGTTTCAAGTCCGGCTTCAGTAAGTTCAGTTATCTGGGGTTTGCTGTCTGGTTAGGATTTGTGGTAGCTGGAAAAATGAAAATGGTCTCTGTGTGTTTCCACTCTCATTAAACAGGCTTTTCCTGTTTGAGAATAAAGGAGAGACTTGTAATAAATTCATCCTTGGTTAAATGCTGCCTTGATGGCAGTTCCTCAAGCAAATGAGGTCTCTCTGAGGAAGCCAGCTCAGCACAGCGTGGTCTGGAGGAGGCCCACCGTGGAGAACAGCGTGTACAGAGAGGTCAGACTAGTTACAGCAGCAGGAAGTCGCTCCCTTCTTGCAGGCTCGGCGATTCGGGAGGCGAGTTTAAGCCATGAGCCATGCCCTGGCTGCCTGACGTTGCACGGAGGTAGCGCATCACCTCGTGAACTTGAGCTTGGAATTTGCATCTTCCTCTGAAGCATCCCAGTTTGAGCCCTTTTGGACAACGGGAGGAGAATCCTTTCTGGTTAAGCCTGTAAGTCCCAGTAGTGAATTATGCAGCTGGATGAGAGATTTGCTGCTTGTGTTGTGTGCTCCAAAGCCTTACCATTACTAAGCTTCACCTGGTCCCATGGCACTTTATACCCAATAACCTGACTTTTGGGAAAACATGAAATTTACCTGGGATTCCTGCAAGTCACCTCTTGATAGCCTATTGTAAATGACAATGTACAAAAGACCCCAAAGTGCTTCATTTGTGCTTCATCCTCTACCTCTTCCCCTGGATAAATGTTATCAATGCCTCCAGACTTTATTTGGAAAATGTTTGTGTCAGCTGTTCAGAGCTGACATCTTTGCATTTTTTTGCCTTTGTTGCCTGTGGTTTTCACTCTAATCAGTGTTCAGACAGCACTGTTGCTGTAGCTGTGACCTGTGTGTGGAAGAACCTTTATCCTTCCTTTCCCAGACCGTTTATAGTTATCACAATAATAGCAGGCAGAGCTATTTTTTCCCCCTTATGCTCATATTGCTGTCCTAAATACCTCTAGCTTCTCATGGGCCAAGAAGCCCAAACAATGAATGCTGTAAGTCACTCTGGCTTGACAAGCATCCAGAGAAAAAAAAAAAAGAAAAAAAATGATGAATCCAAGCCTGTGCTGCTAATGAAGCATCATGTGAACGGAGGCTGAGCTGTTCACAGAGTGCCAGCTTTCCTCTCTCTTGTTCACCTCACCGTTGCACAAGCCAAGCACTGGCTCCACCCAGCCCTCTGCAGGCCTCTTGCACAAGCTGCCCTCCCCTTCGCTTCTACCGTGGGAATGCAGGCACCCCTGCCTGGGGATGCCAAACCAGGTTAGCAGAACCAGGGAGCGTGTGCTCCAGCTGCCAGCCCAGCCTCTTGCCTTCTACCACCTAACACTCCTGCTCTGCACAAAAAAACCCTCCTGGCAATTCTTCCTTTCCCAAAGGAGCCATCAGCACTGTGGTGGGCAGTTGCTGACTCGTCCTACTTTGCTGCTTGGCCACCCAGCAGCTGCCACTTAACCTATGCCAGCCCCATCCATAGTTACATGGTTATGTAGCACTAGGACAAGGAACAATGGTTTGAAACTAGAGAGGGACAGGTTTAGACAGGACATTAGGAAGAAGTTCTTTACTCTGAGGATGGTGGGACTCTACAACAGGTTGCTCAGCGAGGTGGTGGAGGACCCTTCCCTGGTCAGGTTTGATGGACTCTGAGCAACCTGATCTGGTTGGGAATGTCTCTGCTGCCTGCAGCATGGGTTGGACTAGATGGCATTTAGAGGTCCTTTCCAACCCAAGCCGTTCTAGGATTCTGTGATCTCAGGCTAAGGTCGGGAGTGAAGGGAAGGTACTGGGGTGTTCGGGGCCGGGGGGGGGACTCCCTTGCCCCCTGACTGATTCTATGATTTTATGAAGTTAAATGGTAGGGAGAGGAATTCACTCATTACATGTGACTCGGAAGAAAAAGAAATCGATCAAATAATAATTTCCTGTGCTTGGGACAGAAGCTAAACAAGCATAGGATGATGCTAGAAAAGGTGGTCTGTCACCAGTGCAAATATTCTATGTGGGCTGTTAAACTGATCCTATCTCAAAGCAAATTTGCTGTGGTGGTTGTCGAGTCCAAATTCAGCCAGCTTTTAGGGGTGTGAAGATCTTTTGGTGTTGTGGCTGTAATACTTACTTGGCCAGTAATGGTAAAGTCACATTAAAGAGAAGGTTAGAAGGAGTTTGCCCAGTTTTTGTTATTGTTTTGTTTTGTTATTTCACTCAATTATCTTGCCTGACTTCTTCCTTTTCTTGCTCCTGACTTAAGGCACATTTCAAACCCTGCTTTGCCTGGACAGAAAGAGCACAAGGGAAGGAGATTGGGGTGCAAAACTGTATTGGAGGAACCACCAAGGCAGACTCTTGCAGTCGCTGGTGGGATATAACTTGTATGGGGAATTAAAGCACTTGCTGTAGAGGTCATGCAGAGCTCCTGCACACAAGTGAATAGTTCAAGGTGTTTTGATGCAGAGAAAAACCAATTAAGATATAACTGTTGCTGACGTTCCCCTAAGCCATTTCATCTCTTGCCGCTTCAAAAAAAAAAAAAAAGGAAAGAAAGAAAAGACAGCAGGGAAAAACAAATTATGCACTTTCAATCTGAGATTTATATAGGGTGAAAAGATCAAAAAGGAGATCTTTGAAGAGATCACCTACAAAGAACGCCGGACTGTTGTTACAGAAACAAAAGAAAAAGGTTAATAAGCATGGTTCAGGTCAAAACGTAGGCGAGCGCTGGGTGTGCTGTGTGCAGCAAGGCGTTTGCAAGGGCTGCTGCTAGGGCAGCAAGAGGGTAAAGCACTGAGCTGGCAGCTGGAGCAGCAGCAGCACTGCTCCTACATGCAGCTTGCTGCTGGGAGACTTGGTAATGCTTCTTGGGCTGGAAACTGCTGTGGCTATGGATACAGCTTGGTTTGTGTAAGGTTTGTGTCTAGCATCAAGCAATAGAACAAGAGGAAATGGCCTCAAATTGCACTGGGGAGGGGGGTGAAGGGGTGGGTTAGGATGGATAGCAGGGAGAAGTTATTTACTGAAAGGGTAGTCAGGCATTGGAACAGGCTGCCTAGTGTGGTGGTGGAGTCACCGATCTTGGAGGTATTAGATGTGTAAACACAGCACTTTGGGACGTGATTTAATGGCCATAGTGGGGCTAGGTCAGTGGTTGGACTTCATGAGGTATTTTCCAGTCAAAACAGTTCTATGATTACCTGGCCAAAGAGAAGAGGGGATGGAGTCCTTTCTCCTGCCACCCCAAGCTTCATTTTCTGTCTTCTGGGGACCTGTGTTTTTCAATCTGTTTTCCCCAGTGAGGCTGAAGAGGTGCAAATACCCTGTTGCACTTGGGATTGAAGCCCCTGTGAACTGCTATGGCTAGGGACAGCAAATGAGAAGCACCCTGGATGTGCACCCCTGCCTTGCAGAGTGGGGTCAGCCTGGCCCCCGAAGTCAAGCACAGGTAGGGGACTGTCCACGTGGGTACTCCTGGCAAAGAGTCACCACCAGCTTTGAAGCATCCCTAAGAGATGGAGACTAAAAGGCAGAGCTGTAGTAGTCAGCCCAGCTCCTGTCGAGCAAGCCCCTGGAGGCATCCTTGGCCAGGCATGGGAAGCGTCACAGAATGACAGAGTTAACCAGATTGGAAAAGACCTTCAAGATCATCGAGTCCAACCTCTCACCTAACACCATCTAATTAACTAAACCATGGCACCAACTGCCACATCCAGTCTCTTTTTAAACACTCACAGGGACAGTGACTCTATCACCTCCCCAGGCAGCCCATTCCGATGCCAATCACTCTTTCTGAGAAGAAATTCTTCCTAGCATCCAGCCTAAACCTGCCCTGGCACAGCTTGAGGCTGTGTCCTCTTGTTCTGTCAATGGATGCCTGGGAGAAGAGCCCAACCCCACCTGGCCCCAACCTCCCTTCAGGTAGTTGTAGCAAGCAATGAGAATCTTCTTCTCCAGGCTGCACACCCCCAGCTCCCTCAGCCTCTTCTGACAGGGCTATGCTCCAGCCTCACCAGCCTTGGGGCCCTTCTCTGGACATGTTCCAGTACTTCAACATCTCTCTTGAACTGAGGGGCCCAGAACTAGACACGGTACTCAAGCTGTGGCCTGAGCAGTGCTGGGTACGGTGGCAGAATGATCTCCCTGGTCCTGCTGGCCACAATATGCCTGATCCAGGCCAGGATGCTGTTGCTCTTCTCGGCAATCTATCCCTCAGTCTTGTTCCACATCTCTCATCCCTCCTCCACGTTTGGCCCAGTGCAGGAGGAGGAGGCAGCCTGGCCTCCCTTTCCCACCGCCACGCAGAGCTGCCTCTCCCTGCACCTGGCCCAACCAGTACGCGGAGTTTGCTGGGCGCTCGGGAGCCGCCAGCGCCGTTTCACCCAGGGAGCGATTTCAAAGCCAGGGCTGCGGAAGACGTCGGGCGAAGGCCAAAGCGAGCAGCCGAGGTAATTGCGGTGTGCGCTGTTCTCATCTCCGCCGCGCGTTGCAAAATGTGCCGCCTCCTCCCTCCTCGGCCGGGCTTTAATTGGCTTTAATGAAGAGGCAATTACATGATTTCAATTTGTAATTAAAGGGGGGTGGCGGTGCAGGGGGAGGAGGGCACCGGCCCCCTTCCAGCGTGTTGGTGGCACCACGGGCGATCCCCGGCTGCGGTGCGCTGTAGGGTCTAGAGGCTTCCCCTCTCATCCCCCTGGGCTGGCAGGGTGCCGTGGGGGGGTCTGGGGTGACTGCTGGTTGCTGATAGATGCTGGCTGCCTCCTGGCCTTGCTGCTGGCACTTTCAGAGCCTGCCCCAGCACCCCCAGGGCAAGCCGCAGTCAGCGTTTTTGGTGTCAAGAGCCAGCAGATCAAAGAGGTAATGAACAGCCTGGAAAAAAACCCCGAACCCAGAAAGCCCTCCAAAGCCAAACCGAGCCCTCCCCACACACAGCACCAGTCAGAAACACCTCCTGGATACAACACTGGGTGGTTATGGGTGAGGGAGGAGCTGCCCTGGTGGGATGGGTGTCTGAAAGCTGAAGCAGAGTCATGATTATGAGCTCAAAAGTAATTCCTAGAATCGTAACTCCACAGAACTGTAGAAGGCTTGGAAGGGACCCTTGGCAATCATCTGATTCAATGCCCCTGCAGTCAGTGGGCACATCTGCACCTAGAGCAGGTTGCTCAGAGCTCCCAACAACCTGTCCTGGAATGTTTCCAGGGATGGAGCATCTCCCAACTCTGTGGGCAGGCTGTGCCAATATCTCATTACCTTCAGCATAAAACATTCTTTCCAGCCTGAAGTTTTCAGTTTAAATGGTTCCTTCCAGCCTGAAGTTTTTAGTTAAAATGGTCACTCCTGGCCCTATCACAACAGGTCCTGCTAAAGCATCTATCCCCAGCTTTCTTTTAGGCCCCCTCTTTAAGTACTGAAAAGCCACGATAGGGTCTCCTTTAAATAAAATCTATATAGTAATTTACATTAAAAAGAAATTAAAATGTTTTCTTTTAGTTCTATTCTGTTTAATGCCAAGCAGCAGGTGTATGACAGAAACACCTTCCCCGGGACACCACATGGTGAGCACCAAGGTAGGACTCACCCACCCAACCCATATGTGCACTACCTTCTCCATCTGGCCTAACGCATGAGGGGTAAGTGGAGCACATGTTAGAAATCTCCCTTGGTGAGCAGTGATAACTGCAGGGCCTGAGCTGCCAGCTGAGTCCCACGATGCCTCTTTCTGTTTCATTGCTCTCGCTGGCAACCAAGAGGCAGAGCTTTGGCCTTGGCTGGGTCCTGTGCACTTGAATGTCCTTTCTCCTCGCGTTCCAGTGAAATGTAATCGCTTTATGACTTCCTTCTCTCAGAGATAAGAGAATTATTAAGAAGCCGGTGGCTTTGTGGCTGTGCCACACCCTTGACCTTTCCTCCACTTCAGTCAGTGCCTCTGAGCTTGCCCTTGGTTTGCAGGGGCAGGTGGCCCCAGGACCACCAGGCTGCTGGCTGGGCTAGTGGTGGTCCAGCTGGATGGTCAAAGCATGGCCATCCCATGAAGCACCAGCCTTGGGCAGGCAGGCAGCAGGGCTGCCACTTGTCTGAGGCCACTCAAGGGACTGTGATTCAAGGGAGGGGAAGGGATAAAAAGAAAAGGGAAAAAGAAAGGTGGCAAGGTCGAAGGTCCTCCTCTCCATGATTGATTCACCTGCTTGGCAAATATAGCTGGGGCTGGATGGCAGGGAGTTGCGTGGGTGAGCTGAGTCACCCTGTGGCTGCCCCAGCCCCTCACCAGATGGAAGAACAAGGCTGGCTTTAACCAGAGTGAAACCTGCTTTGATAACCACCTGGATGGGAGCAACATGGAAGCTGGGGCAGCTCCATCAGTCAGCACCCAGCCAGCAGCCTTCTCCCTTTGAAGGCTGGGGCTGTGATCCCACTCCAGGCTCCCTGCCAGACCCCCACAAACATAGAGCTCCTCCCTGCCTTCCCTCTCTCTCTCCAGCTCCCAGAAGCTCAACAAAGCTCCTTGGCCTCAACACCCACAGCAACCATCGATCCCAACCTGGCTTTGCCGAGGGGACTTTTTTATAGCAACCCACAACTTGATGATCTGAAGAAGAGCAGTCCTGCTCCCATGGGAACAGCTGCATCCCCATCCCAGTTCCTGTCTTTAGCCTGACATTAAAGCTTTTTCCCTTCTCACCTTGTTGCTGTCAGAAATCACTTAGGGTTCCAGATGCAGCACTGCATATAGGGGATGAAAATAACACCACTCTTCTGCATTTCAGGCTGGGAAGCAGGATGCTAAGTGTCAGCAGCGTTGAGATTCTGTCCTTTCCTTGGGGTGGCTCCTCATCTTCATCCTCATCCTCTGCATCCATCTGTGCATGGCTATTGTGCTGGTGTAGTCAAAGGTAAGGAAGGAAGGTTGTGGGCTCCTGTCCTGTTACCCAACGTGTACAGTGCTGGTCTCTGGACATATGCAATGTGTATGTAAGAAATCTGGGAGGAACTACAAAATCTCCCCTGGTTGTGAATTGTGGCATGCTCTGTGCTTGCCAGTGTTTCTCCTCCATGGAAATACAACACCCCACACTTTCTGTGGGCCTGTGGTGTTCCTGAGCATCCTTCCCTTCCCTCCTCTGGAAAGCACCCTATGTCCCCAGCACCACACAGCCAGACAACATTTCCAAGCATCCTCATTCCTGAACCAGGGGCAGTGTGGGGCAGGTGACCTGCCCCATGGCGCTGAGACACTCAGAGATGCATTTCAGAGAGTGGGAAAGATGCAATAACTTCAGCCACTTTGGTCGTTTGGCTCTGGCCTGTGGCATAAATGAGAGAGGATTTTTATATTTAGGTAATAATCCTGCCTACACAATGCAGTTCTGAGCAGGGCGAAGCAAGCTGGCCCCTGTTACTGCCTTTAGAGCCTCACTTTACACCGTGGGAGGAGGAGCAGAAGCAGTGAGTGAGGCATCACAAGGTGAGCAATTGAATGGCCGTGGCCAAAGGGGATTTCTCGATGCAGGTGTGGTTGTGCTTCTCCTGCCCCTGGACAACACTTAAAAGCTTTCCCATGGAGGAGGCAAGCAGCCCTTGACGCGCAAGTGAAGCAGGAGCCATGAGTCACCAAAGATAAAGGTCAAGCTCCTCTTATCAGCCACGGGAGAGGCTGGGATGTGGGCTGGGCGCACTGCAGAGAAATGTGCTCAGAGGGCAGCTGGAGCCAAAATCGCAGCAGCGGGGAGACCTCCACCCGGGGGATGCTGTGGGTGACCACCTGCTTCTCTTCTTCTCTTGCTCGTTTCCCAGCAGCAGCCAATGATGATGATGGTTTTTTGATGGTGTTGTGAGCAGAGCGGCGCCGAGAGGGCGGCTAAACAAGCTGTGGGTGGTGAGGCACCCACACGACTCTGCTGGGTGCTTGGCTGTTGTCATGCACTGCTGGAGTGGCCACAGATAAGTCCCATCCAGAAGGGAAGGGAAGGGAATGGGTGATGCTGGCAATGGCTCGGCAAACAACGGGCACTGCTGCATCCCTCCTTCTTGGCCAGGGAAGGAGATAGAAGAAAAGAGATGGACTCTCACTGAAATCAAACATTTCTCCTCCTGCTTTCACAAACTGCTACAGGGTCTTGTAAGGAGAGCTAAGGATGGAGAGGTGCCCGTGGAAGTCTGAAGAAGCTTTTAGAAAGGTCTCAGGAACGACACTGGGCTGGCAGCGTCTGAGCTGGAAACTCCAGGCTCAGTTGCTGCTGGTTTGGACAAATGTGTAATTTGCTATTTTTGTTCACTGGTTTCTCTTTTGCAAAGCTCAAACAGTCATGGACTTGCATCTCCCTCCTGGAGCTGCCCAGCCCTTGGCCTCTGGGTGCTCACAGCCCACCACAGCCTTTGCTGCAGCCCTGAATCCCACTGTTTTGGCCAAGGGTTTCCAATTATGGGAAATGTGTCCGGCTCCGTGGAGTTTGACTCCTGCTCCAGTAAGGCTGGAAGAATGACTTAGTCATCCTGGCTGCCTGCCAAGGAATTTAACTCATTTTGCCCCATTTGGGGGTTATTTCCTGACTCTGAAGGCCAGACGGCCAGCAGGACTCAGTTCTCTTTATATACCCAGTAGTGAACAATAGATTAAGGAAAAAAAGGAATTTAAAACATTTGATCCCTACCATAAGCAACCCCTCCGGTTACACCACCTTCAGGAAAGCCTGGATAAACCCATCCCAGGGTGGTGAACGCCAGTCAGTGCTACCTGTCCTTGCACACAGGAGAGATCCCTCATCTGAGGGACACCAGTGATTTGGAGTCAATGGCTGAGCTGGTCTCTTACCATACTTGGCACAGTGAGCACTCAGCGCTTACCCCACGCTGCAGGGGGTGGAGGTGTTCTGTGATTTAAGCAATTACACAGCATTAGGAAGGTTTTCAGCTCAATGAAGAAAAGTTTCCCCCCCACACACACCTTCTCCCAGAGCTGTGCCAGGCACACCAGTCTGCAGCCCCACTGAGACAGCAGGTGAAGGCAAAAGTGAAAAGGTGCAGACTCAGCACTTCAGGACATGGTTCAATGGCCGTGGTGGTGTTAGGTTGACGTTTGGACTTGATGATCTTTTCCAGTTAAAACAATTCTATGATTCTATGAGGAGCCTAAAGAATCCCAGAGAAGGGGAACAAAGCCACCCCAGAGAAGCAGTGGGGTGCCCTTGGCTGGGTGTTCCATCTCTGCCCCTCTGCCCCCCTGTGCATGCTGTGGCTGCCTTTCACATACCCCCACACACCCCCAAGACTTTAACCTGAGCACTGGCTGCTCTGGCTTCAGGGAAATTTATTTTTGGCTTGTCCCTGGGGAGCGGAGCCTGGCCAAGGTTATGTGCCAAGTGCCCTCATTTCCTCCCCTTAACTGCCTTCCTGCTTTATCACAAACTTTCTCTCTTCATCTTTTTTTTCCACTCGTAAAGGCTGCAGTCCCTGCTGCCTCCAGCAGCACTGGCACAGACTGACCCTGGGCCACCAGGGAGGCTGGGCCACTGGGCCACCAGGCTCGTGCTCATCTCCAAAAATGCTTTTTTGGTCTCTACACAGAGCACACAGCAAAATCATTTCTTCCTGCCACTGAACTTTGATTTCTTTAGCAGAATCGGGGAGGGGAAAATATCCTCATCTTTTTGTGACTTACTTAAGATTTCCTTTCCCCAGCTCCTGCTCCTGGTCCAGCCAAGCAGCATGGGGACTGTCAGGAAAACGATAATGGCATCACTGATGCTCACTGCTTGCCTCAGCCCGAGTTCCAGTGGGACAACTGGGCTCAGCCCCAGAACCCATGTGCCCTGAGCTACTTATTGCAAATATTTGCTGAGGTGGGGCCAGGTGTTTGAACATCAGGCAGGCTGAGTAACCAGCAGGAAAAATAGAAATTTGGCTTTCACTTCTTTCCCCATCAGTAAAGCCTCAAGCAGGCTGCCACGATCCACCACCACATGACCCAAAAGGCAAAGAACAGGTACAAACTGGGTGGCACCTGGAGTTTATACACACCAAATGCTCAGGGTTGTTGAACCCTTTGATTTGGTGCTTGGTGTGTGGAAATAAATCAGCAACAGGTTAGGTCTGGGAATGTCAGTGAAAACTTTACAAATACACATTGCTGATTCTCCTTTTTTTTCGGTCCTGTAGCTTTAGAAATTTCTCTCTCTCTCTCTCTCTCTTGGATTTTGGATTTCATTGAAGCAGCTGAAGCTGGTGCAGGGGGAGTATTTGGAGGTTTTTAATCCACTGTATCAGGCTCCCATTTCCCTTCAGCCTTCTTGGGCACTGCCAGTGAAACAACTTCAGGTCCTGCTGGCTGCGCCAGTGGAGAACTGGCCATGGGTGTAGGTTTAGTGAGAAGCAGCAGGGTAATGGTAGCATGTAAGTGCCATGGCAGCAGGAGCGTTGGCGAGGAGAAATGCCTTGGGAGAGGACAGCCAGTGTCAAAACCTGCGTCCCTTCACACCTGCCAGTGTCCCCATGGCAGAAAGAAAATTTGGTGGCCAAAGTGTGATGTAAAATATAGCATCAGTGCTACCACCTGTCTTGCCACACATGCTGGCTGCCCAGGAGGGAAAGGATGCACTTTCCTCTCCATCTCCAAGCCACACTGTGGCTCCAAACTCACTGCTGTGGCCCTGACCAGGAGATTGTGATGGCTCTCCAGCCCAACTGGATTTGGGGAACGTGGCAAATCTGGACAGTACTATGACCTCATCTTTCCCTGCAGCTCCCTCAGAGTTTGTTGATGTTGTGGCTAGGTGGTCCTGAGGTGCCTTTTGGTGTTCAAGCTTCAACTTTCTACATTGTTAGCTGAAAAAAAAAGGTGAAAATCAGCAAGCAGGGCCAGAAGTACATGCTAAGCAGGGAGCTCCATCACCCACCAGCAGGACAGCCAGGTTAGGATGCTGGGACATGAGCCATGCTGATGTCAGGCAGCACATCCCAGTGATGTGCTCAGACATGGCACAGGGCAGCCTGCTTGTGTCCATTGGTCAGTGCTGGGAATGGCAGAGTCCACACATGGATAAAAATGGGGGAAAGGTGGTTTAAAAGCACTTTGCTGATCTCCACAGATTTCTAAAGGGCAAGTTACCCCAAGTGGTGACCCCCCCCCAGTTGAATGTGTGGTGCCAGCATGTAACTACAAGTCCTGGCCCTCTGTAATCACCAGTAAATGTTATTGCTGCAGCACAGTGGGGTCATGAGAGGCTGGCTGGTAGCAGTCTGGCAGCGTGGTGCTGAGTGGCAGGAGCTGCAGTCACCAGAGACTTCGTATGCAAAGAGCACATCAGCGTCAGTCAGGGCTTGGGTCTCAGACATTTATTACTGCTGCCGCCAAATAAAGAGATCCCAAATATTTATCCCAGCAGACTTGGTTTGGGAAATCGACTGCTTTGGCGGGGGGATGTCCTGTCATTGTGAGCTGTAGCCTAAACCATATCCTGAGCTCCTCAGGCATGAAGAAATGTTTGATAGCATTCAAAGGGGGGAGGGTCAGTAAATAACCACAGAGTTCAGGGCAGTGCTTGGCAAGCTGCTGCTCTTCCCATGCTCTGCAGGAGTCTTTATTGAAGGGGAAGTTCTGAGTCACCCTGGGTCCCACGGCAGCTCCCTGTGTCAGTAGGGAGCTTTCTTCTCCCTACTGACATAAATCTCAAGGCATTAATGGATCCCCCCCCCACCATGATGCTCAGCAAGCTGTTTTGTGAAGACACTTGCAAGAACAGGCTATATCCAGGTCTACCAGCATTAAGACAGCCTGTTGGGTCAGTACCTTCCCCACCTGTATGCAAATGCATCCAGACACCTCTATATGGGGAGCCAAGCCATGCCCAGCTGCACACAGACTGTGCAGCAACTTTCCATCTGTTGTAAGGCTGCCATATGGTCCTGAAATTAGACTCAAAAGAGGCCTAAAGATCTGGGCATTAGGTGGAGGTCCACAGCAGGGAACTGCATGACCAACAGCTCAAAAGAGCCTCTTTTCTCCTCTTATTTTTGGTAACCCAACTAAACACCCACACAGTGTTCATGAGTGGGAACATACTACACAGAGGCTGATAGGGAGAGATGGAGCAAACCAGCCTTTCCCCCACCCACCTTGAATTTTCAATCCCAGCATTGACCTTCGCTACTTGAAGTCATCCTAAGCAGGCTTAAGCTGGCACCCTTATTTGGCTGTCTCCTCCAGAGCACAACTGGGGACAGGCTTACTGGAAATGACACT